>JBCNJP010000003.1:26241029-26278948 GCA_039602395.1 Deinandra increscens subsp. villosa
CAGTTTCCGATCTTGCAAAATCGTAAACGCCGTGTACGATGAAAGTACAATCGTAAACTCGTTTTTCCAGGTCGTAAACACCTTAAAAATCGGATCTTGATCTCGTAAACTCAAAAACAACGAAGATCTTCAACAGAATCAGTCGTAAACACCCTGAAACCCAGAAAATCTGATCGTAAACCTCAAGAACAGCAGCAGCCCCGATCGTAAACTCCCTGAAACCTTCGAATCTTCAACAAAACTCGAACAAAAACTCAGCAAAACACTTGAATCTATATCGTGAGAGCCTCGAATCTAAGATTCTTGGCTCTGATACCAATTGTAGGTCCGGAAAAACTCCTGAACACGATATTTTAATCACAAACGAGTGCGGAATCCTCGTTTATGATTGATTCAAGATAGAAAAGAGAAGAAACACGAAGAATACTTGATCTTTGCACACAAGAAAGCTTGTCGGGTACAAAACAAGAAATCGCAAACTCTCTCTAATCTCGGGTTTACGATTACGATCGTAAACACTAAATGGCAGCCTCAGAAATCGTAAACTCCTTGGCTCTTCCCTTAGAATCGTAAACACAAGCCTCCCAAATAAGGAGGACAAGTGGTCTATATATAGACCACCATTGGGTTTACTATTGGGCCCCTTTTGATCATAAACCCAATAGTAAACCCAAGCCCAATCATAAACTAGCCTAACTACAATAGCAAACTAGCCTATCATTCTAATGAAACCCTCTAAGCCCAGCCCAACTTATTTAATATTATAAGCCTCATAATATAGCCTCTACAGGACCATACGGCTTTTCGATCGGCTTTTCGATCAGATACCCTTTTCGATCGAAAATTACACTTTTCGATCGGGTATATTTTTCCGATCGGACACCCTTTTTCGATCGAAAAGCTCACTTTTCGATCAGGGTACACCTTTTCGATCGAAAAATCCCTTTTCCGACCGGATACCCTCAGAAATTTTCTGCTAAATTTGGGGCTTAATATTAAAACTTTGTTTTGTTTAAAACCTTACAAACTTACGTTTTACAAAACCTAACACCAATTTAAATCAGATAACTAATTAACTTGTGTAATTCATAGTTAATAACAGACATCTAATAAGGTTCCAATTCTGGCCAACGCTGATTTGTTACCTACATAATGTCATTTAACTTCTTCTCACAAGTAAACTTATTATCACTGATTTAAAATCAAGTTAGATTAATTTATTAACTCGTATTAGTTATTGACATGTAGTAATTCTGGCCAACGCTGATTTGCTACCTTAATCAATGTCATTATTATTTCTAATACTAGTTAACTTATTTTAAATTAAACTAATTTATTTGCTTAAATTGATAACATCTTTAAAACCTCGATTCTGGCCAACGCTGATTCGTTGTTTTTGCAATGATTATCAACTAAGAATTAAGCATTCGCCTTTCGTATACGAGTGTTTCTCTTCTGGCCAACGCCGATGAGTTGCACATGTATTCAGCGAAACTAACTTGTACATAAAGCTTATGGTGTATCATTTCTGGCCAACGCTGATGTGATACATCACTTTATGCACATACCCTTATCTAGTTCATAATGCTTAGGTGATAGGCAAGTAACCAACGCGAAAGCTGATTCATTTAAGTAGAACCTAACTAGTCTGTTGTTTTGGTGATATAACAGACTATATCACATCTTCTTTTGTTTTATATTTGCACATTATTATTAATTATAAGAATGCCTTATTATTGCGCCTTAATTTAAATTTGTGCATTCTTTATTATTATGCCTTAGTTAATGATTGTACATCATCTTCGTATATCATTATGCATTATTATTGTGCCTTAGTTTTAAGTACCCCTTAGACTCACTCTTAGATCTTCTTTTGAACTAATTTAACCTTTAATCTCCATAAAATTATCCACTCTAAATATATAATCACTAAACGTTTCGATAAAGATTTTCCTCTCATCAAAATAATTTTGATTATCTCTTAAGACAAAGACTCTTAATTACTCTCTCTCATAAGAGGTTTTACAATGAAAACATTAAAAGCGAGTAAAAGTCTATTCGAATTGTCTATCATGATAATCAAAATCCCTTTAAACAGAGGATATCAGGGGAGATGTTTCAGATTTCCTAATCTAAACATCGCGTGAGTAATAGAAATTCAAAAGGACTTCTTAAATGTATGCAAACACTTTACAAAATGTAAATTAGGTTAATGATTTAGTGAACATATCATAATAAATGAAAAACATGACCCTTACAAGGCTTACACATGTTTCGAGTTAAACTTTTCTAGTGCATTTCTTAGTGAATTCTTTCTTAGCACAATTAAATGCTACTTAAAATTAGTCATCATGAAAATGAGTGCTTTATAGCATTGTGCATAAAGGATAAATAATGCCTTAAACTAGAAAAGCAGATTTGTTCACCTCACTATCACTAACCCTTATACAATAAAATAGCTTAAATAAGGAGGATAGTTCTAATTTCTATTATAAGATACAAGAAAGCTTCCAGTTCTAATTCCTTAATGGAACAACTGGCTAAAAAGGATAATCAATAATGATAATTGTGCCCATTAATTTTCAAACTAACACAGTGAACTAAAACTAGTATTATAAAGATCTATTACAATCAATACACTAGAAATAAACCCTAAAACAACTATAATGAGAGTAAGTGACAAAATAAATGTCATAGTTGTATAAACCATGAAAAACTGTCATTGTATTACACTTTATGATACCTTATCATGATCCAACATCACTTGGAACTTAGTATCATTACTAAAGTAAGACATTGACGGTTATAAGTTTTCACATGGCTATGACAATGTCACATTTACTTTGAATTCTCAAAGTTGTTGGTTCTTCTTATCTAGTTGTCCTTACGTGGATTGAAATCTTTATAACTTATAACTAGATAATAAATGTTCAAAATCTTTGTTATCACATAAGTGAGAACTTAACAAAGAAAATACATGTGTTAAGGGAATAAACAAGGTTCCACTAGAGTTCTAACTTACCAAAACTCAAACATATTGGTGAACCTTATCCTAGAATAAAATATCTGGGCATAAAACATTTATCACTCAAATAATTGATTATTTATTCTTGTATCTAATTAAGGAGAAACGTCTTTCTCACCTAAAACTTTTAAGGATAAAGTTGAAAATCAACTTAACCATAAAATGAAAGTTGTGAGATTAGATCTAATAGATTAAATACTAAGATTTGGCATACAAATAATGGTAACGCTCTCAATCCATTAGGATTATAATAATGTGAACCAGTAGCTCATGTATGATACTTCTAAAGATACATAATTAAGTTATGCATCTAAGTATCCTTATGAACATGATAATAAATATGTCATCTAAAGTTATAGATCTACTCCTATATATACCAAGGCTCTTAAAATAACAACTCATATGCTAAACGAGGTTACTTAAATGTCCCTAAAATTCTTTCTAAAATTCGGACATGAAGACAACCAAGTATTAACCATATGATTAGTTATTAGCCGAAATTAAACCTTACAAATCCTCAAACACTAAGCATGTTGCATACCAAGTTCCCAAGGAATTCTAAGATTAGTGGGAGTAGACATAGTGAAATATCAGAAACTAGCAACTGAGAACGCTTATGAGTATGGGATAATAAGTATTATCCGAAGGGAACTCGAGGATGATACTTATTATCTAATGGAAAAGACTTCTCCCGTCAGATCTTGACAAATTTTTAGGGGAAGGAGGAGGGGATAATAAGTATTATCCGAAGGGAACTCGAGGATGATACTTATTATCCGAAAAGACTTCCATAATACATAGTATCCGAAGGGAACTCGAGGATAATATGTATTATCTCAGAGGAAGTCCTTAGCTGAGGGGAAGTAATCAGCTAAGGGGAAGTCTTTAGAGGTCTTGGGTTCAGGGGAAGTTTTATAGAAAACCCGTAATCTATATTAGGGTTTTTGGTTAAAATTATGTTAATTTGAATCAACTGAACAGATGATAATTATCTCCTAACCCAAAGACCGATCATCAAATGTCTGGTGGAGTATATTTTTTTGAGTATGGGATAATAAGTATTATCCGAAGGGAACTCGAGGATGATACTTATTATCTAATGGAAAAGACTTCCTCCGTCAGATCTTGACAAATTTTTAGGGGAAGGAGAGGGGATAATAAGTATTATCCGAAGGGAACTCGAGGATGATACTTATTATCCGAAAAGACTTCCATAATACATAGTATCCGAAGGGAACTCGAGGATAATATGTATTATCTCAGAGGAAAGTCTTCAGCTGAGGGGAAGTAATCAGCTAAGGGGAAGTCTTTAGAGGTCTTGGGTTCAGGGGAAGTTTTATAGAAAACCCGTAATCTATATTAGGGTTTTTGGTTAAAATTATGTTAATTTGAATCAACTGAACAGATGATAATTATCTCCTAACCCAAAGACCGATCATCAAATGTCTAGTGGAGTATATTTTTTTCAAATGTGTGTCAGACAGGTTGATGATAGAAAGATGTTGTTACTGCTCAAGTTAAAGAACCAGCCGGACAAGACTTCCATCTGAATAAGCAACTGTTCAGGGGAAGTTGTTGGTGTCTTTACAAGTCTTCAAAAGCTTCGAAAGTTTTTCAAAGAAAATGCTCACAAGTTTAGGGAAAGAAATGTAAAGAAGATGAAAATGTTGACCCCTCAAAAATAGTGTGCTTTTCAATTTTTAATTGATTTGTGTCTTGTTTTTGAGAAGTTTAGGGGAAGTAAAATGAATGTTCGGGTTGGAGATGGCTGACACGCGTAAGGCGGAAGTGAAAGGCAAGCTCCACGGTGATATGCTCGGTAGGCTCGACCTAATCGTATGACCACCAATGAAAGTGCAGTGAACTTAAAAGATATATATGTTTAGTTTCCCATCCTAGGTTGCATGGTTTAAAAGACTGAGTCCCGACAAAAATGGGTTGAGAGTGGTAATTACCTAGTATTCACTCTCTCACACGCCATGTTTCTGCTGTCATGACTACGCCGCATGAGAAAAAGAAATGAAAAAGAAAAGAAAAAAAGAAATGAAAAAGAAATTAAAAAGAAAATGAAAAAGAAAAGAAAATGAAAAATAATCACTCAGTTGGTCTTCTTTGTGTGCTTAGCGGCCGACCTGATCACCAGCTGATGGTTAATGAAAATAAGTGGTAGTCATAGCGGTGTTGCATGGTTCCTCAAGTTGGGGGTTTGTGAATCCTCAATAAACTCTGAGGTTGGGTAGGTTTTGCTGTGTACGCTTGGGTGTGGGGACAATTAAACATGACGGTAATAATGTACTATATTAAGCATGACGCATTCGGTTGGGATTAAACGGGTTTGAGTTTAAAGCGGACAAACATACCGGCAATCACCTGGACTAGTCAAGTAACTGAAGCTGAAAAGGGTTCCTCAGTCAGATTCATACGGTTTGATCCCTTGTAAACTTTCTCATGTTTGGTTTTGGTAAATATTTGTCTAATTTTATCTTTCTTGTGTGAGTTTTAAGTTCTTTGTGTTTGTCTTTCGTCTTGGCCAGGTTAATTTGAGAAGTCAAAATGTGTTTTCATGGGTTTTGATGCATGACAGTATGCCCCCGACAGATCTTGACAAATTTTTAGGGGAAGGAGTATGGGATAATAAGTATTATCCGAAGGGAACTCGAGGATGATACTTATTATCTAATGGAAAAGACTTCCTCCGTCAGATCTTGACAAATTTTTAGGGGAAGGAGGGAGGATAATAAGTATTATCCGAAGGGAACTCGAGGATGATACTTATTATCTAATGAAAAGACTTCCATAATACATAGTATCTGAAGGGAACTCGAAGATAATATGTATTATTTCAGGGGAAGTCCTTAGCTGAGGGGAAGTAATCAGCTAAGGGGAAGTCTTTAGAGGTCTTTGGGTTCAGGGGAAGTTTTATAGAAAACCCGTAATCTATATTAGGGTTTTTGGTTAAAATTATGTTAATTTGAATCAACTGAACAGATGATAATTACCTCCTAACCCAAAGACCAGTCATCACATGTCTGGTAGTGTATATTTTTTCAAATGTGTGTCAGACAGGTTGATGATAGAAAGATGTTGCTGCTGCTCAAAGTTAAAGAACCAGCCGGACAAGACTTCCATCTGAAAAGCAACTGTTCAGGGGAAGTTGTTGGTGTCTTTACAAGTATCCAAAAGCTTCAAAAGTTTTTCAAAGAAAATGCCCACAAGTTTAGGGGAAGCTGAAGATCTCAATTCAATTCTTTGAAAAAGAAAATGATACAGAGAGCAGTCAGAGATCATGAAGTTTGAAAATCAACAATCAAGTTCTCCAAAGTTAGGAGGTTTTCAAAATTTACCCTCTAATTTTTGGAGATTCAAGACAGTTACCGAAGATTCAGCAAGAACCAGTTCTTTCAAAAGAAGCAAGTCATTGAGAATCCTCCATCTCATTGCTTGTTCAAATTCAAGAAGTTCGAGCTGATGCTGATCAAGAGGAAGTCCCAAGTGCCCGTCATGAAACCTATTGAAGATTTCTGCGGAAAGAATCTTCATCAACGTCTTTGCCAGCCAGTCAAGAAGAAGATTTTCAAAGATCGAAGACATTTAATATCACAAGCCTAGGGGAAGATTGTAGAGGCTAGATTATGAGGCTTGTAATATTAAATAAGTTGGGCTGGGCTTAGAGGGTTTAATTAGATTAGTAGGCTAGTTTTATTATGTTTAGGCTAGTTTACTATTAGATTGGGCATGGGCTTGGGTTTATGATTGGGCTAGTTAGAGTTTATGATTGGCCCAAGGCCTTGTAAGAGGTGGTATAAATACCACCTCATGTTTATGATCAAGTAAGCTTTGGGAGAACCTATTTACGATTTCTTCAAGTGTGCAAGGGTTTACGATCAGTTTGTGAAGCTTCATAGTAGACGGTTTTCATTCAAGAATCAATCTTTCTCATCGATTGATTCTCTTCTTCTACTATTTTCTTGAATCGATCTCTCACGAGGATTCCGCACTCGTGTTTGATTTAGTATATCGTGTGTTTGGGAGATTTCTGGACCTACACTTGTCCCTTAAGGTCAGTGGGAGCAGTGTAAGTCCTTATCCATGACTTGCCTGAAGTACAAAAGGCGGGGGGAGAGATAAAGTTAAATGTAACTCTGAATTTAACTCTAATTACACCTCTTGTACACCACGCTGCGATAACACTGATCCACTTCCACACACTTAGAAAATAATGTTACTCCTAATATACCTGACTTAAATGCTCAAGAGGAAATCTATGAAACTATTAATGTTTTGCTTCAACTCGTTAGATCCAGCTTAGTAGGTCATCAAGGCATGAAGCTTCCTATTAACTTTGATGATTATGAACCTACCTTAATAAAGCTTACATGGATATTGGAAAGATTACTAATCGTATCTCTGATTTAAGAGCCATTATTAACAATCAATCATCTGATGGAATAAAGCTATAATGAGCTTAACTCCCTAAATCAGAATAACGTTAGAAGTTTAGTTTTCCATAGCTAAACTGAAATCCGAAAGGAGAAATTAAACGTTATAAATTGTGATTGTTTTCTAAAGGCTATTAACAAGTTAAGAATTCATTTTCTAAATGATTCTTTGAGAGATTATCGTTGTCCTTATTACTCACTCATAATTATGAGTGACATTTAACGGACCTATAAAATATCTTTCCTTAATACTCACTTAACATAAAGACATGTTCATAAACTAAACTTAAGGTTCAAGCCTGAAAGTTAAAGAACACTTAGTCTTTAAGATGAGTATATTCAAATAAAGGGTTAATGTAAGGAAAACTCATAAGTGAATTTAAATTTTGATGATGTTACAAATGTAATTATTCTTCATTAAAATAAGTGGATAAATGGACCTACCTTAAGATGAGTGGGAGCAACTAATACAACGCTTGCCCTTATATCCATTATTTTAGGCAAGTAATATATTAGTCTTGTTGCATGAGTCAAAGCGACTCATTCTCGCATAATTTTTGACATTAAAATCTTGAAGATGCTTCTTATGCAATAAGCATCAAAATACATCAAGATTAACCTAACGAGACGTTAATTAAGTCTCATTAGATTACAACATGCAACGTCACTCTCAATCTGTAACTCTAGGAGACTAATAATAAAGGTTCAAGTAATTAAATCTTATGTTCAAGTCTATACCCGTTTAAGATATTGCCTACATTGCTGAAATACTAGAAATGATTAAAATCATTTCCTAAGTTTAGTAGTTCATTATAAAGCATCTAAAATGGCATTTCAATATCTATAAGAAACGAAAGACTATAATTTGAACTATAGAAGAAGTGAGAAACTTAAAGGAGTTGACTATCTCTAAATTTTGACTTTATTGTATTCAAAAGATATTAAAAGTCAACTCAGGGGTATATCCTTATGTCTGTGGACAGATTTATCTAATAGATCATGGAAGAGTCATAAGAAAATGATAACAACAAGTCATTGTTGCTAAATTTATCATTAGACTCCTCAACTCCAGATGAATGACATATTGAAGACTCATTGTGATAAAAGTCAGCTACCCTAATTTCTTAAAACAGTAACAGTTTTGAGCGGAGCTGCATTAAATTTTCGATACAAGTTTTGTTCATTCAAGAACAAATAGAGGAAACTAAGTTCTTGTATTGAAAACATTCATGATATGCTTAAGGATCCTATAATTTAAGGTCTATCCTCATAAGTCTTTCTAAGAGCTCATAATGAAGACGAGGTTTACTAATGACCAAGCATATCACAATATGAATGACTAATTATAAATTTTCCTCATACGTTTGATTTTGTCTCTAAATATGTTACGCATGCCTAACGGGACATATAGACAGTTTTATTATAAATCAACGGTAAGGGCTTACTTCTGTAATTGATTCTGAATTTATGTTGAATTTTAAATTTGGGGTTGCAGTATGATTAATGGGGGTCTTGAGTTGGATAATCAACTCTATGACTGTATTTTTCTGCTGCAATTCTGGTTTAAGATTGAAATGAGTATTAAATTCTGATCAGACTTATCTAATACCTCATATAAATGATCATTCGGCCAAGTGGGAGAATGTTAGACATTATTTATATATATATATATATCTAAATATATATATATTTTCGGATATGTATATATATATATATATATAAATCTTATTATGTCCTTTAATCATTTATCTTAAATAATCAATTACCTATTTAACCCTATCTGGCATTATTTGATGGACGTAATTGCCCTTATTAGATAGACTAGGGTTTCCCCTTGGGTGTATATATAGGGCCCTTAGGGAGAGATTAAAGGGTTAATCACCACATAGAAAATCTCGACCTCTCTCTCTTCTCTCTCGGCTCTCTCTCTAGTTCGTGACCCTTCACGAACTCTTTCTCCCATCATTAGCTATACACCCTAAAGGGGAACCAAGGCTACTCACAGGATGGACAACCTAACTACTGCTGATCTCAACCAGATGCTTACAGGTAATCTTTATTATTATTATCTGTTTATTATATTAACGATTCAGGATTCGATCAACATATGGCATCAGAGCTTAGGTTTTTTTTTTAACCATTCATGAGCTTGTGTGTGTTTATGATTGTTTATGCATTAATATGGTATCGAAGCCATGTTCTGATTATCAAAATTGGAGAGATAACCTAAGTTTAGAGGACATAAACATGTAATGGCCACATTAGCATTGAGAACATATGTGCTTTTAAAAATAGCTTATAATTGTTGTATGTTTTCATGTTTAGAGCATTCACAATGACTTTTATCTCTATCCCTAAAATTTATAGTTTTTGCGTCTTTTTTTTTATCTCCATCTCTAGATTATAGACTGCTATAAGTAGAGATTGTATAACTTTGGAGAAGCTTTATTATGATATCTATATATGTTTGTGAGTATTCATGAAAGAGAAAAATAATAATAAAATAATTGTTTGTTAGTGAAATTGAGGAGATTGAGAATGGGTTGTTGTATGTTAAATAAAATTCAAATAAATTATAAAAAATATGATATTTAATTAAATTATAGAGATGAAGACCGAGTTTTCACTGTGCTTTTACTGATAATTTCTATAACTTGTCTACAGAACCATTACTTAATTATCTTTATGATGATGATATCCATCAACATGTTATTTGTTATGATCAAATCAACTATTTTCATGGTTAATGTGAATGTCGGAACTATGATATCAGAATCGAAATGCGTGGAGCATCGGGCGAGAACATGATGCAAGCTTCATGGATTGGAATTTAGAAATCTATGACTTGAGAGATGGAATTAGTGGCGTGCAAAATTGGATTTTAGGACCAAACCGGTTAGGATCAAGTCAAAGAAGTGCAAAATCGGATTTGAGGACCAAACCAGTTAGAATCAAGTCAAAGAAAGTCAAAATCGGATTGGATTAGAAACCGGTTTATAAAGAAAACCCGGATGGGATTGATACCGGTTTTAATTTGGTTTGTATGGGTTTTAATAGGGGTGTCAATCGTGTCCCTTTGACGGGTTGTCGGGTTGGCGGGTTGAATTCTTCAACCCTAACTTAACCCATATAACTATTCGTGTCGATCCACTTAAATTCATGTCGTATTCGGGTCCGTGTTTCAGGTCAACTCATTTTATTGTTATTTATAAATATGAGTAATACATAATGACTTAGTAACGATATAAACAATTACTTAATATACTTAAATGAAAAGAATATATAATTTGTGTTTTTTCTCTCTTATTTCTGATTAATATTTGATCAACTTAGGTTTATATGTTTAACTCGATATAAGAAGAAACAAATGAAAATTATTAGAGAATATACACTTAAAACTAATTAAAAAATATACGACTTTTAGAATTTTTATATAGAGGTAAAAGCTATGCAGTTAATACGGTAAAAATTCGGAATACGGTCGAGGACCGATATACGATATATCGGTTATCTCGGTGAAATATCGGAGGGATATCGGTTATTTTAATATATAGTTATATACATTAAAATTATATATATATATAGGGTTAGGTTCAAATGAGAACTTTTTGTTTTGAGAACTTTTGAGAACTAAATCTCAACCACACATTTCAGGGGGGACCATTACAATTTATAGGAGGGGGGATACATGTAAATAAACTTGTGGCTCAAATTAGTTCTTTTTAGTTCTCAAATCAAATTGGTTCTCAAATGATCCTCTCGCTATATATATATAGGGTAAGGATCATGTGAAAACAACTTTTATTGCGAAAACACGAAAACAAATATTAAAACCTCTATAACTTTTTCATACGTTAATATTTTTATAAAAAATTTTGCACCAAAATCCTTAAAATTATGTTATCTTTAGTTATGGGAAAAAATTTAAAAAATAATCAAAATTTTTTAAAAATTATTATTGCACAGGTGCAATAATTTTTATTATTATTATTATTGCACATATGCAATAATATTAAAACCTTTATAACTTTTTTCATATGTTAAAATTTTTTATAAAAAATTGCACCATAAATCTTATAATTCTGTTATCTTTAATTCTGGAGAAAATTAAAAAAAATTCAACGTTTTTTTTTATTTTTTTATTATTGCACATGTGCAATAAAAATTTATTATTGCACATGTGCAATAATATTAAAACCTCCATAACTTTTTCATACGTTAATATTTTTGATAAAAAATTGTACCATATATCTTATAATTCTGTTATCTTTAATTTTGGAAAAAATTAAAAAAAAATTAACGTTTTTTTGTTAATATTGCACATGTGTAATATAATTAATACGTATTATTGCACATGTGCAATAATAAAAAAATCATGAAATTTTATATTTTTAATTTTTTCCCAGAATTAAAGGTGACATAATTTTAAGACTTTTGGTGTAATTTTTTTTAAAAAATATTATCGTAAGAGGAAGTTATAGAGGTTTTAATATTTGTTTTCTTGTTTTCGCAATCGCATAAGGATCATGTGAAAACAACTTTTATTGCGAAAACACGAAAACAAATATTAAAACCTCTATAACTTTTTCATACGTTAATATTTTTATAAAAATTTTGCACCAAAATCCTTAAAATTATGTTATCTTTAGTTATGGGAAATTTTTTTAAAAATAATCAAAATTTTAAAAAAATTATTATTGCACAGGTGCAATAATTTTTATTATTATTATTATTGCACATATGCAATAATATTAAAACCTTTATTACTTTTTTCATATTTTAAAATTTTTTATAAAAAATTGCACCATAAATCTTATAATTCTGTTATCTTTAATTCTGGAGAAAATTAAAAAAAATTCAACGTTTTTTTTTATTTTTTTATTATTGCACATGTGCAATAAAAATTTATTATTGCACATGTGCAATAATATTAAAACCTCTATAACTTTTTCATACGTTAATATTTTTGATAAAAAAATTGTACCATAGATTTTATAATTCTGTTATCTTTAATTCTGGAAAAAATAAAAAAAAATAACGTTTTTTTGTTAATATTGCACATGTGTAATATAATTAATACGTATTATTGCACATGTGCAATAATAAAAAAAATCACGAAATTTTATATTTTTAATTTTTTTCCCAGAATTAAAGGTGACATAATTTTAAGACTTTTGGTGCAATTTTTTTTTAAAAAAATATTATCGTATGAGGAAGTTATAGAGGTTTTAATATTTGTTTTCTTGTTTTCGCAATAACATCTTGTTTTTATTTGATCCTTCCCCTATATATATATATATATATATATATATATATATATATATATATATATATATATATATAGGATATAGGGTATACGTGTAGACCCCCTTAAATTTTGTAGACCCCGTAGACCCCTATAAAACTCAATAAAAATAAAACTCAGTGTTGTAAATTTGGTTTTTTTATTACGATAAGCTTTTTAAGAACCAAAAAAATAAATAAATAAATTAAAAAAAACAAAAAACATTAAAAATCGAACATTTTAAGACAATGAGTTTTAAAATAATGAGTTTTAAACGCAACACTGAGTTTTATTGAGTTTATTGAGTTTTATTGAGTTTATTGAGTTTTAAACTCATTGATTTTTAAAACTCATTGTCTTAAAATGTTCAATTTTTAATGTTTTTCGTTTTTCTTTTTTTTTTTATTGTCTTTTTTTGTTCTTAAAAGCTTATGGCAAATAAAAAAAACTAAACTAAAAAAACTGAGTTTTATTTTTAGTGAGTTTTAATGAGTTTTATTGAGTTTTATAAGGGGTCTACGGGGTCTACAAAACATAAGGGGTCTACACGGATCTTTTACCTATATATATATATATATATATATATATATATATATATATATAGGAAGGATAAATGAAAACATCTTTGAGTTTGGAAAACCGTGAAAACCAAGCTAAAAAATTCGTTTTGTGTTCCGATGTTTTTTATGGTGACTCTTTAAGTTAAAAAAACCCTTTATGCAAAAAAGTAAAAAAACTGCCTAGTAAACTTTTTTTTTAAAAAAATATTTTATAACTGATGTTACATATGTAACAATACCCTGTTACAATTTTAGTTGAAAGGAAAGAACTTCTGTAAATATTAGTTAAAGGAAAGAACTTCTGTAAAAGTTAGTGACAATTACAATATGCACACTCAACATTAATAAGCATTAATAAATATTACTAATAAATACTTTAGGGTAAAACTTACACAATTTTAGCCACTTTGTTTCTTTAAAACGAAGTAATTTTTTCTATTTATTTTATCTTCGTAATTTATTTGTTGGTTTATAGTTTTTTTAATAGCAAAAAGGCATTTTATTATAGATCTAGCAAGCTGCTAGAAGAGAAAAAACATAGCCCACATTACAAAACTGCAGAAGAACAAAAACTCTTCCAGTCATTACATGACAAATTTGCTCTATGACTAAACCACAGGAAACAATTCGATTTAATTTCTTCTACTATTCTTCCAGGGAATGTGTTGGTGTTCTCGAATTCCTTTCGGTTTCGGGCTCTCCAGATCTCCCATAGTGTAGCGGAGGCAATGGTAACCAGCCATTTTTCCTTTTTCTGCGGGATATTGGCATTTGTTATACCAGAAAGTAGATTATCAACCGAGGTTTGCGTGTTAAAACTGTGTTGACTCCATGCGGCAATTTTGCTCCATGTTTCTTTTGCTATCGGACATTGCAGCAGTAGGTGTGAGACAGTTTCGTTTGCACCGTGACACCAGGAGCATGCAGGGTATGCTACATTTACCCCCTTTTCAAGAGTTCTTCCTTAGCCGGGATCCGATTCATTCTTGCCTTCCATGTGAAAATGTGAACTTTCGACGGCACCCAATGCGTCCAGTTGTGCCTGGAATCATTTCCATTATTTCCTGATTCGATCTGCTTTCTGACAAACGACGAATGAAACGTACCATCAGCGCAGCCGACCCATATCCATTTGTCATCCCCCCGTTCTGTGACTGTAGTTTCTGAGTAGTGTTTCAATCAAGTTTACTTGGTGCCTTAATAATTCGGAGTTGATTTCTTGTTTCCAATGCCACCTATTGCATGGGATATTAGTTTCTGACCAATTGACCCTTTCCTTGACCATGCAAAACTTATGAGATTCTAGGGAATATAACTCAGGAAACATATTTCTAAGAGGTTCAGGGGCCAACCAAGCATCAAACCAGAAGAGTGTTTTATCTCCCTTCCCAACAAGCGATTTGATTTCGCTCCAAAACTGTATTCCTTCCTTTTCTATCTCCTCAATGGCCAGTAGGATAGATTTCCAGTGCCCGGGAATCGATTTTTTCAGGGCAACGCCTCTATGTATTCGCGGAGAGAAATGAATTGCTTTAATAACCTTAACCCATAGGTCGTCACTTTTTGCTTTGTATCGCCATCCCCACTTGGATTGCAGAGCAAGGTTTGCCGCGCGAAGAGATCCGACTCCCAGACCACCAGCTTCTTTCGGGGCCGTAATTTTATCCCAAGCAACCCACGGGATTTTTCGATGGTCCTCGGACTGCCCCCAGAAAAAGTCCCTTCTAATCTTTTCCATCTTTTTCAACACACAGGATGGGGCCTTGAAAATAGATAGGTAATAAGTGGGAATGCTTCCTAGAACCGATTTGATTAAGGTGGATTTTCCACCTTGGGATAAGACTTTTTCTTTCCATTTGCACAATCTGGATTTCATCTTTTCTATCACAGGATCCCAGCTTTTTTCCAATTTCATGTTTAAGCCTATGGGAACTCCCAAATACGTGAATGGGGTGGAGTCAATTTTGCAGTTTAGTTTAACTGCAAAGGCTTGAACCATGGGCTGATTTACGCCGAAATCGAATAGTCTACTTTTTTCGAAGTTGACATTGAGTCCGGAGGACAGGTGAAAGCATCTTAACATTCGGGAGAGGAACTTAATGTTAGGTTTTGACAAATCGCCAAGGAACATAACGTCATCAGCGTACATTAGGTGCGAGATCTGCAACTCAGAATTTGGTAATTGAACCCCTTTGAACATACCCTCCACCACGCCCCTTTTCATAGCAATATGGAGAACCTCCATGCCAATCACGAAGAGGAGGGGGGATAGCGGGTCACCTTGTTTGACTCCCCTCTGGATCAGCACCTCTTCTGAAGGAGAACCATTCACAAGAATTGAGATTTTGGACGAGGATAGACACCCATGAATCCATCGTCTCCATAGTGGGGGAAAGCCCATTTGCCGAAGAGTTTGATCTATGAAGCTCCAATTTATGTTGTCGAATGCTTTCTCGAAATCCACTTTAAAGAGCATCACCTTTTTTCTGAGTTTTTTCGCCCAAGCCAAGATCTCGTTGAGGATTAATGGGCCATCCAAAATTGATCTTCCTTCAATGTAGGCCGATTGGGACTCACCGATTAAGGAATTCATAACCCCTTTCAGTCTGTTTGCTAGAACTTTAGCAATTATCTTGTAGACCCCCCCCCCCCCCCCCGCGATTAAGCTAATAGGACGGTAATGAGAAAACAACAGGGGATCCTTTTTCTTTGGAATTAGGGTGACAAAAGACGAGTTGCACCCCGGACTAATTTCTCCTAATGAATGAAATTGATTAAACGCCGCAACGAGCTGTGATTCTATCATGTTCTAGTGGTGTTTGAAAAACTGGAAGGTAAAACTATCGGGACCTGGGGCTTTGTTGGGGGCACAGTCCCATATGGCGTTTTTTATCTCTGTCGTTGAAAAAGGTTTAATTAGGCACTCCGATTGATCCTGCTTTAATTTCTTGAACTGATCTGATGTAAACAGCGGCCTGCACCCCATGGGTTCGTGATATTTGTCTTTGAAGAACTTAACGGCCAACTTTTTGATCAGGGGAGGTTCCTGCACCCAATTTCCTTCATGAAGAATGCCGTTGATTCTGTTTTTAGCCATTCTGCATTTCATTTGTCCATGGAAAAAATGCACTATTTTCGTCACCGTCCTTGAGCCATTTGACCTTTGCTTTTTGTAGGAGATCCTTGCGATGAATTTCTTCAATTTCTTTGATTCTTTTGATGGAGTCAAGTCTTCTTTTCTTGTCGTCATCAGATAAGCCGAGTACCGCCGCTTTGAGCTCCAGACCATTGACTGTATCCGTAAGCATCTTCCGTTCTTCTGTGATTTTCTTGCGATTATCATTGTTCCACTGTTTGAGGGCATTTTTGACAGCCCTAAGATTCTCCATCAGCTTTCTATCTGCCCTGATTTCACCCCTGCTTTTGTAGGCGAGGAAGGCCTCGCTTACTACTTGCTCATATCCTGGAAGGCTCAACCAAGAATTGAAAAAACGAAAAGGCTCTAGACCAAAGTCCTATTTGTTAGTAGACAACAGGAGAGGGCAATGATCGGAGACTTCTCTAGGTAATGCTACCAGCGAGGCCTCCGGCCAAGCCCTCATGAATGGGTTTGAGACAAGCATTCTATCTATTTTACTAAATTTGTCTCCCGAAGGTGACATGTATGTATATTTTCTACCACCCATCTTATATTCTTTTAAACCAAAGTTTGTTATGAAAGTGTTGAAAACAGATGCATTAGATGAATTAAACTCAGAATTAAGTCTCTCATCAGGGGATCTAACCTCGTCGAAGTCGCCCAACAAGATAGCCGGAGTGTTTGGGAACGCCGTCAGACTGATCACCAAGGTCTGCCCAGAGTCTTGTTTTGGAGTTCAGGTCAGGAGGCCCGTATACATTGATAATTAGGATGTTATCTTTAGAGCATGAAAGGGTGCCATAAGTCACGAGGAATCTCCTAGAGGCCACATAGGAGATTTTTTGAAACTTGGAAGAATCCCAAATGCTAATCAAACCTCCAGATCTACCAACCGCTTCTGCCACACAGAAATCGCATAGGGTGTTACCCCAGATAGACTGGATTTGCGCAGCAGTGGGTAGTTGTATGTGGGACTCTTGAATTGCAATGAAATCCACTTTATGGTTCAACTTTATTCTTCTGATTCCGGCGCTTTTCTCAGGCCCCAGGCCGTTTGAGTTAATTGAGAGGAAATTCATGATGAAATAGTTATTTCAGGAGACTGGGGTGGCAGGGCACTTACTATTTTGTGCCTTTATTCGCCGGGATCATTCCTTTGATTTGCGTAGTGAACTCACCCATTTCAAAGCCGATGTTGTTCCCGACCTTAATTGTCTTGAGTGCCTCTGAAGAGGAGTTTTGTGAACTTTGGAATGATTGTGCAGACCTCGTAGGAGATTTTTGTTGCGGATGGGAGCTGCGGTTCCGAGAGTGGGAAACCTCCCCCCTTCGGCGAGTTTCAGTGGCCCCTTGAGGCCGGAAAGAGGAAGGATGCATGTCGCAGGGAGTTACTGAGACGGACGGGAAGGGTGGAGTGTCGTCGAATAGCCTGTTGATTTACGTAGAAAAATAACTTGCTGAACTGTATGACCCGGATTACATAATAGATGAATTCAAAGATCTCAAAGATCGTCGGGCTGACTTGTGATCATGCTTCCAGGTAATATTCATTTCTCTCGCACTTTCGCATTGTTTACTTTGTTTTTTTTTATGTTAGTTGTTAAACAATGGTTAGTTTAATGAATTATTGCAATTAGTTTTTTAAATTTTTTGTTGTTTGACCCGACTTGAACCGAATATCCGACCCGAACATAAAACCTAGCGACAACCTAAATTTTTTTGACCCTAAGTTTCGGCCCGGATGATTTTAAGGCCAAGCTTTGCCACTGGGTGTATTAACTTTTAACTTTGTTTTTAACACTATAGCCATAGCCATGAGGTAAATCAGTACCGACTTCATTAATATAAAAAAAAATTGTACATCATACCGATGACAACTTCAAGTAAGTCATATATCAATTATTTTTCTTAAAAATATATAAAAAGAGTGTGTCCCAATATCTGTCATAAAAGAGCCAAACCATAACAAATACTAATCTATAAGACTTAAAAGTATTAATGTATTCCTCAATCCTATCATAAGAGATGAGTTTTATTCTTTGCAATATGGTATTTGATAGTTCCATTAGGGGAGGCAGTATGGTGGAGAAGCCGGTGGGCGGTTCCAAAAGGGAGCCGCATGGCTCAACTGGTTCTCCATCCCCTCTCACCCGGTTCCCAATCCGGCTCCCCCCTCTCTGGTTCCAAACGGTTTCCAGGAGCACGGCCAAGCCGCCCTATTCGAACATTAAACTAGCCGTTGTAACGGCTAGTATTCTTTTTTTTTTACTTTTGAACAAATTTACCTCTATAAATACCACCATATATTCACATATTTTGATCACATATCTTCTTCTTTCTTCTCTACATTCTTTCACCATGGATAAATCATCCAAGAAAAAGTCACCCGCTCTCACCAAAAATCACTCGCTCTCCCTAAAAAAATTATGATCTCGAGTACTTCATGAAACCGCACGTTAATGTTGATCCTCAATTCCTTTCACTTGTTCTTTAACAAAAAAGAGAAATCACGGAGGAATACGGATGAGATTGCCCATTTTAAGTTGTTCTATTTAAAAAAATCTAGTACTGTTTAAAGTTTTTTTTGTTTTAGTTTTTTTTTTAATTCCAAGTATTGTATGGTTTAATTCCTAGTGTTAATTGTTTTTTTTTTATTATTAAAAGTTGTTGTTTTTAAAAGTTGTTTAAATTAAAAAAAAATGTAGGATGGCTTGGTGAAGCCATGCTCAGCCGACCAAATGTTTATCCTTAAAAATATAGGAAAAATACAATAATTTCATTGTTTCTGACTTAATACGAGGATCTCTATTCCGATACACATCTTTATAATTTATATATATTACATTAAGAATTGGGTGGTCATCACACATTTTCCACTATTCATATGTAAGCCATTCATTTTATGACACGTGGCCTGCCACGTGGCCACGTGTTAGGCCATGTGTCACACGTGGACACGTGTTAGGCCGCGTGCCATATGTATGTCAATGCTTTTGCAACACATGGTCACGTTAGGCCATGTGGTCACGTGTTATGTACAGGTGGTATTTTTTTTAGAGCTTAAGCGCAGATGGTCAACATTTAGACCACTTTTAGAGTTTTTAACTTTGGTCACAACGTTCTGAAAAATGGGTGTTAGGCCACTGTGTCATGTACATGTGGTATTTTTTTCAAGTGATATTTTTTTAAACTTAAGCGCAGGTGGTCAACTTTTAGACCACTTTTAGAGTTTTTGACTTTGGTCACAACGTTCTGAAAAATGGGTGTTAGGCTACTGTGTCATGTACATGTGGTATTTTTTTCAAGTGATATTTTTTTCAGATCTTAAGCGCAGTGTGGTCAACTTTTAGACCACTTGTAGAGTTTTTGACTTTGGTCACAACGTTCTGAAAAATGGGTGTTAGACCACCGTGTCATGTACATGTGGTATTTTTTTCAAGCTTAAGCGCAGGTGGTCAAGTTTTAAATCACTTTTAGAGTTTTGGACTTTGGCCACGGCGTTTCGAAAAATAGGTGGCCCGCCGCGAAGCGCAGGCGGGTCACCATCTTGTTTAATGTAAAATAGGTGGTTCTCAGACTTTTATGATTACTATTCATCATTATATTTTATTTGGACCTTCCACTTAAAAAGTTTTAGTTTCGCCACTGTTTCAACACGTAAAATCTCGAACCAATTTTAAACTTACGAACCAATTTTAAACTTACGAACCAATTTTAAACTTACGAACCAATTTTAAACTTACGAATGAATCTGTTTGGTTTTAAACTGATCTTTTATTGGTTTCGGATTGCTAAATTTAACGGGTTGATTCAATGTTGACTTCTTGACTTTGTCTGAAATGATTTTTTAACAATTCCATTGTATCCAAAATCTTTTAAATTTATGTAAAGTTATATCTTTACTCTTTTCATTTAAATTATGAAAAAACAACCCGTGTAATTTCCTTTCAGAAAAATGGATAGTTCGATGTGTAAATATAATAGGTTAGCTAAACAAACACGATCTAATTTATCAATCAACCATCCTTTCATTAATGATTTAATTAGTTCTAAGTTTTTTTTGAACGGCTAATTTTTAATTTAATTAGTTCTAAGTAATATACATACAATAAAACCTTTATTACTTAATACTCGATAATTTAATAACCTCGATAAAACCAATAATTTGTCCGGTCCTAGCTCGGGACTGGTCCAAAATTAGACCCCAATCGATAAACTAGTAAGATAATATTTTTTTTTGAATCACAAATGTAAATATATTGGTCCCAGCGAAATTATAAATTAATAATTACTAAAATATTCCAAAATTCTAAAATAGTCTAATAAAGAATAGATCTATAGTCACTTGTTTTTTTTTTTTTTGGGAACTTCAAATCTGTATTGAGTTCATCTTTAAATCTCCCCATTGCACTTAAGAGCCGAGACACTGTATTCTCGTATTGCAACAAAAAGTTGTGAAGAGTTGTTGCCACTTGCAATGCTTCTTTCCGAGTGACTGGTTCCAAGATACTGAATCATCATCAACCGAATTTTGAAAGGTATCATTAGACATTTTATAGTGATCAATCTAGATCTATGTACATTGAACTTGACAAGTTTATTAATATGTGAATGTACATGGGAATTTTAAAGGTCCTTGTTTCTATTTTATGCAAATAACTAAAGTAAACGGACATGGAAATTTTGAAGGCCGATGCATTAATTTGAGAGTTGCTCACGAATATAAGCCAACTCTTTGAATTAATAATTTATTAATTTATCGATATAATAATATCTCACTAAATTAATAAAATATCCCGGTCCCGGCATTATTAATTTATAGAGGTTTTACTGTATATATATATATATATATATATATATATATATATATATATATATATATATAGGGTTAGGATCCTGTGAAAACACATCTTTTTGTGAAAACTGCGAAAACACATATTAAAACTCACGTAACTTTTTCATACGTTAACGATTTTTCATAAAATTTGCGCCAAAAGTCTTATAATTACGTTATCTTTAAATCTGGAGCAAAATATTAAAAAAAAAACTGAACGTTTTTTTCCCGTGTGATGCACATGTGCATCATATAATTAAAAAAAATTATAAAATGCTATTTTTTTCTTTAAATCTAAAGATAACACAACTATAAGATTTAGGGTGCAATTTCTTTTTAAACTATTAATGTATATCACATGTATGAGCGTTTTTTGTGGTATGATGCACATGTGCATCATTCAATAAAAACGCAAAAAAATGATGAAAATATATGACATATGGTGCGACTAAGAAAAAAAATATATTAACTCATACTAAAAGTATGAGTTTTTTTTGTGATGCACATGTGCACCACACAAAAAAATATTTAAAAAAAATAAAAAAAGCGTCAAGTTTTTTAAAACTTTTATAGGATTAAAGATAATATAATTTTAAGACTTTTGGTGCAAATTTTTTTAAAAAATATTAACGTATGAAAAAGTTATGTAGGTTTTAAGATTTGTTTACGCAGTTCTCACAAAAAAATGGTGTTTTCGCATGATCCTTCCCCTATATATATATATATATATATATATTAGTCTTTTGGACCCATGCGATGCACGGCTGTATTTTTTAAATAAAATAATAATAAAATACGTGGGTTGAGGTTTAAAAACTTCTCTAACAAAAGCAATAATAATGTACTCAACGGTAAATGTACTTTAAGCTTGAAAAATGATACAATTACCAAAGTCATGTGGCAAGAATGGTAAATGTGCTTTAAGCTTGAAAAATGATGCAATTACCCAAAGTCTTGTTGCAAGAAAATGATGTTTAGTAATCACAGAATTAAAAGAACTACAAATTATCAAAACAACTACTATGACATATGAAGAAAATAAATGCTAACAACTTGGAAAATATATATTTTTTTTTGAACGGCAATTATAATAAAACAAGCAAAACTCTAGCAAGAAGCTAGAGAGAGCCAAAAAAGGAACATTACAATGAAAATGAAACCCAAGCGTTCCAATCGATCGCTTGGGACTTACAACGGCTAGAGAACCATAAGAAACTCCACGACTTAATATCGTTCACCACCCTATGGATCGACGGAGAGCATCTTTCAAAAGCAACTTTGTTCCTCTCTTTCCATATGCTCCAACAACTCGTGAAAACAATGTTGCATATCGCCTCGCTCTTCCTTTGGTCCTTGACGTCCACCTCCTGAAAATTTAGAATATCCCTAACCGAAAATAAAGGCATTACCGGCTTTCGAATCCACTGTAAAACAATGCACCAAATATTATCCGTGAAAGGGCAGCCCGTAAGAATGTGCTCCAAAGTTTCGTCCCCTTCGTTGCACAGATTACAGGCCACTGACTGAATCTGAACATTCCGTTTAACGAGTTGATCCTTCGTCGGAAGCCGGTTTAGAATCGCACGCCACATCATAATGTTAACTTTAATAGGGACTGTTTTACACCAATTTAGAGGGAAAGTCTGCGAGACAATCGGACCCACCAACATCTTGCGTATAGATTTAACTGAGAAAAACCCATCAGAACTTCCCATCCATTTCCAAGTCCCATCTTGTTCCACAAACAGAGAACTGATGTTAACCCCCTTCTCCAAAATGTCTTTCTCCACTCTGACTATAGCCTTCCACACACCCCCATTTATTTTCTTCAAAGGCACAATCGCATTATTTGTGGATTCCTGGTGCAGACACGAGATAACCCGACACCACAGTCTTCTTGGCTCGTTTTTGAATCTCCAAAACCACTTCGCGAGGAGACTCAAGTTGGTGTGTTCAAAAGAATCCAAACCCAGCCCCCCCATGTGTTTGGGTTTACAAACATTCTCCCGAGCCACCCAATGTATTTTAGATCTCTCTTCAATTCCCCCCCAAAGGAAGTTGAAGCGAATCTTCTCAAGAATCTTCAAAACTTTTTTTGGAGCCCGGTATAAAGAGAAATAATAAGTTGGTAAAGAGTCCAAAACCGACTTAACTAACGTTAGTCTCCCTCCCATTGATAAGTGACGAGCTTTCCATGATGAAAGACGGCTACGAAACTCGTCAATAACCGGTTGCCAATGAACCTTGTGGTTCATATTAGCACCCACCTTAAGACCCAAATAACTAATAGGAAAGTCCCCCACTTCACAGCCAAGAAGAGCAGCTTTATCCTCCACCAGAGATCGGTTCACATTGACGCCATAAATACCACATTTGCACAGATTAACCCGAAGGCCTGAAGTAAGAAAAAAGCAGCGAAGGAGTCTTCTAAGATTTATAAAATTGGCATCCGTCCATTTACCGAGAATCATAACGTCATCCGCGAAGAGAAGATTAGAAATCCTTGGACCATCATTCGGAATGTCGATCCCATGGAAAACAATTTTGACATCAGCTTCACAATACAACCAAGAAGACAAATAGGTCTAAATTCTTCAAAGGATTGAGGGTCGGGCTTTTTAGGGATGAGGCACAAAAAAGACGAAGTATTGTTGGTTGAAATTACATAACACCATGAATTAGACACAACCTCGATGAAGCTAACTACTTGCAATGTTTTTCTTTGACCCATTTAACCCACTATCAATTAAACACAAATTGAATGTAGCTATTTCCATATAAATATATTGAAATTGTTTCACCATCATTTAGGACACACTATAGATTGAATACCTCAAATAAGGCTTTTCTAATGCTTGGATCCTCAAATGTTGGATCCTCAAAAGAAACTGGGAACTAATAGGATGTTACATTTTTCTACACGTTTAATTGAGCAATGAGAACATGATGCGCACTGAGAAAAGTCACTGATATTATAGCCCATGAAAATATAAAAACTACCAAGGAGTAACATTCTGTTAGAATCAAATGCATATGAGGGGGCTATTGCATTCTCATAAAGTTTAAAAACTACAATAACATAATCAGATTTCATGATTGGGTTAGATCTAGTGATAAAAAGAAGTAAATGGTGATTCTTTTTCCAAAAAAAGTCAATGGTGATTTTTTTTCCAAAGTATACAATAACAACCCATTTTTTTTTAAATGAATACCCTCCCCTCATTTACGTTTTTATTAGGAACAAAACAATTGGGGTAAATATGATGGGTGATGTCATGAACTCATTATCCTACATAAATTCTTTCATTTAAAAAAATATATATAAAAAGGCATCACTAATGGTAAAGCTCGGCTTTGAGAAAATACATGACATGTCGTGTATTCTTTTTAAATATTTCTATCAGTTGGATAAAAGAATGTAGATGGTGACGAAATAGTAACCAAAAGTTGCAAAATTAAACCAGATTCCTTAACCAAAATCCTTTTCATTGATTAAAATAGATTCCTTTGATCACAAAAAGTGAACTACAAATTATCAAAATCAACAATTCACATTGCACAATCAAAGAAAAAAGAAGAGCATTAATGTAATATCCGAGGCCCTGAATGTTAAATCGAACAGGTTGAAACTTCATGCCCTGAATTCATGTCCTAAAAAATCAATAACCAAGAAAGAATTCATGTAGAAATAATTTAGGTTAAAACAATTTAGAATTTTACCTGTTGAAACGTATCTCGTTGATTTTAGATATAGTTTTGATCGGAGGGAGAGTTATGATTCTAATTTCACCTGCTAGTATGAATGATCATATTTGAGGATGACCCGTAAGAGCTCTGCATCCATAAATTGAGCCTGAAAATATTTAACCATAAAAAATAGGAGAGTGAACACCTAGAGAAAAGGATTGTTGTTGGTGATGAATCCAAATATTTCCAAAGCCATTCGGTAGCCCGAAAGATGGTTTTTATTATTTAATTAGTTAACTTTATTTAGTTAGTTATCTTTTTAAAAATTTAGATAAGTTAAGGATTTAGTTATTTTTATTTGAAAGTTTCATGTCTAACTTGTAGTTAGGAGCCTTTATAAATATGTTTTAATGTTCTGGTTTCATTAGTTTTTGATTTATATTGAATGATAAGAACTTTGTTCTTGAACCTTTTGCTTCCTTTTGAGACGTTGATTATCAATTGCTTATTGAGCCATTTGATTGCTTTCGTAACTGCATCATTTGGTATCAGAGCTTTGGTTAACTCAAATGGCTCTACGTGATGAGAACTACTTTGTTTCTCGCCGAATCGCCGATCGAGGCAGCGATGAAATCGTGTTTGATTCATAAGATCGCAAGATCCAGGAAACTGACTCAATAGATGTCATCCGGGATGAGATCGTTGGGAAAGAGGAGCATCCTGAAGAAGGCGATGGTTACAAGTTTCAATACGATGAAGACGGGACTATACCCGATGCAAAAGAATTCGTGTCTATCCAAAAGTTTTCTGGTTGGATTACGATTCAAGAAGAACGGATAGAAGAAGGCGACGACAATCATAAGTCAAGAATGTTTTCTTTGATTCCGTCCAGAACTGAGAAGTCTGCGCAACACGCACCATCCACACACCCCATTCAACCCGCACCAACAACGCAACCCGTGCCGCTCATGCCATTCTCGCAACACGCACAGTCCGGGCTATCTGCACTATCAGGTGTTATGAACGACCCAACCTACACAAGCCTAAACAAACAACCAAACCCAAAGTCAAGAAATAACCAACCCATGTATAAAAGAGGAAGCAAGGAAACAATTAGGGCTGAGAAAATTGATGTTATTGTCTATGTGCTTCTTCCCTCACCTCCAAATTTGAGCTCTGTATTTCCCATCTCCTTCTAGTTACCCTTGTAATTTCAGTGAAGAAGTGATAGTGATCCTCTGGATCTGTTTTGAGTAGTTCATACCTTGTTTATATTAAACTGGTTCATTTCATTGGTGCTTTCATTGCTCCTAAGCTCATATGGCTTTGGAGTTTTATCACGATGATCTTCAATCGATTCCACCTCCAGCTCCTTTGTCTCATTTTTCAGGAGTAAATCCGATCCAATGGATCCATCAAGCAGAGCAGTACTTCCTCTATTACTCCATTTATGATGACGAGAGGTTTTCATATGTCATCCACTTATTTGATGACGACACCTTCTGCTGGTTCAATGGATGGTATAGAAGATTCGACTTCGTCACCTGGGAGATTTTCACCACTGCAATGCTTGCTCAATTCCACTTTGCTGCCCTAGCTGACCATTCGACTGACTTCGTCACTGCCGCGTCTTCAATTTCTTCATCTGTGGATGAACATGGATCGTTGCTTCTCTAAATGGAAGATGTAATTTAAGAAATAAAATGTGACTCCCTGTATGAGCCAGATCTGCACGATTCAGTTTTCGAGCATACCACCATCATTCATCGGTTTCACGTTGGTGCCCTAGATGCACCTCACGTTGATGCTTTTCCGATTTATGCTTCAATCGAGTCTGGAACTGAGGTTCTTAATTCTCAATCAGCGGGGGTTGCAATTCCTGTTCAGATTGGATCTCACCACCGCACTCCCGAGGACAATGATCGTAACAGCAACGCTAAGCATCTCTCGTCGAATTGTGTTCCGGTACTTCCACCGCATCTTCCTTTTAATTGTTTTGTTCTACGAATTTCTAGTCCATATCCTTGATGCGTAAGATTTGGATATACAAAAATGTGGTCAAGTTTTAAATGGTAAATACCAAGTGACCAAACTACACACCAGGGCAGTGCACCCGTCGTGTGCAATATAGTTTTGGTAAGAACTGGATATCAATCCGTGGACGCTCAACAGTCTCCCGATACCGATCGTCGCTAATATTTAACCGATGAAAATGATTTTGAGAATAAATAATGAAAACTAAAGTAATAAACTAAGCAGACAGAAAACAAACAGAAAACGAAAGCAAAATATAGAAAAATCAATCGGGGAAAAGTACCACCTAGATAAGAATCCTCTAAACCCAATAAGACCTTTAGTTTGACTAATCAGATCACTACCACTAATGATGAAAACCAAAATGAAATAGGACTATAGACACACCCTAATCACTAAGGTAATCCTAATTTAAGCACGGGTAGAAAACTATGTAAAACTTTTTTTTTTAATTCTACATATAATTTTATATTAAACACCCAAAATAAAGGTTACAACTCAGTCCGACATACAGGGCAAGCGGGCAACAAGCTGCGCCGCAAGCCCTTTTTGAATAGCAAAACCTAAGCGGATAAAAACAAGTTGCTTAGCTCTAGGAGTCACTATATGTCCATGCATAACCTTCTGGATCCGCCCAAGCGTGTCCGCAGCCTCTGACGCGAGGTGCCCGAACGTGTCAAAAGCAAAGGGGACAAACACATGCTGATTCTCGAGACATGCCTTCTCGTGCTTGTCCACCTTGCCCGCAGCCGCCTTAGCAGCAGCCTGCCCCGCCGTGAAAACTCCAGAGCCAAAGCCCACAAGGGGAGAGACCCCAGTCAGATCGATGCAAGCGTGCTTCCCCCTTGACCACCCAAACACCAAGATGTCCGCCGGTCTAAGGGTCGAACGCCCCTCTTTTGGGTCAGTTAAGAAGTTGACGGGGGCTTCCTTCTTGGCTGAAATCCCAGCCTTTCTGAAAATGTCAAATAGCACATCCCGGACCCAGTCATGACGGTACTTGAACCCGGGGAGATCTTTACAGTGAACCGCGTGCTCCCCAAACGAGTCCAAACACGCCTTGCGGCAAACAGGGCACTTCTCGTCCGCGGGAAAGAGGGGTATCATAAGCCGGTACTTGAGGATAGATCGGTATTCGACCGACGACATGCGCTGCCCGAGCCCGTCAATGGGGAGAGCATGGAGGAAATCTTGGGCATGTGGTTGACGAAGACAGCTCCACACCGCTTTTTGCCTGGCATTCATATTAAACCGGGTTTCCATATCCAACACGACTTTGCTGGAAAGGGCATTCGCCAAAACATGTTGGGGTTTTGGGGGGGCGGTGTCCTTGTCAGAGAAACCGCTAGAATCAAAACCCGGTACGATGTCGCGCAGGGCCGCCAGAGCGAAAGTAAAATCCGAGTCCATGCCACAGACCCCGCTCTCCCGCAAGATGTGGTCCTGCAGCCCCCAGGATTGGGCCCTGGACGCTACAAACGCATAAGACGAGGCCTCCAAAGCCGAAGAAACCCCCAGCCCTCCATGCCGGATAGGCAAGGAAGCGAGCCGCCACTGAAGGTCCCCAAAATAAGCCCCTCCACAGACCACAATGTTTTCAACTGTCTCGCGCAGGGTCTGATCAAAGCAGGAGGCCGCCCCTTGCATGTGGGCGGGGGGACATGTCCCAATGGTTTAATCGCTTCGGTCAAAGCAAACTAAACACGCACGTAAAAGGAAACCACAAGAAATGTCTCTCTAAATGGTACCTAACACATGCAATAATTCTGAAATGGATAGTCTAGGATCTAGAAAACTCTAAACACGAATAAGCGAGCTCGAATCTTATGGTCATAAGCACCCTAACTCACTAAACAATGCGTAGCTATTTCCTAGTACATGAAACGAATCGGTCAACTATATCCCATATAGATGCACACAAAATCAGCCCCAAATCCATATCATATTATCATGTAGGAGGTCTCCGGATCATGCATTAATCAATAAACTCCAAAAAGTCAACCGATTAATAATAAGCTAATCAATAAATGGTCGTAGTTCTACAATTCACATCAATTAACCCAC
The DNA here is from genome assembly GCA_039602395.1 of Deinandra increscens subsp. villosa. Classification (NCBI taxonomy): domain Eukaryota; kingdom Viridiplantae; phylum Streptophyta; class Magnoliopsida; order Asterales; family Asteraceae; genus Deinandra; species Deinandra increscens. Next base: position 26,270,096 of record JBCNJP010000003.1, read on the forward strand.
ATAACATGATATAAACAGAAGCTAAACATGCATACAAAGTCATCCAAGGAATCCAATTCAGAATCAAGGAGCAATTTCACAAGATCATGTCAAAAAGTCAAAGTAGAAAGTCAAACTAGGCCTAAATTCATCAAATCCAAGTGATACAATGCACAATCAACCAAGAAACATGTTTAGGAACAATAAAAATGCAATCTGAGGACTGACCATGATGAAGAACAAGATTAAAATACCAAAAAACCAAAGCTTGTATGAAGACCCAACCTGTTAGAGCTTCAAATCTTCAAATTTCGGGTTAAAAAGCTTCAATCTTGGATTCCAATCCTCCCTCGATCTTCAAAAATGTGTTTTAGGGTTTTTGGAAGTGATATGGGGTGTTCTCTGGGCTTCCCCTGAGATCAGTGGCGAAGCTTGAAAATATCAAGTGGGGGGTCGGGATCTAAATGTTTTTTCCTAACGCCAATTTTTGGGTAAATGGGGGGTCGAAACCGGAGTATTTCAAAATTTTCTACACGAAAATTATATACCCCCTACATCGTAAAAAAAATTTCGGGGGGTCGGACGCCCCCTCCCGCCCCTTAAAAGCTACGCTAAAGCCCCTGAAGAAAAACGGCTGCCAAGGTTTTTATACCCAAAAAATAGGGTAAAAGTGACATCAGGTCGTGGCTGGGTGAAAACTGGGCTGCGACAGGAAGACTATAAAAGTTGATAAACTGGAATAAAACAAACAGTAGCTGCTGCTCTGGTGGCTAGTATTCTGCCTGCTAACCAAGAGGTCAGGGGTTCGATTCCCCTGGCCACTGAATTTCTTTTTAATTCGCGCTGGGCAGTAGGAGCTATTGGGCTTCTGCTTCTGTTGGGCTTGAACATGGGAATGGCCGAGTGAAATCAGGGACTGGGCTGCTAGCCTGCTGCATTTGTTATTATTTATTTATTTTTCTTTTGTTTTTCCATAACTTTCACGTCCGGGCTCCGATTTCGCTCTCGTTTTTTTGCATTTTTCTTCTAAATTCATCACACACCATCCAACCACCTAAAATTTAATAAATGAACACACCAATAAATATCACATTCTAATAATCTCAATTAAAAATCCAATTCAAATGTGAAAATTATATATTTCTCAAATGTTAATCAAAAACCCAATAAAAAAAATCAATAATACGAATATTAAACAATTAGGCACCAATTTTGATAATTTTCATCTAAAAACTAATTTAAATGTGAGATTTATTTATTATTTTTATGCAAAAGATGCTATGCATCAATCCTCCTATTGATGTTCAATTTCAAGGAGGCCACATATTTGGCACTTCAATGATTAATGAATTAGCTATTAGTTCTGCTTGTGATTGGGATAGACAAAAATTGTTACTTCATGAAATATGGTATCCTCCAGATTTGAGTTTCATTGCATCTGGAAACGAGTTTATCAACTCCCAATCGGTTGTGGTTAGGCCTTTGAACGATAATACCTCTAGTAACGTGGTTGTTACTAATCATTCTGGTGTTTTTTGTTCAGTTCTGAATGATTCAGATTCAGAGCATGCCATCCTTAATTGCGATGTTCATTTTCCATTGCAGGTATCTCCTCAACCTGCTACTATTCCAGCTCTTGGTGCGAAGTCTATTACTCCTGGTAGTTATGCTAACTTCCTTGTGTGCTCTGATTCGAAATTTGGGGCTCTTTTGTTTCTGGGCCCTTTAGTTTTGATCCTGGTCCATATTGTATTCCAAACCCTGTGGGTTCTGTTGGCAGTGGCCTCAGAAAGTATCTACATGAGTTGTATGACACATTAGTTCAACCTCCAAAGCACATTTTCTTGGCACTTACTAATGTATATGCGTCATGTGGATTGTTTGCTAAGTCGAACTTGGTTCTTTCAGCCAAAGGTATTCCTGTGTTTAGTATGAAAGCAATCAACAACATGTTTATTTCTGCAGTTGCTACACATGGCTAATTGGCTGATGCCCTCAAAGTTTATGGTGACACAACACAAGTTAATGTTTATTTGGAGCCAAAGGGTGTTGTCAGTCTTATTGAACATCTTCAATCTGAAGGTGAGCTAAGTTCATTACTTCGGCTACTGACCCAATTACAGGATACAACACTTTGGGATGATGGATGTGCCAAGAATACGTTGTATTACATTCGTCACAAGCTTTCCGACTCGGGCGTTACTTTACCTGAGCCACATTTGCAGAAGTCAGGCACCATTGTGATCGTTATCTATGTTCTTTTTGCCAATGTTTATTTTGCAGAGGGTTTTTCAAAGTCAAAGAATCTAAAGCTTCTAAAAAGTTTGATAGGTGAAGTGCACAACCATTGCTCATTATCTCCACGTCTCCATTTTGCGACCATATTTTTTGGTAGTTTGGATATTGGAATTTGGACATAGATTTGTGTATCTATGAAAATGACATCAACATTCATCCACTTGTTGTTACTGCTGCTTCACACTTGTTCATGCCAAGCCAACATGACAGAATAGTACCCCATGCCCTACCTTTTGTCGCTTTATTTGGCCAAGCTTTCGGTGCCGTTCATCTGCTCGTTGCACCATTACCTACCTGTACCACAACAGCCCTCTTTCTTAAGATAAATTCTGTAGGTATTAACAACAGTTACATGGCATTGCTCACATCCTACATGGATCCCAAATACAATATTGTTTTAGCTTCTGTCTTACTCATGCTTGCTCCCATTGGAGCTTTAGTCCACGTGTTAATATGCTCACCCTCGCCGATAGATTACTTGTTTGCTGTCCACGTAGTAGCACAAGAAGCCATCCCACCTTCCGGAACACGACCGGGTCTATCGCATTATTCCGCTGGCTAGATACGGGCTGGTCTGCGACACTGAATTGGTGGTCTCTATATCATGAAATGTCACTTGAGCTTGTTGGCAAACTACACCTTTATCTACATTTTCAAACATGTTTAGATGTTGGCCTCAAGTGTGGTTCTACTAAAAGAGTGACATACCTCAATATTTTGGAGATGGCCATTCACGTAGAAACCTTTCATCAAAGAAATATATGGTTGCATGGTCCATGGGCATGGCTTATCCTTGTATTCCCTTCGTATTCTGAGGGTTATGTGGGTATCTTTAATCATGATTCATTGTCGCTTGTTTGCTTTCAACAACTACTGTTCGGCGGGTTTCAACCTACTAGAGCGCCCCTTATTGCTTTTTATCCAGCATGCGCGGCAATTCTAAAAGACATTCTACTTTGCAGTTCTCTTATTGCATGTTGCTCTTGACCTACACTATTTTTTAGAGTTGTGAAAGATGCCATTTTATTAGTACCATTGGAACTTTATGCTAGCTATATTGCCCGTCCGTGGAAGGATGAGAACGCTATGGGCGATCGGAAAATTTTCATTTGGTTACACAGTGCACCACAAGGATTTAGAAGCTTATTAGTTATAGTCCAGAATAGATATTGGCATCCACCACAATCAACACCTACAACTATTATTATTCCAGATTTATTACCCCACATGGGGAGACAAATTCCTTACCATGCTATGGAAATTAGTTCCAAATGGAAGTACATCTTCCTACTTAGAAGATGTTATTGTTGAGGCTAGATTATGAGGCTTGTAATATTAAATAGTTTGGGCTAGGCTTAGAGGGTTTATTTAGTTTAGTAGACTAGTTTACTTGGGTTTACTATTGGGCTTGAGGTTTAAGATTGGGTTTACCATTAGGGTTTAAGGACCCAATTGTAAACTCATGGGGTGGCTATATAAACCCCATGAGTTCAACATCATAAGAATTGCTCGATTACGATTTCCAAGAGGAGCATTGGTGATTACGATCGTAAACCCGAGAGGAGCTAGTTTACGATTACGATTTTGTACCCGACAAGTTCATCTTGTGTGCAATATCAGGTTTTTATCGTTTATATTCATCGTATTCTTAGTTTTCTTCTCATCTCTTTCTTGAATCACTAATCTAAACGGATTCCGCACGTTTAGATTAGATAAAAGCATGAACGGTTGTTGATTCTGGACCAACAATTGGTATCAGAGCCAAGAAACGAGAGTTTCGTGGTTCTCACGATATTGATTCAAGAGATCTAACGGTTTTTGTGAGTTTTTTCTTGAGTTTTTCAGGTTTACGATCGAAATTCTGGGCTGTTCTTGGTGTTTACGATCATTTCTGGGCTGTTCTGGAAGATTACGATCGTTGTTCTTGGTGTTTACGATCATTTCTGGGCAGTTCTTGAAGATTACGACCGTGTTTACGATTTTGTACGGTGTTTACGACTTTAAGATACAAACTTTGGGTGTTTACGATCTCGATTACGATCCAGAGCTGTTTACGATCGAGATTACGATCCGGAGCTGTTTACGACTGAGATTACGATCGGAATTGGAGTTTACGATCTTGTTTACGACCCGGAGGTGTTTACGATCGGAAACAGGGTCTACGATCGGAAACATGGTTTGCGGTAAAAAGTCACTATTTCACACTTTCACGGAAACGGACATAACTTTTGACTCGTTTGGAGTTAGAAGCTCAAATTTTAACACAACGTTCGTGAAAACAAGCCCCAGAATTACCCCGGACTAATGTCCACGGGAGCTCATTTGGACCCCCAAATTCCACTCCGAAGGCCTCCGTTTTCGCGTTTTAAGTTTTTGACACTATTCCTTGAATAGTACTTTTGCCGACTTTTCCGATTTCACCAGATTTTCAGAAGCTGCATACCTAAAGAAAGAAAATGAGTTCGGAAACATCCTCAATACAACAAAGTTCTTACTCCACTTGTCCACGGTTGATCAATTCTAACGAATTTAATGAATGGATGAACGGGGTTGTAAAGTATTTGAACAATGAAGATCAAAATATGATGAAATCGATTATTGATGGTCCGTTCATACCGAGACATCAAAATTGGCCTAAAGAAGGAGTGCCTAAAAGTCAAGCTGAATTCTCTGAAGATGACCAACGAAGAGTTAACATTGACAAAAGGGCACGTGAAATTATATTCATGGCTTTATCTCCAGAAATAGCCCAAAGATTTGAAAACTGCAAATATGCTCAAGAACTCTGGCGCGCTTTGTACAAAACTTACTATAGAAATGAGGACGAAGAAAAGAAAGAAAATGAGAAACGTGTCCTCATGACAGAAAGTGCTGGTGTTGAATGTTCGAATCCAACATGTGCACGTTTAATTCCTGGACTTCAGCAAATTATCAAAAATTTAGAAATCGAATTGTATGATATGCAATGTTCTAGAAGTTCGTTTAAGGGCAGATGGGAGAAAAGTGAAGAGAAGGTGAAAGCTCAAAAATTAGACATTGAGAAATATCGTGGATTAGCCACCGAGAAGACTTTCTCATATGATCGGGCTAAGATTGAGATTGGTGAGCTAAAGAAGCAACTAGATGAACTGCAACAAACATATAATGAGCTGTAGGACAAGTATGATTGCAACCAGGGTAGAAATCAGCGAATGCTAGATGCTGGAAAGGAATTGTCACATGCTGTTGTAACTGGTCAAGTTGGGAAAGATAAAACTGGGTTTGGGTCAGAAAAGTCTGATAAGTCTCTATCTGCAAACATAATTATTCCTCCACCAGTTCACAGAGACATTATAGGAATACTTCTTAGTGAGGATCAAGTTGAACGGACCAAGTCTGATTATAAAGAAGCCGCTCCTCCTATTGATAGTGTCTTGGTTGGAACTACACCATTGACTCAAGAAGAAATTGATAATGAAGTAAACATGACTTATAGTGAAGGGAGAGTAAAGGATATATCAGACAATGATGCTGAGTGCCAGAAATATGACAGGTGTCACAACTCTAAGTCTGATGATGCTGGGATAGAGTTGAAACCATACCCCAAAATTGAAACCCCATACTTCAAAGTAATTGACAAAGTCGAAAGGGAAAAGGTGATCTTGACGACACGGCCTGAGGGGAAGATCTTTATGACGTCTGGATCAATGTTTGAACAAGAACCAGATATTGGATATGACTTACCATCCTTATCCTCAAAGTTCAAGGGAATAACCGATGGAGTGATAAGTGAACCTAAAGTTAAGAGGCCAAAGATCACCATCAAGCATCCAAGTATGAAACCAACAGCTGGAGTGAAGAATGAAAAACTCAAGGGAGTAGCTGTGTCTCCCATTTCTTCAGTTGGATCATGCAGTCGTCGTTGTAATTGCAAGAATGGTGCCTCAACGTCAAAGAATCAAGGAAGCACGAAGACAGTAAAGACAGGTTCAACACAGGCTTCGAGGAACCATCAGAAAGTCAAATATGTAGCTGCATACAAAGCAAAGAAGCAGACACAAGGCAAACCGGCTCCATATCAGCCAGCAAAGACAAATGGGTACACGTCTGACTTCTATCTAAAGAAGCAGACTTGCTTTAATTGTGGCATCGCTGGTCATATTGCTAGAAACTGTCTTTATCGCCCCTATGAACCCTATTATCCGAAAACTCAAAGGGTTTCATTTCAGGAGTCTGTGAAGTCTAAGCCGATGATGGTGCAGAAATCTAAGGCAATGAAGACTGTTACTCCTAAGGTTAAACCCTCTGATCAACATTGGGGTGTTGCCAAAGCTGAAAGAAAATCTTTAAATCAAAACAACAGCTTTCAAAGTTACCAAAATTTCCAAAAACAGATGAAGAAACCGTTTTCAAAACAACCAAAGTCTGAAAAACTCAAAGTTACCCCTTCCAAGGTAACTAAAACTGTTTTGAAAAATGATTCTAAAATGAAGAAGGTTGAAATACCTAAAGTCACAACTCCAAAGGTGACTAAAACAAAAACTGTTTTAAAAAATGAATCTAAAACGAAGAAGGTTGAAATACCTAAAGTCACAACTCCAAAAGTGACTAAAACAAATGTTAAATCACCTGAAACTTGGAAACCAAAAATCAAGGCAGCTCCATCCCAACTTCCTGATTTCTCAAAGGAGATGTTCTTACAAGAAGTATCTTTTATTATCCATGGCTAATTTGGTACAAACAGATGGCCAGCCGATGTTTTCAAGTAATGTAACTAAATTTGGATTGTTAAGTTGATATGAAAATCCATATAAATCAGAACCAACCTTACTAAATTCAAGTAATGTATATTCACCTCGAAATGGAAGCCGGTAACTGCATAAATAAATACAAAACTGGTAAACTGGGTCTACTACATAAACACCTTCCAAACCGTATAAATCATCTTCCTCTTTCTGCATATAAACCTGCAAATGAAATTACTCAAGTTGGTCAAACGAATTAAGAGTCACAAAAAGCCATGTGATGAAACTTTGCTTCACAATTCTCTATATTATGATTGTCTGCTTTTTCCAACAACTTTTTAACATCATCAAAAAACAACTACTTAATGAAATCAAATACAGTTGTTTCTAATAAACACCAAAAAAGGAACTTATTCAAATATTACCTGAAAATAATAAAATTGAATGAAATACCTTAAGGTACAACCACTTTTCAAATTTCCTTCGAGTGGCTATAACAAATTGACAACACTTTCCTAACTTCCAATATTTCCTCATCATCAAGTCCATCACCATCATCACCCGAATTCTTATCAACATCTTGAATATTAGCATCCAAACAAAAACGAAGATCAAGCATAACCAAAAAGCGAAACAAATAGATTAGGGTTTATGAAGTTGATTTCGCCATTTGAGATTGAAATTATTTGGGTTGGTGAGATACGATGAACCCTTACGATTTAAATGTTTGTAGAAGCAGAAAAGGCGGAGAGGATACATACCTGATCGACGGCGAATTATTTATTGCAAGATCAGTAGTTGATGGGCGGATGCGAGATCAGATCGTTGATGAAGGATAAGGGGAGGAGGTATGGTAGCCAATGTGGCTCCCCCAAGCCATGTCCACCAACTAATAAAATAGTGCCAACTCAATTTAGGTGTTTTTGAAGCCATTTGGAGCCACTCCACATGGTATGGTGGTGGTGTGGCTTCAAATCCAACCGATTTTTACCTTTTTTTTGTTTTTTTTAATTTAAACAACTTTAAAAAATAACAACTTTTAATAAAAAAATAATTAATACTAAGAATTAAACCATACAATACTTGAATTTTTTTTTTAAAATCTAAAAAAAAAACTTAAAACAATACTAGATTTTTTTAAATATAAAAACTTAAAAGGGGCAATCCCATCCATATTTTCCGCGATTTCTCGTTTTTGTTGAAGCACAAGTGGAAGGAATTGAGGATCAACATCATCGTGCGGTTTCATGAAGTACTCGAGATCACTTTTCTTTTTTTCTTTTCGTTCACGTGCTAGTTTGTTCTCGATCACTTTACCTTGAGCCTCCATTGTAACTTTCACCGCATCGTACATCGCTTGCTTCTTTCCAAACGTTTCGTCCAGAATCTTTGCCTTCATCTCCCTTTCTTTCATCAATTGTTTTGAAAATCCGACATCATTTTCAACGCCCTTTCTGATGCCGAACTCTTTGCGGTGGACGAAGACTCACCCGACTTGTTTTTCCCTTTATGTTTTGGGTATGTAGGGGTTGAGTCGTCATTTAAATCGGGTAATTGAGTCGACCCAACTTCATTTGAAGTTGTGTAGTGCCCCGACTCGGACGTCTTGGTCCTTTTAGCCGGTTCTGGTATTTCACCGGCTACAACCGGAACCGGAGCCCACTTGGGATGGTATTTCACCTCGAGCCAACACGACAAATGAGAAAACCCATTTTTCTCGTATATTTGTTTATACAAGTTTTGGGTTTTCAACAAGATATCCACATCCGCACTCCCGCTTGCCCAATTGTTAGTCTATTACAAAAAAAAAAATTAAAAAAAAATAATCAAGATATGTATATTTATAAATCTC
>JBCNJP010000003.1:26279448-26384448 GCA_039602395.1 Deinandra increscens subsp. villosa
AAACCAAACGGACGGACCTCTTGATAAAAAGGTCACACATGCAACTAGAATATCTTTATTTTCAAAAACTAGTCTAAATCTTTTCATAAAAACCTAAACATAAGGTATGCTATATGGGAGTGTGGAGGGGCGATCACGGCGTGGAACACCGTCCCCTCTCTCCCTCTCGTTTTGGTTTCTCGTGAACTTTTATGTGGCATTGAGATGGTGGTGTTTATTAAATTGGACTGTTAAACGATCGAAAATCAGACCGTTGGAACACTTAAAAAAATTATTAATTTAATTATTTACCTATATATATATAACATAAAGAGTTAATTACGATTTGCGTCCCTGTGCTTTTAAATTCTTAACGGTTTGAGTCCAAAATCTAAAATTTTAACAAATACAGTCTGGACTTTTATTTTTCACTCTATATGAGTCCCTGAGACTAACAGGGTTAATTTTTTCTGTTAACTCCAAGGGCATATTAGTCATTTACTTATCAGGTACTGAGAGCTTCTAGATCGGGGTCCTCGCCGACTTTTCTTGAGCGGTTGCGAAGCACCGGGGAAACCACCGGCGACGCCACCAGGGTCCGATGAGGGCTGGTGGTGGGAGAATTTGACGCCAACCCAGTTAGACGTAGGGTAATTAGAAGTTGCGTTTCCGACGGGTTCGGAGTCACCGGAGGGAAGAACTGATGGGTGACCGGCGGATTAAAGTCCGGCGATGAGCTGTCGGTGATGGAGAAACCAAATAACCGGTTGTCACCGCGTTTGGTGAAGCCGGCGTCGTCGGAATTCTCATCTCCGTCTTGATCGATAACCATGACCGATGAGCTTTTGTAAGGAGTTAAATAATAAAGGACCCATCTTTTTTTCCAGCTTTATGATAAATATCCACCGCCGGCCACCAATTCTTGTCCACCACACCAGTTTGTTTGGTAAAATCTTGAAAAAAAAGAGACGTAGTGAGCGGCGACTACCACCGGTTCGGCCAACGCCGACCACCACCTCCATCATCCTTATCCACCAGCCACCACCACCACCATCCCCGTCAATCAGCCACCATGTCAACCACGTTGTTGCATCACTGCCAAGTGCCACTGCCACATCCAACACCGTCGCGGCATCACCATCGTTGTTCACATCAAATCCACCCACCGATTATCTGCTTCCATTTAGATCTACAAAATAGATCAGGAAAATTGTGAAGCCGAGTTCCGGCGAGCCTCCGGCCATCGCCGGTGAAGACGGTCAAGGCGAGCTCTTGACCTCCAGAATCAACCCAGCGCAACCATCATTCTTTATTCCTAATTTTATGCTCCGCCGTCGCCGGCAATTGGAGAGCCGACGCGAAGTAATCAAACTCTCTTTGTTCATCGACGGTTGACACCAGTTCAAATGCTCCACCGTCACCGGCGTTATCGACGTTGACCGGAGCATTTGAACTGGTGTCAACCGTCGATGAACAAAGAGAGTTTGATTACTTCGCGTCGGCTCTCCAATTGCCGGCGACGGCGGAGCATAAAATTAGGAATAAAAAATGATGGTTGCGCTGGGTTGATTTTGGAGGTCAAGAGCTCGCCTTGACCATCTTCACCGGCGATGGCCGGAGGCTCGCCGGAACTCGGCTTCACAATTTTCCTGATCTATTTTGTAGATCTAAATGGAAGCAGATAATCGGTGGGTAGATTTGATGTGAACAACGATGGTGATGCCGCGACGGTGTTGGATGTGGCAGTGGCACTTGGCAGTGGCACTTGGCAGTGATGAAACAACGTGGTTGACATGGTGGCTGATTGACGGGGATGGTGGTGGTGGCTGGTGGATAAGGATGATGGAGGTGGTGGTCGGCGTTGGCCGAACCGGTGGTAGTCGCCGCTCACTACGTCTCTTTTTTTCAAGATTTTACCAAACAAACTGGTGTGGTGGACAAGAATTGGTGGCCGGCGGTGGATATTTATCGTAAAGCTGGAAAAAAAGATGGGTCCTTTATTATTTAACTCCTTACAAAAGCTCATCGGTCATGGTTATCGATCAAGACGGAGATGAGAATTCCGACGACGCCGGCTTCACCAAACGCGGTGACAACCGGTTATTTGGTTTCTCCATCACCGACAGCTCATCGCCGGACTTTAATCCGCCGGTCACCCATCAGTTCTTTCCCTCCGGTGACTCCGAACCCGTCGGAAACGCAACTTCTAATTACCCTACGTCTAACTGGGTTGGCGTCGAAATTCTCCCACCACCAGCCCTCATCGGACCCTGGTGGCGTCGCCGGTGGTTTCCCCGGTGCTTCACAACCGCTCAAGAAAAGCCGGCGAGGACCCCGATCTAGAAGCTCTCAGTACCTGATAAGTAAATGACTAATATGCCCTTGGAGTTAACAGAAATTATTTAACCCTGTTAGTCTCAGGGACTCATATAGAGTGAAAAATAAAAGTCCAGACTGTATTTGTTAAAATTTTAGATTTTGGACTCAAACCGTTAAGAATAAAAAAGCACAAGGACGCAAATCGTAATTAACTCTATATATATATATATATATATATATATATATATATATATATATATATATAGGGTAAAGTTATTCTAAAAAAACACTTTCATCTAAGAAGGCTAGGAAACAATCACATGCTGACACATGGACAAAAACACACTAACACACTGTATCCAGTGTGTTAGTGTGTCAGCATATTTTACTTTTTATGCATTGTGTTAGTGTGTTATGTCCGCATGTCAGCACGTGGTTGCTTCCTAGCTTTCTTAGGTGAAATGGTTTTTTTAGCTGAACCTAAACCTATATATATATATATATATATATATATATATATATATATATATATATTATGGAGAAGATCATTTGAGAACCAATTTGATTTGAGAACTAAAAAGAACTAATTTGAGCCACATGTTTATTACATGTATCCCCCCCTCCCATGAATTGTAGTGGTCCCCCCTTGAAATTTGTGGTTGAGATTTAGTTCTCAAAAGTTCTCAAAATAAAAAGTTCTCATTTTAACCTATCCCTATATATATCTATTACTATATATAATACATATTGCTTTAAAGGGCATTTTCGTCATGAAAAATGCTTAATCCTTAAGACGCGTATAAAATCTTAAGCATCATGTACAATCTTTAATGCATAGCTTTTCAATCCACCTCCAATATTTACAAGCAAATTAAATAAGGGTAATCTGGTCATTATACTAATTAATCATAATTTGTAATATCGATTTATTTTGCACGTCTTTTTCCCCTCGAACAGATAATCACCCGTATATACTCCCTTGTGGTTCTCCTCGAACAGATAATCAGCCTTTCAAGCGTATCTTCTCGGGGTTCAACCTTTAACCCTACCATTTAAACCTATCCCTCTGGCGTCTCTCCCCCTCGATATCCTTCCACCCGTCTTCGATTACAACGTAATCTCTAGCCCTCTCTCCCCTTGATTGGGCCGCGCATCTGTGTCTCCTTCTTCAGCCGCGCATCTCCTCTTGAAAAACGATCACTCTCGACGTCCACTGTAATGATCACCCATGCGATCTCCTTCGATTGGGCCGCACATCTCCTACTCGATTCAAATTGGAAGGCGCCCAATTCAAATTGGAAGCCTCTATAAATTCACACAACTCCTTCTTCATTTCATTTTACCATATCAATTTGCAAAATAACACCGATTTGAGATAAACTTTCGTCAAGGTAAAGTGTAGGTTTTGATTTTGTAACTTTGATTATGAATACTGTTTCTTGAATGATTTTGATTAATTGCAGAGCTGTAACAACTATCCTGGTACATCACATATCAAAAGCTCCGACAATTTCATGGAGGCATGTTAATTTGTCTTATGTTTGTAGGTATTTTGATTAAGGAGTGTAATCTGAGCAAAATTATTTGTACTGTGTAAAACTCATAGGTAAAAAAGTATAAGGAGTGTAATCTGAGCATTAAAAAGATCAATCTGACATGTATGAATCTAGGTTAGACATGTAAGAAACAACAATTTCTTATTTAAATGGCTATTACTGCATGTTCTTTGAATTGCTTCAATGTTGACTCTAATTTAGACATTGTTTTGTTCCCACTGTATGTTGTTTCAGGTATTTGTATGTTGACTTTCATTTTAACATTGAGCAGTTATGTTGTTGTACTTCAATTTAAGTTTAATAGTTATAATTTCACATCTTTTTAATAGTATGGATAAATCAGGAGCAGTTCTATATTACTGTTTAAACAATAAAAATACAAGTTCTATATTACTGCTCTATATTACTCTCAACTTAATGAAATCAGTTCTATATTACTGATTTCACATCTTTTTAACATTGGTTCCTCTATTAACCTATGAATAAATCAGGAACAGTTCTATATTACTGGCTGAGTTGGAGGTTACACGAAGTCCAGTAGTTAAATCAGTTGCTCAATAAATAAGTTAATCCTTTAAATTTTGCATCTTCTTCTTACTTGCCATGCTAATTAACATTAAAAATAAACGAAGATCATATGACTACATATGCTCAATAAATAGGTTAATCCTTTAAATTCTGATGCTTTGGTTCATTAAAAATGAATCTATTACATTAATTCTTATATATTTTGTGATTACTCATCGTTGCAGACCTATTATATACTGGATGTGATGTTAATAGCATGGGAACTTCATGAATCAAACAAGAAGACACTTCACTGCCTAATAGACCCACAGGTATGCACAAGTGACAATGTGTGTATTGAATCACCAAAATTTTGCTTTGAAGCATTGTTTATTTTCAACTACAAGAAAGGAAGAACATTATCTTAACCTTGTATTAGAGTATGTTCCCGAGACTGTTCATCGAATGGTTAGACACTATAACAAGATGGGTTAGAGAATGGTAATGATTTATGTGAAGCTATATAGTTGTGAGGTAAGAATATTTTCTTTTGTGGTTTCATTTCTTTTATCTTTTTATGTAAAATTCAGTAATTGCAACGTTTCTCTAGATGTAAAGATCTGTTTTCTTGATTTCCATGTGCTTATCATCAAGTGGTTAGCAAGTGTCTAAGAAAGGCAATATTACAAAGGAATGCTTTTTTTTGTTGTGGGTCAGGAGTTCACCATGTTTTTTGTTACCCAACTACTTTCTACAAGACTTGTATTTCATTATTCTATTTGTGTGTATTTCCATTTGGTTATTTTCTTCTTTTAAGGCCTCGACACATAGGTCTCAGGAACTTTATATTATGTTTTGACAAAGTTGTACCAGGTCTGAGTTTGGGGCCTTTTGAGCCTGTGCGTACACCATGATGAGCAACATAAGCATTCTTTTAGATGCCCCAGATCCACTGACGAAAAATGGTCTAAATTTCTTGAAATGAATTCATGTGTTGGTTTTGTTTTTATCTCTATTTAAATGTGAATCATGTGAAATTGGGACATGTTTGTTAAGCTAAGCAAGCCATATTTTTAATCTATTGAGAAGTCAAAATAGTTGTATTAACCTCAAAGCCATGCAAAAATTAATAGAGATAAAACAATCTATTGAACAATCACAGTTTCAAGGGACTGTTTGGAACTTTTGATACACAGATACAGAAATGAGTAATTGATACTCAATAAACAGAATCAAAACATTAGTTGAAAGGAAGCAGGGTGTAGAAGATAGTGTTGTAGTGTTCTTATATTGTTTAAATAAGAAATCCTAAACTCTACCTGGTTTGTACATCCTTAAATTGTTATTTAAAATGAACTTTATTGATTTGATTACAAGTATCATTTACAGCCATAGAAAAATGTTTTTACAGGGGATGCATATCTGCTTTTTGATCCTATGCGGGTGCATACAAAGCTGGTATAAACACTTTGATCTCTCTATTTACTTTTGGTTATTTTTGAGCTTATGTTCTAAACTATTTTTGAGCTTATGTTATCTAACAAATTTTTGGGCCAATGAATTGAAAGGTACACATGTTATCTGTAAAGTTGAACTATTATTGAGCTTATTTTCTAACCTGTTATTTTCATTGGTAGGTATTGGAGCTTTAAAAATTTTGCATCATAGGTCTCACATGCATTCTCTTATGTACTATTGGTATTCTTTTCATCTAATAAAACTTGAAGTACAGTAAATTAAGCCTATATTTTATAGGAAATTTTACAAATGTGTTCACTGCAAGAGTTTATCTCTCAATATTTATCTATATCCATTATGTAATTCAGAAATTGGTTTCATGTGTTTAAGACCATGGTTTAGTTTACTTAACAAATATGAAATTTCATGTTTTTTTTTTCTTTTGTACATGGTGTTTTTTTTCTTTTGAAATTTCATGTTTTTTTTTTTCTTTTGTACATGGTGTATACCAAGACTGGTGTATATGGGGAATCAAGACGTTGTGGGGTGCTCTTGCTTGGTGTACTTTTTTTTTTGTTTCAAGTACATGGATGTACCAGCATGGTCCGGGGTCGTTTTTCTGCCTTACGCCGCCCTCCTTCCTATTGGCTCTGGGTGGTTTGGCAAGTGCGAGCATGTCAGCGATGGGAGCATGTTTTCTGATTTTGGGGCGAGTGTTCTTGCATGGTGATTCATGTTTACTATTTTCCAAGTGATGATCAGTGGTGGGCTGGCCGTACTTTGAAATTACGGCTGTGCCGTCTAGGTGGGTGCTAGAGCACTTGGCTGCTGCTACTGTCTTCTGGTTGCCGATGTTTTTGGCGCCTCTGTCGTTCATTGGATTCTGACTGTCTTTTTGGGTGTTTAGACCCACTGGGTTGCTGCTCTTGTGGTTAATTACTTGGTTCCTGTTTTAGTACGGTATTTTGGTTGGAAGTGACTATATGTGTCTCCAGTGGCGGACCTAAAGCCACCGGATGGGAGTCAAGCGACACCCATAAGTTTTTTATTTTTAGTGATATATATATGATCTAATCTCGACCGACCCCCAAGAAATTTTGTGACCGACCCCCATGATTTTGTGACCACGCCCCATGATTTATATTGCAAGAAGTCTACATATTGCAAGAAGTCTACGTCGGAAGAAAAATTCCGACCGCCAAAGTTGCAGGCGAGAATATGGAAGAAGATGATGAATGTTTTTTTATTTTTCTTTATGTCACATCAAGTCTTCAACTGTTAAAAGCGCATTTCTCAAAACAAAAGTACATGCTTTCTCTGCAAGTGCAATTCATCAATATTTTTTAATTATTATAAAAGATATAATAATAAAATAATCAACTATAAACAATCAAACTAAACACTTAATTTAATACACGGATTAAAAACTAGTTTTAATGTAATTTACTTTTTCATTGTGTTTATATTTTGTTTTTGTCATATAGGTTTTAGCCTAATTTGTGTTTATAAAAGCATTTTGCAGAAGATTAAGAATGGTAAAAAAATTAAAAATTCTCTGTTTAAAAAAAATGATATTTTGTTTATATATTTAGCTTAGTTATTTTTATTTTCTTTCTCTTTCATTTAAATAGGATCATCAAAATAATTATTTATTGCTAATAAATTATTATAGAGAGAGACTTGATCATCATAGAAAATCATGTTTTATTTAAAAACATCGAAATTTTTTATTTTAACGATTTTTTTTATTAAATTTGTTTTCTTTTACAAGTCTAATATAAAAATTAGTAAAATATGTTTGTTTAAACAAAAAAGAAAAAACAATATTGTTAAGAAATCTAGCCCATATTTTTGTGAGTATTGTTACTGTTACGTTGTGCCCTATCACTTAATTACAATTGTATATTCTGGCCAATGGCTTTGTGCCATTTGGTCATTTTACTTTAATTTTTTTTTTTGTCACAGTTTCTTGCTTTATGTTTAAATATTTGTTTTCAGTTTTGTGAACAGAATTGTTAGTAGCTTAGTTGGTTTGTTGTTTATTTTATTCGTTTAAGTAGGAGCCACGGTTTCGATTCTTGGTTTTGATTTTTGACTCTATACGCTGACACGTTTATGAGGAAATTTTTTGACACGTTGTTTTCATCCCTAATTTCCTTTTACGATACCTGTTTTCTTTTTCACTTTTCTTTTGCTATGCTAGAGCTTCCTTCTCCACTTCACTTCTGGCTCCCAACTTCGATTTCGTCCTGCCGCTCATTGAGGTTTGTTTCTTTTTTCTTCGTTTTATTAGGTTTACGTTTTAGTGTCAGCCCCTAATGAACTATTTAATTGTTAATTGTTTTATCTGTTGTTTATTTTTTTGTATCGTTTCATGAGAATTAGGGCTTGGATTGAGTATTGCATGTCGTAAATTGCTTCGGTGTGGTGTTCGGTTTTAGATTTGGTTTGTTCGACTACATTCCCAATTAGTAATTCTTACGCTGTGTTCGATTCTAAGGTTTTTACTTGAATGCGTAATTTTCTTAGTTATAAAATAAGAAATTTGTTATTCTTAGTACTTTGATTTTGTTTTCAATTTTGGTACTGCTGTTTTGTTTAGAGTGTTATTCGATTCAAAAGTGTTTTTTTGCTACTGCCAATTTGTTTTCAATTTCTTAGTACTTCGATTAAAGTGTTTTTAGTACACCACCACCACACACACATAGGTGTGTTAAGGAAATCGAGAGGGAGAGAGCAGGCGGCTCTCTCTCCGCCTATCACACATGCCAAGTGAGTAAACATAGTGTAGAATCGGACATAACAGGTTAGTTTTGATTGAGAATAGACTAACCATATACAAGGTAGGAGCCTCAATTCGATAAACTTCGGACACATAAATTGGGCTCAAAGTAAAAGAAAACAACTGACCTAAGTAACCTTTCAGATTTGTAACCATATACAAATTTGGAGCTTAAAAACGATAGTATAATCTTGAGACACCAGAATTGGGCATGAAGTAAACGAAAACGGGTGACCTAACCTTTCAGACCTGTTGATGGGGCGGCGAAAAGCGAATGAAGGTACGACGAAGAGAATCAACGAAAGCGAAAGAAGAAGAATAAAGCCTTAACCAGCTTTTAGCAGTTTATTTTCTAAGTTAAAGTTTTTGTTTTAATAAAATAGCATCTGATGTTTTCTATTACAGATAGTATTCAAGTTAAAATACAAACTATGAACTAATAAATTAGAATTATTACTCCATTCAACTTATTATAGGTTGAGTTAGTGACTTTAGTAGAACACTGTTTGTTTCTGTTCCGAGATCATGTATTTGGTTTATTTGGAGATCTAACATCTATTTTCTGTTGTGCTACAGGTTGGTTTTCGTGTTTGCAATTTTGTATACATTATATGTATGAATGTTGAATCCTTAGGCTTATACTTTATGAGTTTATGATAGTATTTGTTTTTTGTATGCACTATGTATGAATGTTCAGACTTAGCTTTGATAAAGAAGACATCTATTTAGAGTTGTATGAACTATAGACAGTATGTGTTTGCTTATCAATAGATCTTATAATGTCTGTTATTTAGACCTGCCTTTGATCAGTCAGTGAGAAAGTGTTTCTAATCAGTTCTTTAAAAAGTTTAGTATATTAAATTACATTCATGGAAGTGTAGAAAGTATGTGTTTCGTAATCATTGAATCTCATATTATGTGTTATTTTTTTCTTTGTATATTCAACCGTATTAGTTCTAATTGATTCGTTCTGTCTCATATGCAATTCATTGTAGAAGTGGTTTTCGTTGTTCGTTTGCATACTGAAGTACGCTCTCAGTAGCCATGGTACACCACATCTCACAGTACTCACAGAAACAACCAGAAGAACAGGTGCGACTTTTGACAACTCCAACAGAACCCAAGACTCCAGCTGCAAAAACCACTCGAAAGTATTCAAGCACCACAACAGGTAATAGTCATATTCAAATCATATATTAAATTTCATAGATAGAAATAGAATCACATTGACAGTTTAACTAAGATTTATCACCCATCTTACCCACAAAAAAGGTTTCGATAAAAATAAATTGGCATGTCACTAAAAAGAATTTACATAATACTCTGTTCATATTTTTTTGTATGTTGTTTTGGCTGTAATTAATTATGATTTCTACAAGTTAAAAATAAATCTAATCACTTATACACATTGCAAGTGATTGTGATTTTACATAGTCATGCTACTTTTCTAAAGTGACAAGTTATTATAATTAAACAAGTTAGAAATAAAGCAAATGACTTATAAACTACTTTTTGATTTCTTTAAACTTTAATACCACTTATGTTCTGCAGTTGTATCCTCACAACCTATTGTTTGCTACCTGTTGTTGTTGTCCTTATTTTTTTTTAACAAACTTTAATGTTTATATGAAATACTAGAGTTGTTGTATTCTTATATCCTGTCATTTAATTACTAAACTGCTACTCCTATTCTCATTTTTTTAACTTCCTTTAATAATAATCATACAAACAGTTAAAAAAAGACTAACACCACTAAAATTGCACACGAAGAACCACCATCATCAAAGAAACTGAAAGAAAAGAGCGAATGAAGTAAAAGAAACCAAGTTTTTTGGAAAGGTAGAAATGGAAATGAATGAACTACTACAAGAAATCATGCAAAAACACTCCACTTTTGTTGATCAGTACTAAAATTAGAAGCAATGGTAAATGGGCCTCCACTTTTGTAAATCAATGGTAATAGTTGTAAATGCATACATCAAAACAAAACTTTTGTACCGACACTTTACAAATGGTATGCAACATAACTAGAATGAAAATATTAGAACCATCACAAACATCCACTCTCATAGGTAAAAAGTGGTGACCCGCCGCAACGCGCGGGTGGGTCGCCCACTAGTATATATATATATATATATATATATATATATATATATATATATATACACGCACAATATAGGAAGGGTACATTCAGAAAACTAGTCCTTTTGAAACTAATTTAAATGTTTTATTGAGTTTTATTATATGATCTGACCCGACCTGACCCGATCCGAATCGGTCCGGAAAAATTTAGTGTTTAGCAGTAGATAGTAGACCTTAGAAATTTCCGACCCCCATAAAAAAAATTCCTGGGTCCGCCACTGTGTGTCTCACGAGATGGCGTAGGCATTTTGGAATGATGCTTCTTTCATGGAGGGTTACAAGTTGTTTGTGCTTGTTATCCTTTCTATCTGTATATGGGTTCTGGGTGTTATATGTTTTTAGTTTGTACTGTATTTTTTGTATTTTTTTTGTATGTTGCTTGTATTGTTGGTAACTTTGGTAGCTTCTTGCTCTGTTTCGTTTTTTGGTTTCAATGATTATGCTGCTGTTCAAAAAAAAGTTATGCATTTGTGCCTTTATTTGCATCTATTTTTGTATTTTATTTTTACATATTAAATGAAATAGTCATTGACATGTTATGTTGTTTCTTTGGAATTTCAATAATTTTAATGTGTGTGCAACTTCTAATGCCCACGTATGCTTAATTTTTTTACCGGTTCTTTGAATTAGTGCTTACAGTTGTTAAGTGAATTTATATGAGTAAAGTTTTTAGTCATCTTTCATGTGATTTTTTAACTGATTGTTACTCTACATACTTTGTTATAAATACGATTATTGTTTTGTTTTATTTCTTATTGATTACTTTTATGTAATTGGTCGTTTCTCTAATTGTCATTTGCATTTTGTTTCTTTACAGGCTTTCGTTGTTTCACTTTCAAGTACAAGTTTATTTCGTTATTCTCATTGTTTTGTTGATGGTAATGCTATTAATATAAAACGTATTATTATGCATTACATTGTTTATAAATTGTAGTATGAGTTTAGGTTTCCAATCATATAATATACGTCCTTATTCATTTACATAACCATTGCCTTTGCATGTAGGCTTTTGCATTTGCGTTTTTTTTAGGTATTCAATTAAGTTGAGGCGTATGATGAGTCGTGGGAGTATGTGTTTAGGTTTCTAATCAGATAGAATTATGCCTTTTTTATTGATTTTTTTAATTCATATCAAATAGAAATTTTAGTAGTTTTTTGTTGCTTAGACAATATACATGTAATTATACTTCACCTAGATCATTGAGAATACTTATCAGACCACATGAAAATTCATCTCAAAACACAACGAAAAACATTGTTAATGTAGACTAATTTTAAGAAATAGAACTCTAATACTTTTGTTTATTAACATTATTACTAAATTGTTTAAAATGATTAGGATCCCGCAAAAGATTTTAACTAAATTCCACATTTCACAGGTATTGTGTAAATGCATTCCTAAAAGGAGAAAGTGCAAGTGATTGAATTTTTTAGTGTCGTCGCACTTAGATCTGAGTTGTTGTTGCGCTGCATCGCGCATACAGAAGTGAATACCGCGATGTAAATTGTCGCGTCGTAGTAACTCACGAAAGAGAGTATATTTGTCAAATAGAAGGATAAAGTCCCATCAATATTGTATTTGTACGTGTTGTTTTAATAAAATTAATTATCGAATTATTAATATTTTTTCTAATTGATAGGATATTTGTTAATGGAAAGTCATTGTAAGAGCACAAGATGGTGAAGATTCTATGAAGTTAAGAGTTAAGCACCATCCATAATAGGTTTGTATAATTTGATATGGTGTTATTAGCCGTTCTAAAAAGAATAATATAAAGATATTTATTTTTGATCAGCGTTCGTTGTTATTTATTTGAGTTTTATAAGGTTAGGTAAATTGATTCTATGATACGAATGAGAAAACTAACAGACGTACCAAGAAATATATATCACGAGAGAATTGATAAAGTAACAAAAAACAAGCACCGCGTTAGTTGTTGTCGCCGCCGACACGCATATAACACATTGTAAATTGTCATTGGGAAGCATCTTGCTAACAGAAACGAATACCACGATGGTAAACTGTCACGCCGAAGTAACGCGCGAGCAAAAGACGAATAACACGCTATAAATTGTCGCCGGCGCAACGCGCGGGCACACGGCTAGTATATATATATATATATATATATATATATATATACATATATATATATATATATATATAGGGTGAGGTTCATTGTAGACACTTTCGCATGTGAAATAGCTCTTTTTCACATGCTGAAAGTTTCTAATTAATGAGAAAAAAGAAAAAAAGAAAAAAGAAAATTAATCACAACCATTAAATCAAAAGATCTAATGGTGAAAAAGGGTGTCTACCTGTCTACACTTATGGGGGTGTCTACAATGAACTTTTCACTATATATATATATATATATATATATATATATATATATATATATGTATCCCCCCTCCCATGAATTGTAGTGGTCCCCCCTTGAAATTTGTGGTTAAGATTTAGTTCTCAATAAAAAGTTCTCATTTGAACCTATCCCTATATATATATATATATATAGGGATGGGAATTCAAATTAACCCAACACTAAAGGAATAGAGTTAAATACGATTTGCGTCCCTGGGGTTTGCAGATTTTAACTGCTTGAGTCCATTTTTTTAATTATTAACAAATCATGTCTCATGGTTTCTTTTCTTAACAAATTGAACCCCATGTTTTCATTCTGTTGCCAATTGAGTCCCTGGGCCTAACGAGGTTACATTTTTTTTGTTAAGTGGAAGGGGTATTTTAGTCATTTGACACACAAAGGGCTATTTTTGTAACTACCATATATGAGGGATTGTTTATGCAATTTATATATATAATATATATATAGGGTTAGGATCCTGCGAAAACACATCTTTTTGTGAAAACTGCGAAAACACATATTAAAACTCACGTAACTTTTTCATACGTTAACGATTTTTCATAAAATTTGCGCCAAAAGTCTTAGAATTACGTTATCTTTAAATCTGGAGCAAAATATTAAAAAAAAAACTAAACGTTTTTCTTTTTTTTCCCGTGTGATGCACATATGCATCATATAATTAAAAAAAGTTATAAAATGCTATTTTTTTCTTTAAATCTAAAGATAACACAAGTATAAGATTTAGGTTGCAATTTCTTTTTAAACTATTAATGTATATCACATGTATAAGCTTTTTTTTTTGGTATGATGCACATGTGCATCATTCAATAAAAACGCAAAAAAATTATGAAAATATATGACATATGGTGCGACTAAGAAAAAAAATATTAACTCATACTAAAAGTATGAGTTTTTTTTGTGATGCACATGTGCACCACACAAAGATATATTTAAAAAAATAAAAAAAGCGTTAAGTTTTTTAAAACTTTTATAGGATTAAAGATAATATAATTTTAAGACTTTTGGTGCAAATTTTTAAAAAATATATTAACATATGAAAAAGTTATGTAGGTTTTAAGATTTGTTTACGCAATTCTCACAAAAAAGGGGTGTTTTCGCAGGATCCTTCCCCTATATATATATATATATATATATATATATATATATATGTGTATATGTGTGTGTGTCTGCAAGTAAGAAAATGAAAGAGAAACAATTTCTCACCGTGGGTCACCGGAATCGTGGCTTATGTGCTGGAATCACGACCTCAAGGATAGGTTTACCCGTCACCGCCGCCGTCAGTGGTTCCAGCCCTTATACCTGTCGCTACCACCACCGAGAAGGGTAGAAACAGTAGCGCCACTGCCATTTCGATTGAACCCTAGTCACCGCCGTGATTTTTTTGGCTCGGTTCTCACCAAGAATGACCAAGAACGGCTCCCGGGTATTACTCAACAAAAGACCAACCAAACACCATCGAAAAAACCTCCAGATCCGGTACTTAATGTCACCGGAAAACCTCCAGATCCGGCGACTCTAAACTGGATTTCTGTTACGCTGAACTCAAATTACTCATCATCGAAGCTCCGGTAACCCGCGGTGTTTTAGGGGTGATTATTTTGGAACCGATTTATCCGGTGACTGGAGGCTGCGAAATCAAGTTTACTCGATCAGATTTAATCGGGATTTTGATCGAAAATTGAAGGGTGTAAAAATTGGCATTTTGATCGGGATTTTGATTGGAAATTGAAGCTCCAGTAACTCGTTCAGTTCTCCATCTTCATCAGTATAATACCAATTAAATTTCACAATTCTTCTAATTACAGCCCTATTCCTCTTGTTTGTTTTTCTGATGGAAACTAGTGAAATCAAATAGGAAAAAAGAAAATAAGGGTAAAGTTTTCAGATGGTACTTAATGTCACCGGAATATAAGGTCGGGGTGGTGGCCGGTGTGTGGAGTTTTAAGATATGGTAAAGTTTTTTATATAATTACAGAATCAATCCCTCATCTATGCTAGTTGTATAAATAGTCTATAATGTGTGAAGTGACTAATATGCCCTTGGAGTTAACAGAAAAATCTAACTCCGTTAGTCTGAGGGACTCAAATGGCAATGAAATGCAAACCGCAGACTAAATTTGTTAATAATCTGAAAAATGCGTCAAACCACAAGGACGCAACTCGTATTTAACTAAAAGGAATAACTAAATAACCCTTATCTTCCAGTTACCAATCGCCATGTGGCATTACCATCTCTTACTCAAAAAGGGTATTACAGGAATTTCACCTATTTTCATACCATCCTCTACAATTCGTACATATAATACCTGCAAGAACCAAGGGGCATTTGTCCCAATGGTATAGGGATGAAGGTTAGAGCTTGGGGACCTTAAGGTCTCAAGTTCAAACCTGACTCAAGGGGATTTTTCTCAAGTGGTGAGTTTCCTCCTTGATGGTGTTCCTGGGTGAGCCAAGCCTGAAGTGTCAAAATCAGTATGGACGGTTGCAATCCCGTCTCAGGAAGGCTCACTCGGGTATTGAAGGTTTGGGGAGTAGTTCCAAACGCCGTTAAAAAAAAATACCTGCAAGAATTTTTAATTTCCACTTTACAATCCCATCGTCTCTTTCTATCTACTTTCTTAAACCACACAATGCTTTTTAAATCATCCGCCATTTGCCATTTTACATTTCTCTTCCCTATAAACTCATCTCCATCATTTATTAATGTTTAGCATCATTTTTTTTTCATGTGTTTACTTTTTTTTTTTTGCTCAACATCATTTTTTATTACTATTATGTTCTAAACCCATTTTTGTTTGTTTATTCAACATTAATATTATAGATTTTAGCTATTTGCATATAAAGATACTTATGCATTTTTTATGACTGGTCGCCGGTAATTTCAACGTTCAGCAAAAGTAGCGTTCGAAGGTTAGGAGCGAGTGAGCGACGTATTTTATTTTCTTATTTCTGGATGATTCAGTGAGAATCTCAAATCTGATCGAATAAGACTTCATTAAGACCTCTTTCCGATTAAGACGAACCAAACGCTTTTAATCTGTGCGATTCAGATTTGTCCTCACTAAGTGGTTAATGTGTGGCAAACAAACACTGCCTAACTTGATATCACTTTGTTTATGTTTACTTTTTTATTCTTTTACTTGTTGATAATCTAGCTTATTTTATTCTTACTTTTTATTTTCAGAATTCTTTGAATTTTATGTTTGTATAATCAGAACTAAACTTGTAGGAACATAGATAAAAAAACAATGATGTTACAAGCCTAGGATCATTTAACGCTGAAGTTATATACGGTTACATTGACATAATTTCCTCTTATAGTAATGTTACAGAAGTGTAACACTGATGTTACGGATGTTTAACCCTGATGTTAAGGATGTTTAACACTGATGTAAGAAAGTTGCAAGTCTGCATATAAATAAAAGAATCATTTTTTTTCCAATAAAAACCCAATTTAACAAGTAATTTTCTTCTACAATGATGTTACAAGACTAGGATCCTTTAACACTGAAGTTACATTGATCGGATTTCTTGTTACAGTAATGTTACGAATGTTTAACACTGATGTTATGTATGTTTAACACTGATGTTAAGGAAGTTACAAGTCTACATATAACTAAAAGAATAGATTTACAGTACCTTTTCTTTAATAAACAAACACTTTCACTTAAAAACAATTTGTAACACTGGTGCTATAGATGTTAACAATTTGTAACTCTGGTGCTATAAAAATATCATAAATAAACAAACACTTTCACTTCAAAACCAACAATATCAATAAAATTTCGGGCTTCTTTTTTTCATCCTCGTTTAACATTGCTGACCAATAATCGATGATCTCACACTACACAACATTTCCTGCTATCAAAAACTTCATAATGTTCATTCCTCTACTCACTCCAAAACTTGTTACAAACATTGCATTCCTGCAATATTGAGATCCAACAATTGAATTTTATGTTATTATGTGAAACTTGTGACGTAAACATTATCAGAACAACAACCATTTCTGAAATAATTTGTAACACTAGTGTTATAGAAGTTAACAATAGCTTAATAGAGTAGTAGTATGATAGAGTAATAACACTAGTATTCTGATATACAAAAAATCTTTTGTTTTGTATCCTAGTGTTTATAAAAAATCAACTTGTAAAGATGCTAGAGTAGAGTATAAACATAATAAAATTAAAACACATACAAGAAATAACCAAACCTAGTGAACTTAAAGAGGAGAATGGCTAAAAAAAGAGCACCAAACAATAACTCCTATGGCCCAATTGAAACTACAACTAATGTCCGAAGACCCAAACTTTCCCTTGCCATATCTCTGAAATGAAGATAGCAACCAAGAGCAATCCATTGGGAATTATAGCAACAACACATGTACCACAATAACTCATTGAAAAAGTTGTTCCATAAATTAAAAAAAAAAAACTCATTGAAAAAGTCAAAGCCTTTTTACCTCCATTTATTCCACCAAGAAAATAAACAACCTTTAAATGTATTCACCTTTAATCACCCATGATGAAGACCCATTCGCTAATATCCACTGCTCAACCACCGGCTAATAAAAACTAAGGGGCAACTTACTGGTTATATACACACCTTATTAGGACTTATTAGCCCCAACTGACCCTCATTGCCCCTAAACACACCTTATTGTGCCATTATTGGTCTCAAGAATCCATATTCTTTTAAGTTGGTTAAGTTCAAACCACTACCAAGATTGATTTTAGCACAAGTTGGTAAATTTTTCACCAAACTTGGAAATTTAAGCACGTTGACTTTGAAAATTCACCTATGGCCGGGGCGTTTGGTTCGCGGAATTCGTTGGAATTTGAATTGGAATTGGATTTGGAATTAGATATGTGAAGGAATTGAAATTTGAAGGAATTGGAATTTGAAGGAATTGGAATTTGAAGGAATTGAATTTTGAAGGAATTGGAATTCAAAAGAATTGGAATTAAAATTAAAATACAATAAAAACCACGACTGGACCCGTCTCACGGACCAGTCCGACCGGACCCGACCCCGGGACCGGACCGACCGAACTGTGACACTTCGGTCAAATTCATGTGTATTTTACCCAAACCGTTTTCGAATTTGGATTATAATCATGATCATAAAATCAATGAGCATTTGTTTTTCGACTAGATTCCGTACTATCTTAAAATATAAATTAAATAAACAAAAAAAAAAAAACGATTCATGCGCTCGTTGGAGTAATTAAAACCTTTGGTGGTATATTTTAGCAAGCTTATTTGATATTTCGTTAACAAACGTTGGTGACAAATCAAGTTATGATCAACCCGGTATCCTTCAAAATTATAGTGTACTCATAAAAATAACTGCTAAATCAAGTATGACGAAAATTATTTTGGGTTATACCATTGCGAGCGTAATTTAATTTTAGTAATTTTCATATAAATACTTTTACGCTTCGGGTCTAAAAATTTACCAGTTATACCGCTATATGTCAGTATTATACCAGTTAATCACCTATTACTACAATATATATATATGGGGAAAAATTCATCAAATAGTAACCAAGTTTTAAAAGTGTTCTAATTAAGTCACTCTAACTTTTTTTCCACCGTAAAAACCACTCAACTTTGATTTTTTGTTCCAATCTTGTGAAAAAGTATAGAATAATGATGATGTGTCAATTTTTTTTTTAAAATATATAAAATGACATGGAAATTTTAGATGATTACATGGAAATTATGATGATTACATGGCAATTCTTTAATTATTTTGCTTAAAAAAACCTAAAATAAACAAACTCAA
This sequence comes from Deinandra increscens subsp. villosa, assembly GCA_039602395.1. Lineage (NCBI taxonomy): Eukaryota > Viridiplantae > Streptophyta > Magnoliopsida > Asterales > Asteraceae > Deinandra > Deinandra increscens. The sequence continues at coordinate 26,298,360 of JBCNJP010000003.1, forward strand.
TAATTAAATGGGCTTGTGCAACGTATTTACCTGGAAAAATTTATAAAGCAACACCAATAATAACATGAAAATAAACAATTTAAACTATGTTTACACAACCGACAATTGAGGTAAGATTTTTTTTATATATCAATTTAAGCTATCATCATATAAATAGATTATACATATTATAGAGCCACACTAATAGGACTGTGAATTATGTAAAAACTAAAAAAACAAGAAAATAGAATTGAACCGCATCAAAAGAGAAAATTTAACCAACATTCGTTTCTTTTTGTCAAAATCAAAATAGAACAAAAAAAACTAACCAACATTCGATCATAAAAATAAAATAGTGTATCTCAACATTCTCATCACTTATCCTTTCTTCTTATCATTTCTTTTAGGTCTTCCTTTCGGCCTAACCTGCTTTGGTGCTTTCTCTCTTTTTTCGTTCTTGCATGACCTAGAATTATGTCCCTTTTCTTGGCAATTTTTACATGTCATTTTCCTTCCAAACCCAACCTTAGAACACTTTCTCTCTTTCTCAGAAGCATCTCTTTTTCTCTTTACTCTTGGCCGGCCAGGCATTCGCCTTTCTTTCGGCGGTAGAGGTTTGATATCATTGGTTTTAGGCCAAAATGAGCTTCCTTTTAATGGTTTAATATGATACTTGTACGCTTCTTTATACATGCCCCTTTTAAGCCATTTACTAACATAGTTTTCTGGGTCCTTGTTTATAAACGTAATGCAGCAACTGTGTGAACACAAGGTATACCTGATAACTGCCATGACCGACAGCTACATGTTTGTTCGTTAACGTTTACTGCATATGCATCTTTCTCATTCCTCACTTCAAATATGATGTTATCACTTGGAATCACCTTCCAGTGCCTACAAAAAAAAATGTAATGATAAAAATGTGTAGTAAATAACAAAAAGTTAATAAAAATATATGTTACCTTTGCTCTAATTTAATAAGTTCTAGTTTTTTCCTAACCGTTGGACATATATCATGTTCAACTTTTTCTGCTTTTGTTGACATAGTAAAGCTTCGTTGCGTCACAAACATTCTTATTTCTTCTAGCATATTGATGATAGGTTTTCTTCGTGCAACTCGAATACATGAATTGAAGCTTTCACTCATGCCATTCTCGAACGCATCACATGCCCTATCAACCTCAAAAAAAGCCCTTGACCAACTCTTTGGGTTTCTTTCTATTAGATGTGAATATGCTTCTTCGCTAATGGCTTTTAACTCATTCATTTTCGCCTCAAATTGTTGTTCGGTTGTTGACTTTGCAGCACCCCAAAATAAATTTTTATAGTCAATCCCACGGAATTTTTTTTGAAGTTAGCATAAATGTGTCTTGTACATTGCCTATGCTCAGCATAAGGAAAAACGTCTTTTACAGCTTCTACAATACCCTATTAATAATTTGAGATATTAAATACAAAAAATGATAAACGTATGGAGAATTAATGCAATGGCACAAATTACATAGCAAAATAAATCTAAAAATAACAAATATAAAGAACATCATACCTTATGTTGATCAGAAATTAAAGTCAGTCCAATTCCATCTTCCATTTCAACGTCACCCTTCAAAAGATCAAGAAACCACTTCCAGTTTTCTTTGTTCTCAACAGATACGACTGCCCAAGCTAAAGGAAAAATATGATTATTAGCATCTCTTCCAATAGCTGAGAGTAGTTGGCCAGTTTTTAAAAAACAACCATCTAAGCCAATAATTTTCCTACACCCATTCATCCACCCATCTTTGACACCCTTAAAACAAATATAGTAACTACTGAAGTAAATATCTCCATTCGCATCTTCATTCACAGCCATCTTAACAGTACTCCCTGGATTTGTTAACAATATCTCTGCTCCATAGTCCGAAAGTTTTGAATAGTGCTCTTTTATTCCACCTTCATAATCATTTAATGCTTTTTTTTTGGCTCGACTACATTGACCAATGCTCACTTTGCATTTAAACTTTCTCATAATATCTGTTTGCATTGCTCTTACACTCATATCGGGATTTTCAATTATTTGCTTGAAGTAACGTTTTGAAATCCAAGAATATGTAACAAGGGACCCCAAAGAAAACTTTCTTGAGCAAACATGCTTCTCATTTAATGATTTAATTTGAAATGAATCATCACCACTATTTCTAGAGGCTCACAACCTAAATGGGCACTTCCTCACTTTTTTTTCTTTTTTTTTGATATTATCAGACTTCTTTCCCATGCCATCCTCTTCGTCTTTTTCGCCCTCTTCATTTTTTTCATCATTTTCATCATCGGTTTCTTCTTCACCACATCTTACCAACAATCTCTTGTAGTCGTTCACTGGAAATTTTAGTTGGTAGCCATTTGAAACACCATAGTCTATCATACTATCTTTCAATTGTGTAGGACTCTCAAATTTCATTCCAAGAGTAGGTTTCATTAGTTTCCAGTTAATAGTGGGATCATAGGTGGGATATGCAACACCAGGTTCAACAAATTTCTCAATACCATCACTTTATCATCTACATCATTTTCACTCCAATCTTCAACGGAAGTGACATCGTCTTCCTCTTTATAACCATCTACGATGTCATAACAAAGTTGATTCAAGAAATGATCATTTGTTGTTTGGTTCACACTACTAGCATCATCATCTTCCACTTCATCATCTAATGATGTTGACTCGGATGTATCATCCTCTCCCACACTAGGATTATAACTTTCAGAGTCTACATCACTTGGAGTAGTAACGGCTACAATAAGGTCGGTTAGATTATCCTCCCTTATTAAGTCTGTCAAATCCTCATCATCATGATTAACGTACAAACCAATTCGTCTACCATTTTCAAGCCCATGATCCAAGCAAATATAAATATCCAAATCACATTTTATAACTCTTAAACCATTGCCTAAGGCCTTACCAGGAACACAATAATACAACCCTTTGCAATTTTGTTTTGGTTTGTTTTTCAATGAATTCGACTAAAGAATTATAGTCCATTTTTTCAAAATCAACATGACTTATGCTCTTTACTACACCTTCTGAATATGTTAATGGATTTCTTAAGAAAACACCACTGTAGTTCACATCAACAGTAAGAAGATTACAATTAGAGGATGATGCCATACCGTGTTCTAGTTCCACTCCCTACACACAATCAAAAATTATTATTTTTTAAAGATGAGTGATGGTCAAAATTAGTCTATCCCTACCTAGACTTTACATATATAAACACATGACACATATGCAAAACACACATACATATATAAATATACACATATGTAGACAAGTAGATTTACATATTTTATGAAATAATGTTGAATTTGGAATCCATTCTATCACAGAAACATAATATGCATGTTTCAATTAAACAAACAAATATGTGCAGACATGGTATAATAAAAACAGTAATATGGAATCAAATTTATATGTAAGTCTTGATCAACTACTAAAAATTACCAAACCACTAAAGTGACTTTTGATCCCTATTATATAAAATCGGGTGACCCATTACGAAGTTTTTGACTTGTAAAATTAAGACTTCTACTATGATTTGTGAAGGATTGAAGATAAAAATTATTTTGCAGCACATAAAGATACAAAACTTATGTACGTAGTTTCATATAAAACAAAGAAGTGTGGATACATGATTGATGTTTTTCAATACATCTATGAAACACACACAAATATATAAAGCACACAGATGTTATACGCACTTTATATTACCCGTTAAACGAAGAAGAAAACGATGAACCAGAGACGAGTGTGATCAACCGAACAGGTATGAAAAGATCTACCGAACCACGATCAAGAATGGAGTCGAATATGTTGCTCCCTTGCGTGATCAAGAATGGAGTCGAGTATGTTGCTTCCTTGCTTCTATACGCAAGACTTGTTTCTGTATGTATGAGATGAAGATGTGGTATTAAGGTTCTTATTTTGATATTAGGTTTTCTTAAAAAAGTCCACAAGCCCATTTAATTTTTAATTTTGTTTATTTTAGGTTTTGTTTCAAGCTAAATAATTAAAGAATTGCCATGTAATTATCTATAATTTCCATGTAATCATCTAGAATTTCCATGTCATTTTATATATTTATAAAAAATTGACACATCATCATTATTCTATATTTTTTATAAGATTGGAACAAAAGATCAAAGTTGAGTGGTTTTTACGGTGGAAAAAAAGTTAGAGTGACTTAGTTGGAACACTTTCAATACACATGTCAAGTTAGGGTGTGTGTGTGTGCCACCTAGTGAACACTTGTCACAATTGTGCTACTTGGCATTCATCACTAGTATATATATATATACATCACCTCACACATACACACACAGACCACTCTCTCTCCCTCTTCCCCATTTTCGGCCGTGAATCCCCCCCCCCCCTCTCTTGTTCGAAATTTTCACCATACACACACAATCTTCATCTTCTCCAAACATTAAGAGTTTTGGATATCTAGCATTCAAGAATCAAGCCAAGAGTAAAAGTCATCATCCTTATCATCTCAAAACCCTTGTACAAATCCTTTCTCTCTCTACTCTCTCTCTAGAATTTGAAGTTTAACTTGAACTTTGATCCCCCAAAGCTTAAATGATAATGATTCTTACAAGTTGGAGAGCTTGAATCCTTAAAACAAATAGATTGATTTACATGCATGGGTTTAGATCAATGGGTAATGTTGATATGATGAACACTTGATGTTATCTCTAAAAAAAACCATAAGAATTCTTCATGTTTAAGGTTTTGATCTTAATTTTGGTTTAAGAATTGTGATAAGAAAATGTGTATATGCATGTGTGTGTATGTGTCGAAATGTCTATATATATATATACATGCATGCATTCGTGAGTATATATATATATATGTGGGTGTGCATGTCTTATATGCATATACATGTATGTATGATGGTATATATATGTGCATGAAAGTAAAGATGATGATTAAAGTTTTACTAAAATATAAAAATCATGTATTTTATGAGAATTATTTATAAAAAGTAATTTTTTTTATAAAACTTGAAGTAAATGCAACAAAAATTATAAATTCTTAAATACGTTTAAATATGTATGATTGAATCATGATGTGGATATTAAAGACATTCTTGACATGTATTAGTAAATGAATGAAAATAAATACGAACACATGTTGAAATGATTAATGTGTTCATTGGGAAAAATACCTAGTTACTTGTATATATTAATTAAATAGGGTTATAAAAAACAAAAATATAAAACATAATTCATTTTAACTTACTCATAATATTAAATTCTTAGTCTTTCAAGTTTTCTGGTATTTACCTAGCTAATTTATCTATTAGGATAATTTCAAGGATTCTCATATCTCCATCTCGGTGTTATATCTCACTCTCAATCCATCCATCATGTGAGTACTCATAGCCCCTTTTCCTTTATTATTTGGGGTGCAACATGTATCCGTATCAAAACTCAGTATTCTTTATTCTCATTTGAAAGCTATGCGATTATTTGAGTAAATGTTAGATTAGTGTGTGGTTACTTGTTGTGAGACTGGATACTTGGAACTTGAAAGGGAAAAATTCATCAAATAGTAACCAAGTTTTAAAAGTGTTCTAATTAAGTCACTCTAACTTTTTTTCCACCGTAAAAACCACTCAACTTTGATTTTTTGTTCCAATCTTGTGAAAAAGTATAGAATAATGATGATGTGTCAATTTTTTTTTAAAATATATAAAATGACATGGAAATTTTAGATGATTACATGGAAATTATGATGATTACATGGCAATTCTTTAATTATTTTGCTTAAAAAAACCTAAAATAAACAAACTCAATAATTAAATGGGCTTGTGCAACGTATTTACCTGGAAAAATTTATAAAGCAACACCAATAATAACATGAAAATAAACAATTTAAACTATGTTTACACAACCGACAATTGAGGTAAGATTTTTTTTATATATCAATTTAAGCTATCATCATATAAATAGATTATACATATTATAGAGCCACACTAATAGGACTGTGAATTATGTAAAAACTAAAAAAACAAGAAAATAGAATTGAACCGCATCAAAAGAGAAAATTTAACCAACATTCGTTTCTTTTTGTCAAAATCAAAATAGAACAAAAAAAACTAACCAACATTCGATCATAAAAATAAAATAGTGTATCTCAACATTCTCATCACTTATCCTTTCTTCTTATCATTTCTTTTAGGTCTTCCTTTCGGCCTAACCTGCTTTGGTGCTTTCTCTCTTTTTTCGTTCTTGCATGACCTAGAATTATGTCCCTTTTCTTGGCAATTTTTACATGTCATTTTCCTTCCAAACCCAACCTTAGAACACTTTCTCTCTTTCTCAGAAGCATCTCTTTTTCTCTTTACTCTTGGCCGGCCAGGCATTCGCCTTTCTTTCGGCGGTAGAGGTTTGATATCATTGGTTTTAGGCCAAAATGAGCTTCCTTTTAATGGTTTAATATGATACTTGTACGCTTCTTTATACATGCCCCTTTTAAGCCATTTACTAACATAGTTTTCTGGGTCCTTGTTTATAAACGTAATGCAGCAACTGTGTGAACACAAGGTATACCTGATAACTGCCATGACCGACAGCTACATGTTTGTTCGTTAACGTTTACTGCATATGCATCTTTCTCATTCCTCACTTCAAATATGATGTTATCACTTGGAATCACCTTCCAGTGCCTACAAAAAAAATGTAATGATAAAAATGTGTAGTAAATAACAAAAAGTTAATAAAAATATATGTTACCTTTGCTCTAATTTAATAAGTTCTAGTTTTTTCCTAACCGTTGGACATATATCATGTTCAACTTTTTCTGCTTTTGTTGACATAGTAAAGCTTCGTTGCGTCACAAACATTCTTATTTCTTCTAGCATATTGATGATAGGTTTTCTTCGTGCAACTCGAATACATGAATTGAAGCTTTCACTCATGCCATTCTCGAACGCATCACATGCCCTATCAACCTCAAAAAAAGCCCTTGACCAACTCTTTGGGTTTCTTTCTATTAGATGTGAATATGCTTCTTCGCTAATGGCTTTTAACTCATTCATTTTCGCCTCAAATTGTTGTTCGGTTGTTGACTTTGCAGCACCCCAAAATAAATTTTTATAGTCAATCCCACGGAATTTTTTTTGAAGTTAGCATAAATGTGTCTTGTACATTGCCTATGCTCAGCATAAGGAAAAACGTCTTTTACAGCTTCTACAATACCCTATTAATAATTTGAGATATTAAATACAAAAAATGATAAACGTATGGAGAATTAATGCAATGGCACAAATTACATAGCAAAATAAATCTAAAAATAACAAATATAAAGAACATCATACCTTATGTTGATCAGAAATTAAAGTCAGTCCAATTCCATCTTCCATTTCAACGTCACCCTTCAAAAGATCAAGAAACCACTTCCAGTTTTCTTTGTTCTCAACAGATACGACTGCCCAAGCTAAAGGAAAAATATGATTATTAGCATCTCTTCCAATAGCTGAGAGTAGTTGGCCAGTTTTTAAAAAACAACCATCTAAGCCAATAATTTTCCTACACCCATTCATCCACCCATCTTTGACACCCTTAAAACAAATATAGTAACTACTGAAGTAAATATCTCCATTCGCATCTTCATTCACAGCCATCTTAACAGTACTCCCTGGATTTGTTAACAATATCTCTGCTCCATAGTCCGAAAGTTTTGAATAGTGCTCTTTTATTCCACCTTCATAATCATTTAATGCTTTTTTTTTGGCTCGACTACATTGACCAATGCTCACTTTGCATTTAAACTTTCTCATAATATCTGTTTGCATTGCTCTTACACTCATATCGGGATTTTCAATTATTTGCTTGAAGTAACGTTTTGAAATCCAAGAATATGTAACAAGGGACCCCAAAGAAAACTTTCTTGAGCAAACATGCTTCTCATTTAATGATTTAATTTGAAATGAATCATCACCACTATTTCTAGAGGCTCACAACCTAAATGGGCACTTCCTCACTTTTTTTTCTTTTTTTTTGATATTATCAGACTTCTTTCCCATGCCATCCTCTTCGTCTTTTTCGCCCTCTTCATTTTTTTCATCATTTTCATCATCGGTTTCTTCTTCACCACATCTTACCAACAATCTCTTGTAGTCGTTCACTGGAAATTTTAGTTGGTAGCCATTTGAAACACCATAGTCTATCATACTATCTTTCAATTGTGTAGGACTCTCAAATTTCATTCCAAGAGTAGGTTTCATTAGTTTCCAGTTAATAGTGGGATCATAGGTGGGATATGCAACACCAGGTTCAACAAATTTCTCAATACCATCACTTTATCATCTACATCATTTTCACTCCAATCTTCAACGGAAGTGACATCGTCTTCCTCTTTATAACCATCTACGATGTCATAACAAAGTTGATTCAAGAAATGATCATTTGTTGTTTGGTTCACACTACTAGCATCATCATCTTCCACTTCATCATCTAATGATGTTGACTCGGATGTATCATCCTCTCCCACACTAGGATTATAACTTTCAGAGTCTACATCACTTGGAGTAGTAACGGCTACAATAAGGTCGGTTAGATTATCCTCCCTTATTAAGTCTGTCAAATCCTCATCATCATGATTAACGTACAAACCAATTCGTCTACCATTTTCAAGCCCATGATCCAAGCAAATATAAATATCCAAATCACATTTTATAACTCTTAAACCATTGCCTAAGGCCTTACCAGGAACACAATAATACAACCCTTTGCAATTTTGTTTTGGTTTGTTTTTCAATGAATTCGACTAAAGAATTATAGTCCATTTTTTCAAAATCAACATGACTTATGCTCTTTACTACACCTTCTGAATATGTTAATGGATTTCTTAAGAAAACACCACTGTAGTTCACATCAACAGTAAGAAGATTACAATTAGAGGATGATGCCATACCGTGTTCTAGTTCCACTCCCTACACACAATCAAAAATTATTATTTTTTAAAGATGAGTGATGGTCAAAATTAGTCTATCCCTACCTAGACTTTACATATATAAACACATGACACATATGCAAAACACACATACATATATAAATATACACATATGTAGACAAGTAGATTTACATATTTTATGAAATAATGTTGAATTTGGAATCCATTCTATCACAGAAACATAATATGCATGTTTCAATTAAACAAACAAATATGTGCAGACATGGTATAATAAAAACAGTAATATGGAATCAAATTTATATGTAAGTCTTGATCAACTACTAAAAATTACCAAACCACTAAAGTGACTTTTGATCCCTATTATATAAAATCGGGTGACCCATTACGAAGTTTTTGACTTGTAAAATTAAGACTTCTACTATGATTTGTGAAGGATTGAAGATAAAAATTATTTTGCAGCACATAAAGATACAAAACTTATGTACGTAGTTTCATATAAAACAAAGAAGTGTGGATACATGATTGATGTTTTTCAATACATCTATGAAACACACACAAATATATAAAGCACACAGATGTTATACGCACTTTATATTACCCGTTAAACGAAGAAGAAAACGATGAACCAGAGACGAGTGTGATCAACCGAACAGGTATGAAAAGATCTACCGAACCACGATCAAGAATGGAGTCGAATATGTTGCTCCCTTGCGTGATCAAGAATGGAGTCGAGTATGTTGCTTCCTTGCTTCTATACGCAAGACTTGTTTCTGTATGTATGAGATGAAGATGTGGTATTAAGGTTCTTATTTTGATATTAGGTTTTCTTAAAAAAGTCCACAAGCCCATTTAATTTTTAATTTTGTTTATTTTAGGTTTTGTTTCAAGCTAAATAATTAAAGAATTGCCATGTAATTATCTATAATTTCCATGTAATCATCTAGAATTTCCATGTCATTTTATATATTTATAAAAAATTGACACATCATCATTATTCTATATTTTTTATAAGATTGGAACAAAAGATCAAAGTTGAGTGGTTTTTACGGTGGAAAAAAAGTTAGAGTGACTTAGTTGGAACACTTTTAAAACTTGGTTACTATTTGATGAATTTTTCCCAACTTGAAACTTGAAACTTGTGGAAACATTATCTATAATCATAGCGTAATCATTAACAACGCCAAGCCTTGGGTCCTTTAATAGCTATTGGTTGACAACCCAGCTGGTTTGACCGGTAATTGGCATCGGGTGATTATTGGTACCTAAATTGTCAAGGGTTGATTTACGCGACACATATTATCTCTAATGCTTGCTATCATATACTTAATCTTTCACATGATTAATTGATCGCATGTTTAAACTTATACTATGAACTAAACCTATGTGTACTCACCAACTCTAGTAGTTGACAGATATTTTATACATGTTGCAGGAAACGCTACCTGAATCTTCTGTGGTGTTATCACGCTAGGGAACACTGGACCTAGTTTAAATTAAATATGTTGTCTGTATTTTGTTTTGTACGAATGCTTTGTTCATTATAAATAAATGGCATGATTAAGAAATACTGCAACTAAAATTAATGGTTGTGTGTATCTGGACAATCATCACGCCCCGGCATATTCCGCCATCGGTCAGGGTGTGACACGAACCCGACACCCAGACCGACTGGGCCGACAGAACCTAACATCCGGCCGACAGACCCCGACACGACCCGACGCCCAGACTGATCGAACCCGCCCCGACCCCCGGAAGGAACCCCGGACCCGACCCGACACCCGGACTGTACTGACCAAACCCGATAGCCGGACCGACCGGACCCGACCCAACCCGACCACGGACCGACCCGACCCGAACCCGGACCAACCGGACCCGACACGACCCCGGACCGGATCCGACCCCCGGACCGACCGAACCCGACCTGACCCCCAGACCCGACCCCTGGACCGGACCGGACCGACCGACCCGCCTTCGGACCGGACCCGGACACGAACCCGAACCGACCAGACCAGACCCCCGGACCCGACGCGACCAGAAACCCGGCGGGGGGTCCGGTCCGGGTTTCGAGTTTGGATCCAGTCGGCCGGGTCCGGGGGTCTAGTTAGTCGCTCGAGCCCAGTCGGGTCCGGAGGTCTGGTCCGGTTTGGGGGTCCGGTGCGGTCAGGGGTCTGGTCTGGGGTTCGGTTCGGGTCGGTCGGGTCCGGGGGTTTGGTCCAGTCACCCCGGGGATCAAGTCGGGTTCGGGGGTCGGGTCTGATACGGTTCGGTCCGGGTGTCCGGTCCGGTCCGGTTCGAGTCCGGGGGTTAGGTCGGGTCCATCGATGGCTCGGGCTCTGTCGGTCCGGGGGTCTGGTTGGGTCTGGTCGGTCGGGTCCGGGTGTCAGGTTGGGTCTGGTCAATTGGGTCCGGGGTTCGGGTTAGATCGCTCGGGCTCGGTCGGTCCGGGGGTCCGGTTCGGTCTGGGGGTTTGATCCCGGGATCCGGTCCGGTCGGGGGTCCGGTCCGAGGTTCGGGTTCGGTCCGGTCCGAGGGTCCTGGGGTCTGGTCAGGTACGGCCGGTCCGGGGATCTAGTCTGGTCCGGGTGTCCGGTTCGGTTCAGGGGTCCAGTCCGGGGTTCGGGTCCGGTCGGTTGGTCGGGTCGGAGTTCGGGTGGAGCCCGGTCGGTCCGGTCTGGTCCGGGGTCCGACCCTGTCCGGTCGAGCGTCCGGTGGTTCGGGTCCGAGGATCGGGTCGGTCGGTCCGTGGTTCGGGTCCGAGGATCTGGTCCTGGGGTCGGGTCGGGTCTGTCCGGTTCGGAGGTCGGGTCGGTTATACCGGGTTCGGGTTCGGTTAGTTCGGTTCACGGGTCAGGTCCAGTCGGATAGTTGTCATCGATATGGAAGGAATGTGAAATCCTTTATTATTATGAAGTAATGTGAAATCCAATGAATGAAGGAATTTGATGGAATTTAATCAAATTCCAATCCAATTCCTTTATTAACCAAACACATTAAATATGGAATTCAAATTCCAATTCAATTGAATTGCACGAACCAAACACACTATGGAATGGAATTCGAATTCCAATTCAAATAAAATCCCACGAATTCCATCATACCAAACGCCCCCTAAGGATCGCTTGTATGCCACACATCATAAAGAGTTTGCAAGGCCCAAAATTCTCCAAACACTTTCATAGCAAAACAAGAAAGCCCAGATTTCTTGAAAACCCCAATTGGGTGTATTAAAACTTTGTAAAATAATCCATTATCCAAAATCAAGTGAAATAACCCAGATATCCAAAATCTATTTGTAACTATTAAGATGGTGTTTTCTTTTATCGAGTCGTTTTCTGAAACAAGATCATGACTTTAACTTAAGAGTAATGAAACAGATCAAAATAACAGAGTTTAAAGTGAAAATATAATGCTAACTTAAGAGAAGAACCCGAAGAACAAACTAAAAGAAAAAAACGAGTTTACCTTTATGTTTTTCAATCTGTTTGTGTACCATTGTTCCTAAATTGCGATCCAAAATAACCCTTTGAATGTTGTTCTTGGCGTCTTAGAGCTTTTCAAACTGGTTTATCTTTATCTTGAATGAAAGAGAAATACTTTAAAAACTTGAATGAAGGGAAGCGAATGGACATTGGATTGTTTTTTAGGGCTGATTTGACTGCACTCAGAAAATAGAAGTTTACAAAACTGCCCTTGCCTGCCAAATTCCTTCAAAAAGTATCAATATAATATCCCTTTTAAAGAGAGCCATCCGATCAAGATACTGTTTAGGAAATGAACCATTAAGATCAGGTTATTAGGTTATTGTTGTAAGAGGGAGTTATTAATCATTCCAACCCCTATATATATATATATATATATATATATATATATATATATATATATATATATATATAGGTGAAAGCTCAAATACAAAGGGATATTTATGTGCGAAGCGTGCGAAGTGATGTTAGCATTTGATTTTATAGATGAGTGGTCTAGATTTGGGTAGATCTAATCCAAATGGAAAACAAAAAAATGAAGCGTGCAAATAACCTAGAGGGTAAAATGGGTATAACCTATAAAAATGTTTCCCCCATCTTTTTTAAACGTCTATAACTTTTTCATATGACATCGGTTTTTAAAAAAAATTACACCATAAAAACAAGCATTTAATTCTCTTTAATTCAAGTATAGTATTGCTATACTTTTTTTGAAGTTAAATTTTTTTAGAACTCAACTATACGTCCAGGTGACGTTTGCGTGATTATGAAATAAAGCATGCGTAATTATTGTTTTTGGTGGCAAAATGGTGACAATTGTCTTTTTTTACACCATTTTGCTACCAAAACATATTTTGGTGGCAAATTGGTGACAATTGCTTATGAAATAAAGCCTTTGCGTGATAATGTGTAACTTGCGTGATTATGACCTGTATATTTTTTCACAACATATTTGGTGGCAAAATGGTGACAATTGCTTATAAAATAAAGTTTGCGTGATTAGGACCTGGACATGTTTTTACAACATATTTGGTGGCAAAATGGTGACAATTGCCCTTTTGACATCATTTTTGCTACCAAAACATATTTGGTGGCAATTTTTTTTAAGTTCGTCTTCGGAAAGCTTGCGTGATTATAATATACTTGCGTGATTATGATACTTGGTGGCAAAATGGTGACAATTGCCTTTTTGCCACAATTTTGCCACCAAAACATATTTTGGTGGCAAATTAGTGACAGTTGCTTATGAAATAAAGCCCTTGCGTGATTATGTATAACTTGCGTGATTATGACTCGTACATTTTTCATAACATATTTGGTGGCAAAATGGTGACAATTGCTTATTAAATAAAGTTTGCGTGATTATGTATAATTGGCGTGATTAGGACCTCGACATGTTTTTACAACATATTTGGTGGCAAAATGGTGACAATTGCCCTTTTGACATCATTCATATTTTGGTGGCAAAATTGTGACAATTGCCCTTTTGACACCATTTTGCTACCAAAAATGCGGTGGCAAGATCTTGCGTGATTATCAAGCGTACGCAGACAATATTACCCTCCTTCGCACACTTCGCACGGAAAGTCCCCTTTGTATAGTAATTCTCCCACATATATATATATATATATATATATATATATATATATATATATATATTATCGTTAACTGAGAACAAAAAACCCTATCACCACTCGGGACACCAAATTAAATAACATTTTTATTTAAATTTGCCTAGGCGTTCAGGAATGATTTATATGTGTGTAAACGACCACTTGGGTTACTTAGGTGGTGTTTGTTTTTTCTGAAAAAGCTCTTCTATCCTCTTATGTTTGTGCCGCACAGACCACGCGCAGACATTTAGGTCTGCAGGTTTTTTTATTTTTTCGAAGAAATTTCTCTAAAAAATGTCTGTGCAGACTCTTTGTTGATACTTGATATGTGCGTCGTGTGAAGTATCAAGCAAAGTACAAGATCATGTCCAAGTATCACTGGCCGAATGTGGTCCGAACCTGAAGTTCGAACTGGCCGAACCAGGGGTTCGGACATGGATCGGCCATTCGCTATAAATAGGAGTTTGTTCTTTGTGTTCGGGGGTTCTGAGCGTGTGAGATTTATGTTAAGTGTGTGTTTCTGAGTGTGTTTCTCTGAGTCTGTTTCTAAGTGTTTACTGATTGTAATTGTTCTTTGTTGATCAATAAAACAATCGGTTAATTACGTTTTGATGTCCGAATAGCTAGATTGAGTAGACGATCCTATGCTCACGCACTTTCAAGTGGTATCAGAGCATTCTGGTTCATTCTACTAATCTGTGTTTGCTATTGTCGGATCTTTGATGCGTTTTTGGTGTTTCTCGAATTTGTTTGCGTGGTTTTTATCAATACTATCGAGTTTTTAGTGTCAAATCTGCTTTTAAACCAGTTCTTATCGGTTTTCCTGATTCTCAGTTACTAGTTTCTTCAAAATTAGTCAATTTTCGCGCGTTTTTTGAAAAAGTATGTCGAAGTTCAGAGGTACCTGGTCGAGTTCGGAGTAACCACTCCGAGGCTCTAGTTCAGACAGAGTTCGGTGAGTCTTCGGAGAGAGTTCGGTCCTAGATCGGTCAGCGTTCGGAGTTCGTTCTATTTCGGTGATAGTTGGAGTTCATTCGGAGGACGTTCAGAGCTTTTTAGGTTCGGACCAAGTTTGGTGAAAGTTCGGCTTGTTGATTTAGGTTTGGACAAAGTTCGGTGGAAGTTCGAAGCACAGTGTCAAGTGTCACACCCCAACCTACGGCGGAATACGCCGGGACGCGATGATTGTCCAGATGCACACAACACTAATTAATGTTGTGATATTCTTAATCAACCCATTTCGTAATATAAGTAAACAATACAAAGCATGATATAATTCAACAACAATGAAACAAATTAACTTGTTTAATTAGGTCACACTAAGTCCACATGCGATCCTATGGTGTCATCAATCATGGATAACATCATCAATCTGCATAACCTGCAACATGTATAAAATAAATGTCAACTACGAATAGTTGGTGAGAAAACATAGGTTTAGAATACTACATAGATTAAACGTTGCGATTCAATGAGTCAAGCGATAATATCCAATCATGATCAACGAGTCATATAAGTGATGTGCACCAAGCCTAGACACTAAGGGAGCAATCACCCGGCGCCCAAGCCAAGGCTACCCCGAGTGGGTCGTCAGCCAATAGATCTATCATTGTTGCCACGGCTCAAAGGTTAATGGTACACATGCGATTAGCGATTAGCGAATATCCACACATAGAATTCAACAAGTATCACACAATAGAATATAACACTTAGAGCACATAGAATCGCATAGAATTTTGCATAATATAGAGTTTAGGGTTTTGAATACTGATACATGTTGCACCCCAAAATATTGAAATGGAAGAAGAGCTATGAATACTCACCTTGGATTAATCAAAATGAGTCTCGCAAAAAGAACGATTCAAAGGTCACTGATTTGGTCCTATTGTATAAGAGATAAGATATTAAGTTTTGGAGTTTGGTCGAGAGTTAGAGTTTTGTCAAATGGATGTGTGAAAATTGGTTTTTAGTTTAGTGCACTACTTTTAGAATTTTGACAGCTTGCGGGTTGTAACTTTAGGTGCGATTTTAAAATATCAAACGTCTTCCAAATATTACCAAAATTTACAGGTTACTACTTTAATGTATCCCGAATAACTTTTATTTAGAATGCGTCTTATGAAAATGCTAGGGACTTGTTCAAGACAGCCTCACAAGACAGGAAGTGCTGAAACGTGCATCTGTCTTGTAGGGACTGTTTTGAAGTCCTTGGGTTGAGTTAGGACATGAGTAAGCTACCGTTGGAAAGCTAACTCGACGTGCTTAATCGTGGAGTTTGAGTTTGTTCAGTTTCGGCTTGTTATGACCAAGATATGGTCTTCTAAAGTCAACCCAGGAATCTGTCCAAATTCTAAAGTCTCATGTAGTACACGGTTTAAGGTTAATAAAATTCAAACCAACTCTTTCGGGTATGTAAACCATTTTTATATGTTTTATAACAAACTTAACAGTTATTATTAACATCTAAACCATATAACAACAACATATCATCAAGTTGAACCATTATTAAGACTTTAGTTAAACAAGTGATTAAAAATATGAAGTGGGGAAGAGTTTTCTTACGGAAACGGGCGACGGAAAAGTATGAGGAACCAACGGGACTTGAGAGGCACTTGAAACACTCGCAAGATGGCTTGTGAATGCTTGATGAAGGTCTGGAAATGAGGGGTGTTGCTGCTGGTCCGAAACAGTGGCAAAACAAAATGAACAAGTGAGTTTGTCGGTGTCAAAACGGGTTCGAACTTGGGTCGAATGGGGCTGTTTTGAAACCGAAATCAAGAGGGGATAAAAGGGTGAGGATTTATACCTTAAATAAGAGATCCAAGTGGCTGAGATCTGAACCGAAAGGCTGCTGATTTGCTGGTGTGTTCTCGGTCAGAAAACTGGGTCGAACATGGGGTTTTTGGCTATGATTTTTATATGTGGAACTTATGGTATTCTTGCAGCTGCGTCTTGGGTAATGAACCAGCAGACTTTGAGGGGTGTTTTTAGTCCTAAAGTGAGTGCAAAGAAGCTCGAGAGTTGTTGTTTCGAAACAGTGAACAAGGGACACGAAAAAGTGGGTTTTCGGGTGATTTTCGGGTGTTTTTGGGGACTGGAATTCGCAGCCAGATCTAGGGACTGAATGGGGTGAGTTTCACGCTTGGAAAGAAGGTGATGGGGCTGTTTTTACAGCCACCAATTCGTGGCTCTGAGGTTGTTGTGATTAAGTAGTAACCAAGGAGGAAGGGAGTGGGTCTTCTTTGTGGGTTTTGAGTGTTGGACGTGAGATGTGAAGCAAGAATGCAGGCTTGGGGGTAGTTGAAAATGGGTTTTCTTTTTGTTGAAAACTTTCAGAGGGTTACAGGATGTTAATTGGGGTAGTCAAATGTGCATAGGACTTTGATGTGTATGCCCATGCTTGTATAAGTAGAAGTCTTGCACCATATTAGTAATAAGAAGATGGAAAGGTTGCTTGACCACATACCCAAAAAAAATGAACATGTAAGCTAGCTATTAGTTGTCAAGAAGGAAGATGTGGACATGGGTTGAAACCATACGTACAAAATGTGTGAATTTCAAATGTTTATGAATCTTATCCTAATGATTTAATAAGTAGTAAGAGTGTAATTTATATAATAAGTCACGAAAATAGAATATTATAGGTATAAACCCGAAATAAATAAAATGGATATCTTTACTAGAAAACTTTAATAAAAATAGTGTTTGATGTTAAATGGTAAATAGGTGATAGTTGGGTATGTTTAGACGTGCTCAAATAATTAATATGCTTGAACTGTTCACGCTAAAAAAATACAATCGTTGCGTAAATATATTCTAAATCAATAAAATATATTAATATTCATTGAAATATATCAAGAGTGGGCACGACCTAAGTATAGATAATTGTGTCACACCCTGTAAGATTTGTGTCGGGATGCGAAAAGGTTATCACAGTCAAGGTTACGAACGTACTCTGGATGGTTTAACAACTAGAGCCGTTTTGGAAATTGTTAAATTGTTGGAGTAAATAGGAGTTTTTCCAATATCATTACGCAGCGGATTAATTGTAATGAGAAAAGTAAATAGTTTTAAGTTTACAACACATAAGTTTCAAAAGATTTTTAGGACATGACACCGTTAGGTGTTATGTCAGGAAAATCTCCAAAAGCTAAACTATACTCCAGAAACAAATGAAAAGTCCTAAGATGCAAAGGCAGGAAACAAGCAAGCAGGTCCGATGCATGCACAGCAGTTAAGTTTAAGTACCTGAGAATTCATACGAGAAAGCGGTCAACAAATAATTGTTGGTGAGTTTCACAGGTTTAATGTGCTAGCAGTTAAAGGTTAAATGAATATAGTAATTGGAAATAGTTCATGTTAATAATTGACAATATTTGATAAGATTAGTTGATAATGTTACCATGTACCCTGAATACCGAAACTGACTGTTTACCCACTCTTGGTACCTATTGTCCGGTTGGTACCGCATAAGTATGACATAACAATTTGTACTCTTTGACAAAAGACGGAGTCACGATTGGAGCTACCAATCAGAGCAGGGGCGTTAACCCAATAGATCAATTCAAACGTTACCGTTTGCAAATGATAATTAATCGGATTCAGTTAATAGTGGGGTTTGGGTTATAGCATGAATGAACATGAGATAACAAGTATGGACAATGGAAAAGCACATGAAACAGTTATGATAACAAGGTCTGATTGCCTAACATGGAAAAATGTATGTATGAATTCTCCCCCGAGGATAAAATAGTTAATGGAAAAAGGGGCCGTGAAAACTCACATGATTCAGATACGGTAGTCGGAAATATGATCAACGGGGATTGCAAGCCTAGATAATTATGAGACATGCAATATAATAAGTAATTGGGTTGACATTAATGTCACTCCAATTAGGTAGGTCAAGTCTTGACGTCATGGTAGTCTTAAGGTTAAGTGATTTGAAAACCAAAGTAAGTGTATCCGGTTATGTATTTATTTGGAAATAATGTAAAATATATATTTTTAATTAAATGAATATATAAAATTTCCCCAATAATATTTAAAGATGATAAATATTTACAGAATAAATATTAAGTTATATTGAGGGTTTTCATATGAAAATTGGTTATTTTGAACTAGTTAGCCAAAACCGGGAGATTTCGCGGTAACCGCCGTTTACACGATATTTATCCGTTTAAGTTAGAAATCAATCAAGTTAAATAAAATATGATTATTTTCTGTACAAAATGGGTGGATAATTATTTTGAGTGTCGGTTTGCATTAGTTTGCCGGTTTTGTGTATTTAGTGCCGGTTTTGCCGTTTTGGTCCCGTTTGCCCGTTAAATGACACCGTTAGGTTCCTAAATTCACCATAAGCATTTGTAAACATGTTTTCATTATTAAAATAACCCTATGAGTTCATTTGGACCAGATTTGGGTTTTGTTACAAAAATGGTGTTTCCGGGCCCGTTGGGTGTCGGTTTTAGTCCCGGTTTGTGCACAAATTCAAGTAATTTAAAAAGGGATCTTTTGGCCATGTCTTAGGTTCACTTTAACCATCACAACCTACTGTTTAAAAGTCCAAAGTTTCTGGTCTAAACGGATCTTTAGTGAAAAGCCATTTCTAGGGTTTTTAAAGTGTACTTTTGCATGTAAAAGTTTGCTATGGTGAGTTTAAGCACTAGTAACTTTTCTAAAGTCCAAGATATCATATTTTGACTATGTTAAGGGTCTAAAAACGTGTCATAGGAATCAATGGGTCCAAAATTACAAGATCTACACATAACACATGATAAATACAAAGTTATAGTCTAAAAATGGCAACCTAAGCAAATACCTGTGTAAAAGTCTAACCAAACTAAATCTTGAACATAATAATGTAAGTAAATACTATCATGAGTTTATAGTGGCAAGATCTATGGTGAAACATGAAGTTAAATACAAGTAAGTAGACTTTTATAGTTCAAAATGGTGTTTAGACAACAATGTGAGTCAAGACTTGCTAATGGAGTGTTCTAGTTATACATAGGAACTAAGAATACTTGTTAGGACAAGATTTAACTAGAAGAAATGAAGATGGAACCTTGTTAGAGAAGATGTAGGCCGAAAATGATGATGGTGATGATGATTCTTGAGTGTTCAAGCTTCCTAGCACCATGGAATGTCAAGATAATGAGTGATTACTCAAGAGTTTTAGAGAGAGAGTAGAGAGAGAGAGACACTTACGGGTTTGGAGAGAGGAGAGCAAAGAGAGAGAAGTTCTTGAGTGATGAATGTGATAAATGAAGCTAGGTTCTCTAAAAATGATTAAGTATGGAAGTAACTAAGAAAAGGAGAATGTTTGGTTAGGTGGTGGTGTGGGTTTCGGTTGTATATGAACCGAGAGAGAGAGAGAGGGACGGTTAGAGGGTGAGAGATGGAAAGGAATGAGATGTTTGGTTCTTGACTTGGGATAAATATATAGTAAAGTGATAAGGTAAATAGAAGTCTAAGTATTAATGTGTGTGTGTTGTGTTTTGTGAACCGAAAAGAAAAGAAGGAGGGGGACGGGTTCGAGCCCTTTGGTGGCCGGCTCTCAACACACACATAAGGGGTTCAAGAGGTTCATTAACTTGTGTTATGTGGGTGTAGAAGGTTGAAACATGGCTGCAATGTTTAGTGGGAAAGGAGAGTGCACATTGGAGGGAAACTAAGGACCTTTGGTCCATAGTCTTGGCTTGGCATGAGACAACTCTTGCCTATGGTTGTTAAAGTGTGTATAGGGTGTCAAGAGATTGTCTAGTGTTGATGTGAAAAGCATCTAATGGAGGTAAAACATGGTACAACCAAGTAACTAGAGAATTGAATAGGAATGGTGGTGGTTGGTGTTGTTCTCGGCCGAACAAGGGAAGGGGACAGGAACCGGGTTCGATCTCGGGTGGAGGCCGGGTCACGAGGAGAAAGAAAAAGGGTGACGGGGATCGAATGCTACGCGGAACGGATAAAACGATTAAACGATTAAACGAATCGAGTGTAACGAACTCATTTTATAAAAATAGTTATCCACGACGTTTCAAAATAAATAAAAGTAACTTGGGTTGAATTGAAAATACTCAAAGGTTAGTAACATGAAATTATTAGGTTACTTGTACATATATATTGCATGCATATAAAAATGCAAGTGTCGTGAACGTAAATAAAGTTTAATGAATTGCTTTGGACGTAAAATATATTAAGGTTTACGTATGGAATGGATCACAAGTCTTGGATTGTTGTCGTCGTCTAAACACATTGTTACTTGGTATGAAATTGTTAATATAAGTTATACATATGAAATGTGTGTCATAAGATGACAAAGGTTGATAAAATGTAAATTATAGTTTAATGATTTAAATGAACGTAAAGTGACAATGAAAATAATGATAATCCACAAAATGATGGGATCATGTTTAACGTTTACCACATAGTTTGGTAAGTTTGGTAAATGGGTTCGGTTAGTCGTTTTATTATTATTGAAATTCCAGCGACCATTCCGTGCAAAGAAGTCATCATGTTCAATTATTGTTTACAACATGAGTTAAGGCTACGTCAAGGCTATATTCCTAATGTAAATGAATGTAATTATGATAAAATTGGCACGTTGTAAGTAAACAGTTACGTAACACAGTTAACACATAAGTATATATTATCGTTTTAAGTCCTTGAAAAACTTACGGGTTGTCACATCCTCCCCTAGTTAAGAGAATTTCGTCCCGAAATTCAGCTTGTCATCATGGCTAAGCGGCTGCTACAGGAAAGAGATGGGGATACTTGGCGCGAAACTGGTCTTCGCGTTCCCATGTGAATTCAGAACCACGGCGGGAGTTCCAACGAACTTTAACGAGAGGTATACGTCTATGCTTCAATTTCTTGACTTCGCGGTCGACGATCTCGGCTGGTTCTTCAACGAATTCTAGGGATTCATCCAAGTGTATCTCATCGAGGGGAACGGTAAGGTCTTCTTCGGCAAGGCACTTCTTCAGATTACTGACGTGAAATACATTATGAACGTTACTAAGCTCGGGCGGCAGTAGTAGTCGGTACGCGACGGGTGTCATTGTTTCAATGATTTCGAATGGACCTATGTAGCAAGGATTTAACTTACCACGTTTGTCAAAACGTATGACGCCTTTCCACGGGGATACTTTCAGTAATACTTTATCGCCTTTCGCGAAGGATAAGGGTTTACGACGGTTATCTGCATATGACTTCTGGCGATCACGGGCGGCTTTTAAGCGGTCTTGAATTTGTGTGATTCTTTCGGTGGTTTCTATCACAACTTCTGGGCCTGTCAGTTGGCTGTCACCAACTTCGAACCAACAGATAGGTGATCGGCACTTTCTTCCGTACAGTGCCTTGAAAGGTGCACACTGGATGCTAGTGTGGTAACTGTTGTTGTACGAGAATTCGCACAATGGCAGATGTTCATCCCAGTTGTTACCAAAATCAATGACACAGGCTCGCAACATATCTTCGAGAGTTTCAATCGTTCGTTCACTTTGATCGTAAGTTTGCGGATGGTAAGCCGTACTCATATCGAGGCGAGTACCGATGGCCTTGTTCAAAGATTTCCAGAAATGAGAGGTGAAACGACCATCTCTGTCGGATATGATAGAAATCGGGGCTCCATGTCGAGAGAATATTTCCTTCATGTACATCCTTGTTAAATGTTCTACGGAATCTTTCTCCTTCATGGCGAGGAAATGAGCAGATTTTGTCAAACGATCGACAATTACCCAAATGGAATCGTTACCCTTGCGGCTCTTGGGTAACTTGGTGATAAAGTCCATGGCAATGCATTCCCATTTCCACTCGGGGATGATGGGTTGGACGAGTAATCCGGAAGGTTTCTGATGCTCGGCCTTAACTTTGGCGCAAGTTAAGCATTTACCAACGTACTTAGTGATTTCAGCTTTCATGTTCGGCCACCAATATAACATACGCAGATCGTGGTACATCTTATCGGCTCCGGGGTGAATGGAATATCGGGTTTTATGTGCTTCATCAAGAACTAGACTCTTGAGATCTCCATAGACGGGTATCCACAGACGATTGACGAAATACCGTAATCCATCAGGCTTGGTTTCAAGGTGTTGATCCATGCCACGGAGACTTTCGTCTCGGATGTTTTCGTCTTTCAAAGCTTCAGCTTGTGCTGCCAAAACCTGAGTGGCGAGTCCGGTCTGAATGGTCATGGCGAGGGATTTGACACGAAGGGGTTTGACACGTTCCTTCCTGCTCAAGGCATCGGCAACGACGTTAGCCTTTCCAGGATGGTACAGGATTTTACAGTCATAGTCGCTGAGCAGTTCAATCCATCGGCGTTGTCTCATGTTCAACTCCTTCTGGTCTAAGATGTGTTGAAGACTCTTGTGGTCGGTATAAACTTTACATTCAGTACCGTAGAGATAGTGTCTCCAAATCTTAAGGGCGAAGACGACGGCTCCAAGTTCCAAATCGTGAGTAGTGTAGTTCTTCTCGTGAACTTTTAGCTGTCGCGAAGCGTAAGCAATGACTTTGCTCGTTGCATTAAGACACAGCCTAAACCTTGGTGTGAGGCATCGCAGTTGTGACACCCGGCGAAAACAAAACACGAACAATTATTTACTCGAACATACGTGCATTCAACATCTATTAGGGACTAGTAGATGTGTCATTTAATTCATGAGCATACACACAAAAGTTGAATCGAGTCGGTCTTTGACGTTGGTGACTAAATAGCACGAAAACGAACAAACACGAATTGCCTAACTCATAACTTTATGATTTTATGTGACACTAAAGGTTAGTTGATCTACGTGGTTTTATTCTCATATATTCTATGCATCAATCGAGCTGTCATGCTACGAAGTTATTTAGAAGTTCAAATGTAAACAAATAATAACTTGTATGAATACGAGCAAAAAGTAAACATTATTAAATTTTAGATTGCGATCCACGCAAAAAAAAAAGTAACAAAAAAAGGGGAACTCAAACTAATTCAGAGGCCACATGTATTTATTTTATGAATTGGAGGGCAGTAGATTATTTTCCCTTTTAATTCTTGTAAATCCTAACCCACCTGCCACTCTTTCAAATCCGTAGCCCACCTCCACCAAATACCGCATTCTCGCATTATTTATCTCATTCAGTTCCTCCGACTTTCCCTTCTCTTTGCAATATCTCCCTCAAAACTTCATATACCTGCTGATCACTTCAGTCTCGCTCGAGCTAAAAGGTCACGGAGGCCGCTGTGTGAAGAACAACACGGAGTGAAGACCGCAAACCACCGATCGAGGGTTACCGACGGTAGCTCTCTTCTCGCCTTGTTCTTGAAAACCCTCAGGGTTGATTCGTGTGTGCTAATGATCTGAGTATGTGGAAATTGTTGTGTTCGCAATAATGGTAGTTATACATGCTAAGTTGTAAAATTAATGGATAGCTTTGACTCGAACACGAACGTTAATTTGCAACGGGTTAATGTACATGCATGAGTTTAAATCGTTGATGAACCATGGTGTTTTATTGTTATGAATGAATCCATGACTCATAAATATGCAAATATTTAAATAAAATCGTGATTTTGTAGTTCACTGTTAGTTGTTAGTTAGGGGGATTAGCGATATAGGGTTTCTATATGGGAAAGATGACATCGCGACGCAAATTAACGTTCGTGTTCTAACCCATAAGTGATATAAAGCATGTTTACATGGTATTAATAATGGATAAGTTGTATATTTTCATAAGGAGGGTTACTCTGGATACAAAAACATGACACGCAAATTTTATAACTAACTTTTAGATTCTTTTCTTGATATAACTTGTGTATTTATTTTACTAAACGATATAGTGATACCGCAACGTATCTTGCATGTTAAAAGAGTATGTAATCCTGTGATCTTATAAATTGTGTTAATTTATCTAACACGTTTAAATGGGAGACCTTTGCATGGAACATGATTGCATTGAAATAAAAAAAATTGATTAACATGTGTACTTGGTTAGCGTAATTATTCAAACGTGAAAACATTATGTGCTTCTTGTTACCGCTTTTGGATGACTAGGATGCATGCTAGGAATGCTTAACTTGTACTTGCTTGCTATAATTGAAAACTTGGTAATTAAAGGAACTCTCTTAAAATATAACTTTTCAGAATTGGAAAGTTTAACTAAACAAGCAAACACATCAGTTAACAAGTGACAAACGTGTTGTCCCCCGTCGATTGAATCAGTTCAGTTATTCATACACGGTAGTCTTACACAGTTACAAACATATAGGTGATTCGTAGGAATTCGCCAACACTTTCAATAAACTTTCTTTCCGAGCTCCCAAAGGTGAGTTCTCGAACATTTTTCTCTGAGTTATACATTTAGAGAAAAGGAGCATGCTACGAACAGTTCTGGTAATATAATTGTAAATCTGATCACGTATGTGCGAACATATAACACGAATTACAAGTCCTTACATTTCGAACCGTTAGTTTATGAGAAAGCGAGGTAATCTTTGGTAGTACTACTGGGTTTGACAAACCCCACCCGCGTTAGTAGCTCTAACTCGACTGGATGTCGAACGGGTGTAAAATTAGCCTAGACAGTATCACCATTGTCCGTGTTAGGCGATGGTGGAAGGCATTACAAACACAAGCAGTCACGCTTCGGTTGCGAATCACATAGTGATAGCATTATTGGCCTTGCTAGCTACAATTACTATTGTGATTACCATGGTACAACCATCTTATAAACATTTATGGTGTTAACATCTTTACAACAAACAATTACTCTTTCTTACATTGATATTTATGAACTCACCAGCCTTTACGCTGACCCACATAGCATGTCTTTCACAGGTATCTAGGTCTGGAGCACATTTAGGATGCATGCTTTGCATTGGGTCTACAACACATTTTAAAACCCCGTTGGTTTATTTTTTATTT
Source organism: Deinandra increscens subsp. villosa (assembly GCA_039602395.1). NCBI lineage: Eukaryota > Viridiplantae > Streptophyta > Magnoliopsida > Asterales > Asteraceae > Deinandra > Deinandra increscens. The sequence goes on from JBCNJP010000003.1 coordinate 26,324,293, forward strand.
GAGTTTAGCGCGTGTTTTGCGCAACATCGTTATTACTTTTATTTACGCTTCCGTGTTTCTCTAAAACTGTTTTTGCATGGTTTGGTATGACTAATGAATCGGATCCTGGTTTTTCATACACCTCACGGTATAAACCCCGCATGTGGAAATTTGAGGGTGTGACAGCAGTAAACACAGAAATCTTCACATCCTTCTGGTAAGGATAGTATGGGTGTGTTACACAACTTTTGCTTTAGTGTCTGAAAAGCTTGTTCGGCTTTGTGATCCCACACGAATTTCTTGTCCTTTTGCGTCAAGGCGGTCAATGGCTGGGCTATTCTGGAGAAGTTTTCGATAAATCTTCGGTAATAACCGGCGAGTCCAAGAAATTGTCGTATCTCGGAAGGGTTGGTAAGCGGACTCCAATCCTTGATAGCTTTAATTTTTGTGGGATCCACGTGGATTCCAGCTGCGTTGATTACGTGGCCTAGGAAATGCACTTCTCGTAACCAGAATTCGCATTTTGAAAACTTGGCGTACAACTTCTCATTCTTCAACAGTTCCAGAATAAGTTTTAGGTGCTTCTCGTGTTCGTCCTTGCTACGCGAATAGATCAAGATGCCATCAATGAAAACGATAACGCATTTATCGAGGTAAGGTTTGCAGACATGATTCATCAAATCCATGAAGACGGCAGGCGCGTTGGTTAGTCCGAAGGGCATAACGAGAAATTCGTAGTGTCCATAGCGCGTACGAAAGGCAGTTTTCGCAATGTCTTCTTCACGAACTCGTAGTTGATGATATCCAGAACGAAGATCGATTTTTGAATAGTAACCGGAACCTTGTAACTGATCGAACATGTCGTCGATTCGAGGGAGTGGATATCGGTTCTTTACGGTAAGCTTGTTCAACTCGCGGTAGTCGATACACATCCGGAAAGATCCATCCTTCTTTTTGACGAATAGCACGGGAGCGCCCCAAGGAGAGAAACTGGGTCTGATAAAGCCTTTGTCAAGTAGTTCTTGCAACTGATTAGACAATTCTTTCATTTCAGACGGGGCTAAACGATAAGGGGCTTTTGCAACGGGTGCAGCTCCGGGTACCAGATCAATGTGGAATTCTACTTGCCTAGAGGGTGGCAAGCCTGGAAGGTCATCGGGAAAGACTTCAGGGTAGTCTTGTACAATAGGAACGTCCTTTAGTTTCTTCTCTTCGGATTGACTAGCGGTAATGTGAGCTAAGAGGGCAGGGTAGCCTTTGCGCATAAACTTCTGAGCTTTCATGCACGAGATGATGTCTAGCTTAGTTCCACTACGATCTCCTTGGATTGTCAGAACTTTGTCGTCGGGAAGGGGTATCTTGACTCTTTTCTCATGGCAAATGATTTCGGCACGATTCTTAGTCAACCAATCCATTCCAACGACTACGTCGAAACTTCCCAATTGTACCGGCAACAGATCGATTGAGAAGGGATGACCGGATAAGTTCAAAGAGCAGTTTGAAAAGGATTCTTCCGTTTTGATTTTTTTACCATCGGCTAGGTCAACTATGTACTTAGTATCTAATCTAGTTGGCGTGACGTTAAGATAGTTTCTAAACTCACTAGACACAAAGCTTTTGTCGGCACCAGTGTCAAATAGAACGGAAGCAAAATGATTATTGAGTAAGAACGTACCCGTTACGGTGTGGGGATCCTGACGGGCTTTAGCAGCATTGAGCACGAAGGCTCTTCCTCTGGCGGGTTCTCGTTTGAGCTTTGGGCATTCATTTCTGAAGTGGCCAGTGCTGCCACACTCGAAACAGGTTCCAACGGGGTGCGTCTTGTTCGAACGATTTGGGCAATCACGATGAATGTGACCTTTTGCCTTGCAGCCTTTGCAATACACATTGCTGCAATCTAGAGTATGGTGCAGGTTACACTTTCCACACAGGGGCTGGTTTCCTGTGTATCCAGGTTTTCTTGCATCAGGTGCAGGAGTGGTTACAGCATAAGCCTTTACGGCTTCGGAGGTTTTCTCATGGAGGTCAGACGATTTCTTCCTCTTTCCATCATGGCCGCGTTTGCGCTTGCGGTCAGATTTCAGCTGGTTAGAGGGGGCAGGTGATACTGGTACAGCCTTGGATTCAGCAACCTTGCGAGAGAAAGACAAGCCTTGATGGTTTGCCTGGTAGGTCAGATTGTGAGCCAAGCGGATAGCATATTGGAGGGTTGTGGGGGTTAGAATCCATAACACTTCCCTGAATGGCAGGAGCAAGACCCCAAATGTATCTCTCGATTTTCTTGTGCAGAGGGGTCACCATTGTAGGGCAGATGTGTGCCAATTCGTGGAATCGACGGGTGTAAGCAGCTATGTCGGATCCATTCATTGCCAAGTTCCAGAATTCGACTTCCAATCGTTGCAATTCCTCACGAGGACAGTACTCATCTCGGATGAGTAGTTTCAGTTCGTTCCAAGCCATGGCGTAAGCTTGGTCCTGTCCGAGGGCTTCAGCATGAGAGTTCCACCAAGTTAGAACTCCTTCTCCGAACACGCTAGTGGCGTACTTGACCTTGTAACCATCGGGACAGTTACACATACGGAACACAGATTCCATCTTTTCAAACCAGCGAATGAGTCCAACTGCTCCTTCAGTACCCTTGAAGTGCAAGGGCTTGTAATTCATGAAATCCTTGTAAGAGCATTCCCAGACACCTGTAAGTTATTCAAAACCTTGATTACAATTCGTACAATTGTAGTCATAAGTCTTCCGGTCGTAGAAGAAAAGTCTTTAGTCTTACCACCAGGGGATCCTGATCTCCTTCCGTTAGAGATAGAAGCTCGATCTGCTTTGGCGGTCGCAAGTGCATTAGCTATACGCTGGTTAATCAGGGCTTCGATCGCTGCGGCGTCCAGGGTTGGGGTTCCGAGAGGGTCGCTATTGCGGGTTGCGCGTCTTGACATTCTACTTTAAATTGTATAAGATAAAATAAAGTAAGACATCATACATAGTATAAGTGAATGCAACCAAACATGACATGCCAAAATCCATAACAACCACAACAATATAACATAACATAACAACACATTACATCATAAAGTACATCATAGTTGATAAATAAAGGTACACGTTACAACATAATTCAATTCTTGTCCACACTTGTTCAGACCAACATAAACATTTGTCCGGTGATAAAAACAGATTCACCAATAATACAAGTCTCGAATACATCATAATAATACCATGAAAGAGTAATAGTCACTCCATAAGATCACAATTCTAATGAAACGATGCTCGATCAACGATGTCGAGGATGTCACGGATCTGGATAATCACTGATAGCAACAGGCGAATGAGGCTGGCGAAGTCCTCCGCTGAAGGGGTAGAGGCTGCGAGAGCTCGGATGGCCTGGTTGGCCTCAACGGCGACTCCATAGGCGTCAGATAGGTGAACATGCAAGGTATCAAAGGGCCTGGTCCTGAGAGGTCACGCGAGCCTCTAGGACAGCAAGACGAGTGGCAAGGTCAGTGACTGTGGCAGGTGGAGCAAGGCTACGGATGGTGGCATGAAGCTGGCGAATCTCATCGTCACGACGGGCGATGCAAGCAAAGAGGGATGATACCAAGGAGTCAACGGGGATGCCAGAAAGAACGGGGCTAGGTGTATCGGAAGGTGATGGAGCATGTGGTGGCAGTGGTACGTCCTGGGTCTCAGCAGTGGCGGATGGCTCTCCGACCTCAAAGGTGCTGTCAGGAAATCTCACCCGTTTCTTGGGTGGCATCATCTCCGGTTCAGTAGGCAGCTCAACAGGTTCAGGAGAGAGGGAACGTTTGCGAGACGGCTCGGAATCAGTGACTGGGCCAGAAACATGATGTCGACTACGCCTAACCGACTTTCTAGGGGTAAGCATCCGAAGGGGACCGTTAGGTGTGGAGCGGTATGGTCGAAATGAAGGCTCACGAGCGGGAGAAACAGGGCTAGAAGCGGATAGGGTAATGGTGAGAGCATCTCCGTCCTCATCTGCATCAGTGATGTCCAATGTGAATGGCGCGTACTCCTCCGATTCCTCGTCAGTCGTCGCATCCTCCTCCGGCTCGGAGTCGGCATCGTAGGGGCCATCAAGAACGCTGGTCGGTGAGCGAGGGGGTGATGGTGCCTCAGTAGTGACTGGTGATGCTGGCTGCTCCAAGTCGGAATGTGCTTCAGCCTCGGAATCGGAAGTCAAATCAATCGGTCCGTGAAAAGCCATGCTGCGACAAAGTTTCCAAGTAATGATGATAATATATATATGTTATGTATGGCATGTGAATCAGTCAGATAGGCAAATAATGATGCATGCAAGTATGACTAACAGAGCTTAGGCTATAGTCTAGACCCTATGTATGCAATCTAGTTCTATAACCTTGGCTCTGATACCACTCTGTCACACCCTGTAAGATTTTTGTCGGGATGCGAAAAGGTTACAGTCAAGGTTACGAACGTACTCTGGATGGTTCAACAACTAGAGCCGTTTTGGAAATTGTTAAATTGTTGGAGTAAATAGGAGTTTTTCTAATATCATTACGCAGCGGATTAATTGTAATGAGAAAAGTAAATAGTTTTAAGTTTACAACACATAAGTTTCAAAAGATTTTTAGGACATGACACCGTTAGGTGTTATGTTAGGAAAATCTCCAAAAGCTAAACCATACTCCAGAAACAAATGAAAAGTCCTAAGATGCAAAGGCAGGAAACAAGCAAGCAGGTCCGATGCATGCACAGCAGTTAAGTTTAAGTACCTGAGAATTCATACGAGAAAACGGTCAACAAATAATTGTTGGTGAGTTTCACAGGTTTAATGTGCTAGCAGTTAAAGGTTAAATAAAAATAGTAATCGGAAATAGTTCATGTTAATAATTGACAATATTTGATAAGACTAGTTGATAATGTTACCATGTACCCTGAATACCGAAACTGACTGTTTACCCACTCTTGGTACCTATTGTCCGGTTGGTACCGCATAAGTATGACATAACAATTTGTACTCTTTGAAAAAAGACGGAGTCACGATTGGAGCTACCAATCAGAGCAGGGGCGTTAACCCAATAGATCTATTCAAACGTTACCGTTTGCAAATGATAATTAATCGGATTCAGTTAATAGTGGGGTTTGGGTTATAGCATTAATGAACATAAGATAACAAGTATGGACAATGGAAAAGCACATGAAATAGTTATGATAACAAGGTCTGATTGTCTAACATGGAAAAATGTATGTATGAATTCTCCCCCAAGGATAAAATAGTTAAAGGAAAAAGGGGTCGTGAAAACTCACATGATTCAGATACGGTAGTCGGAAATATGATCAACGGGGATTGCAAGCCTAGATAATTATGAGACATGCAATATAATAAGTAATTGGGTTGACATTAATGTCACTCCAATTAGGTAGGTCAAGTCTTGATGTCATGGTAGTCTTAAGGTTAAGTGATTTGAAAACCAAAGTAAGTGTATCCGGTTATGTATTTGTTTGGAAATAATGTAAAGTATATATTTTTAATTAAATGAATATATAAAATTTCCCAAATAATATTTAAAGATGGTAAATATTTACAGAATAAATATTAAGTTATATTGAGGGTTTTCATATGAAAATTGGTTATTTTGAACTAGTTAGCCAAAAGCGGGCGATTTCGCGGTAACCACCGTTTACACGATATTTATCCGTTTAAGTTAATAATCAATCAAGTTCAATAAAATATGATTATTTTCTGTCCAAAATGGGTGGATAATTATTTTGAGTGTCGGTTTGCATTAGTTTGCCGGTTTTGTGTATTTAGTGTCGGTTTTGCCGTTTTGGTCCCGTTTGCCCGTTAAATGACACCGTTAGGTTCCTAAATTCACCATAAGCATTTGTAAACATGTTTTCATTATTAAAATAACCCTATGAGTTCATTTGGACCAGATTTGGGTTTTGTTACAAAAATGGTGTTTCCGGGCCCGTCGGGTGTCGGTTTTAGTCCCGGTTTGTGCACAAATTCAAGTAATTTAAAAAGGGATCTTTTGGCCATGTCTTAGGTTCAATTTAACCATCACAACCTACTGTTTAAAAGTCCAAAGTTTCTGGTCTAAACGGATCTTTAGTGAAAAGCCATTTCTAGGGTTTTTAAAGTGTACTTTTGCATGTAAAAGTTTGCTATGGTGAGTTTAAGCACTAGTAACTTTTCTAAAGTCCAAGATATCATATTTTGACTATGTTAAGGGTCTAAAAACGTGTCATAGGAATCAATGGGTCCAAAATTACAAGATCTACACATAACACATGATAAATACAAAGTTATAGTCTAAAAATGGCAACCTAAGCAAATACTTGTGTAAAAGTCTAACCAAACTAAATCTTGAACATAATAATGTAAGTAAATACTATCATGAGTTTCTAGTGGCAAGATCTATGGTGAAACATGAAGTTAAATACAAGTAAGTAGACTTTTATAGTTCAAAATGGTGTTTAGACAACAATGTGAGTCAAGACTTGCTAATGGAGTGTTCTAGTTATACATAGGAACTAAGAATACTTGTTAGGACAAGATTTAACTAGAAGAAATGAAGATGGAACCTTGTTAGAGAAGATGTAGGCCGAAAATGATGATGGTGATGATGATTCTTGAGTGTTCAAGCTTCCTAGCACCATGGAATGTCAAGATAATGAGTTATTACTCAAGAGTTTTAGAGAGAGAGTAGAGAGAGAGACACTTACGGGTTTGGAGAGAGGAGAGCAAAGAGAGATAAGTTCTTGAGTGATGAATGTGATAAATGAAGCTAGGTTCTCTAAAAGTGATTAAGTATAGAAGTAACTAAGAAAAGGAGAATGTTTGGTTAGGTGGTGGTGTGGGTTTCGGTTGTATATGAACCGAGAGAGAGAGAGGGACGGTTAGAGGGTGAGAGATGGAAAGGAATGAGATGTTTGGGTCTTGACTTGGGATAAATATCTAGTAAAGTGATAAGGTAAATAGAAGTCTAAGTATTAATGTGTGTGTGTTGTGTTTTGTGAACCGAAAAGAAAAGAAGGAGGGGGACGGGTTCGAGCCCTTTGGTGGCCGGCTCTCAACACACACACACAAGGGGTTCAAGAGGTTCATTAACTTGTGTTATGTGGGTGTAGAAGGTTGAAACATGGCTGCAATGTTTAGTGGGAAAGGAGAGTGCACATTGGAGGGAAACTAAGGACCTTTGGTCCATAGTCTTGGCTTGGCATGAGACAACTCTTGCCTATGGTTGTTAAAGTGTGTATAGGGTGTCAAGAGATTGTCTAGTGTTGATGTGAAAAGCATCTAATGGAGGTAAAACATGGTACAACCAAGTAACTAGAGAATTGAATGGGAATGGTGGTGGTTGGTGTTGTTCTCGGCCGAACAAGGGAAGGGGACGGGAACCGGGTTCGATCTTGGGTGGAGGCCGGGTCACGAGGAGAAAGAAAAAGGGTGACGGGGATCGAATGCTACGCGGAACGGATAAAACGATTAAACGAATCGAGTGTAACGAACTCATTTTATAAAAAAAGTTATCCACGACGTTTCAAAATAAATAAAAGTAACTTGGTTTGAATTGAAAATACTCAAAGGTTAATAACATGAAATTATTAGGTTGCATGTACATATATATTGCATGCATATAAAAATGCAAGTGTCGTGAACGTAAATAAAGTTTAATAAATTGCTTTGGACGTAAAATATATTAAGGTTTACGTAAGGAATGGATCACAAGTCTTGGATTGTTGTCGTCGTCTAAACACATTGTTACTTGGTATGAAATTGTTAATATAAGTTATACATATGAAATGTGTGTCATAAGATGACAAAGGTTGATAAAATGTAAATTATAGTTTAATGATTTAAATGAACGTAAAGTGACAATGAAAATAATGATATTCCACAAAATGATGGGATCATGTTTAACGTTTACCACATAGTTTGGTAAGTTTGATAAATGGGTTCGGTTAGTCGTTTTATTATTATTGAAATTCCAGCGACCATTCCGTGCAAAGAAGTCATCATGTTCAATTATTGTTTACAACATGAGTTAAGGCTACGTCAAGGCTATAAATTATGATAAAATTGGCACGTTGCAAGTAAACAGTTACGTAACACAATTAACACATAAGTATATATTATCGTTTTAAGTCCTTGGAAGACTTACGGGTTGTCACAAATTGCATAATGAAATGAGAACAAAATAATTATAAAGAGAACTCCCCCAATGTTTATTACCTGAATAACAACCAAAATCACATAGATAACAGAAAAGAGTCGGGTTACAAGTGTGCAAAATAGATGAATGTCACATTAAGTTCGGAGAGAGTTCGGCCAATCAGAATTCAAATTTTTAACGATGTCGGAATTTATGCATTTTCCACGATGCAGAGTGCAATGCAAACTATGTTGAATTTTGATACTGAAATCGGAACAAGTCAGAAAGTTCCAAAGTTGTTGAAGTTGGAAGATTATCACAATTGGAAGCAATGATTTTCGGCTTATATAAGTACGAATGATATCGATTTGTGGATTCCGATCAAGAAACTTTATCAACATCCGACTGATGCGGGAGATTTTAAAGAACTTCATACCTTTGACAATGCTGAAAGGAAATCATATGAGTTAGAACAAAAAACTTTTGGTTATCTAACAATGGCATTACCCACTGAGTTGCTACATCAATTTAGTACTTGTAAGAAATCAAAGCAATTGTGGGATGCTCTTTCAGCAAGGTGTGAAGGTAATGACGATTAAAAAAAGAGTCGGAAGAAAGTGTTGAATAAAGAGTTTGATAATTTTCAATTTTATGACATTGAGAACATTTCTGCTCTGGTTTCCCGGTTTTCACATCTAATCAGTGAGTTGAAAGTTGTTGGTATTGATAAAACTGATGCTGATTTGAAGGAAAAGATTATGGAAGCTTTGCCTGAGAAGTGGGAAAATTATGTTCTGTTACTCACACATGATAAAGATTACTCTACTTTGACATTCCACGAGCTTACTGGAAAACTTCATGCTCGAGAAATGGAAATGTTAAATTCAAAGAAGTCAACTGCTACTTACAGAATCCTGAGTTATATCATGGTGAGAATACAACAAGTATGAATGCTAAATCTAAACCAACTTTGAGTTCTGCACCAAATATTGCCTTTATGGCTGGAGTTTCAAGAAATTCTGATGGTAATTCATCATGGGGTTGTCCTTTTACAATTCCAAATTCTTCAAGTCAAAATGCTTTTTCTGCTGAATCAATGGATGATCGTGCCAAAATGATTGCTGCTTTAATTTCATCGTCTTTTGGCTTGGTTATCAAAAATGTTGCTCATGCACAATTAGTCAGAGATGATCTTGATGCTCTTGATGATGATCAACTGACTGAATTAGATCTATCTTGGCAATATGCTATGCTGAGTCATAGATCAAAGAGATTTTTCAAGAAGCATGGCAAATCTACGGCTGATTTTAGTGAGAAATTAGGTTTTGATAAGTCAAAGTTGAAGTGTTACAAATGTTCAAAGCTTAGACATTTTGCCAAAGAATATCAACAGAAGTCTAGTTTTCCTCTATCAAGCAAACCTGGTTTTACTCAACCATCTTCAAGTAATTCAGACAAGCCAATAACTTTAACAGCTCAACATGATGGTGTTTATGATTGGGGTCAACGTTTTGGGTATGATTCATCAGCCTTGATTGTTACTCATGATTATTTAGATGATTCTTATTCAAATACTAGTTCTGATACTAGTTCAACACCAAGTTCTTATGCATCTGCTGAAAATTTGGAAAGTCTGTTGAAAGAAAATGCTTCATTGTTGCATAAAATTCAAAAGCTTTCAGAGGAATTCACTTTGGTTAATTCAGAGTTGCAGATTTCTAAAGACCATGAAAAGGAGTTGGTTATTGATGTGTTGCAAACACATCTAATTTTCCTTTGTATTTTGTATATTAGTCGAGTAAGTTTTGAGTCATTTTATATGCTTTTTAGTTGAATTATAGTATTTGTGTGTTAATGTGGTGTTGAGTCATTTTTATATATTTTGGTGTGAGTTTAAATAATTATTTGAGTCTTTTGTTTAATTAGATCGATTGTCATTTAATTGTGCTTTAAATGGTTAAATATCTTTGTTGCAGGTCTAAAGGGGATGGTATGACATTATACCTGAGTTGAGGGGCTGATTGGTAAAAGTGAGAAAACTATGAATGCTTAGTTCTAGATTTGGTTAAGGAAAAAAAATAAGTAAATGGTGTGATATGCAAAAGTCACGATTCCTTGGATTTGAGCTAGTGTCTACAAGTTAAATACAATATGTTGGGCTTCATGGATAGCGATCAGAAATTCAAAAATAAAATACCATGTGGGCTTGGTTTAGGTTGGTTCACGTGGATGCTTTCTTGGGGCAAAAGAAAGTTGAATATGAAGGAGGTCAATAATAATGAATTGGAGTGAGAACCCTACGGAACATAAGAGGAGCGGCAGAAAGGCTTACGGACGGCAGAAAGGGTTTACGAGTTAATTGGCAGCCACTGAAGGATATTAGGAACAAATTTCGATCGTAAGTGTCACACCCCAACCGACGGCGGAAACGTCGGGGCATGATTAGATTGCCCATAAGGTCATGACAACTAATTTAGTGACAATAGTTAAATAATGAATTTCATTGATAACATTGAAAGATAAAACAATACACCACATATTGATAACAAATACAATTTATTTATTAGACTAGGTCCAAAAGCCTATGTGATAGCATCTTGAAACATCAACATCATAGCCTGCAACATGTATAAAATAAAAGGGGTCAACTATAAATAGTTGGTGAGTAACCACAAGTTTGATACATAACATATATTTGAAAAACATGCGTTACGTGTCATATGATAGAATAAGTGAAATATAACATGCTAGAAAACATTGACAACATGAAAGACTAGGCATAACCAAAATTGCTGGTATAAAATGACAACATGAAATACTAGGCATAAACAAACCTCATTGACATATGAAAGTTTCTCTAACCCGCAGGTTAGACTATATGAAATAGGCTCCAAACACCCAACGCCGAACCGGTCAAGTTGAGTGGGTTGTCAACCGATAGATCTACCTTTGTTACCCCAGGCCTTACGTTAATGTTTATGCCAAATGAAAGACATGACAGACATGACAACCATGACATACTTGACATCCAATGATTAACATGAAAACCTTTGATAAACATGAAATCCTTTGAAAATCACATATTGACAAATCATGCTAGAAGTCACATAACACATAATTCACACATAGATCACATACGCATGGTAAATGATAACTTGAAAGACAACACTTTGAAATAGGATACATGTTGCAACCCCAAAAATGAGAAAATGAGAAAAGAGGCAAGGATTACTCACTTGGATTAGAAGTTAAGTCCACGAAGCGAAAAGTAAAGGTGAAATGATTAGTCCCGAAGATTCATCCTAAAAGAATAGAAAGGGACGACATGCATATTGAAATGTGGGATTCTAAGCACTTATGCATTTGGGGAATGGGTTTTAATTTTATAAATTGAAGTTTGAAAACATGTTAACTTTTAAGAGTAACAATACCTTAAACGTTACTAGACATGCTTTGGCCTAATAGGTTATTCCACTCTCATCGGGGCATCCCAGGTAAGCATCCAGGTCCGACTATGGGATTTATGCGAACACTTATCTTTTGACAGAGACCCTAACTACCGGTGTTTTTACCCTTCCAGTTACTACATGTCATTCGCGTCTCAAGTATCATCACTAAATATGTTGTTAAACAAAGATCGATTTCTAAGTTATTTGAAATTCTTAAAAATGAGTTTATGTTCTCAACCTGAATTACATATTAGAATGAGTTTATGTTTTCAAACGAGACGAGCTTGAAGGGCAGCACCTCGCCAAGAGCATAAAAAAAACTACTACGCACGACACCCAATTGAGTATCGTGCTTGCGGAACCACCAAAATTTGGTTATTCCACTTGTTTATACTCAAACTATGAGTTGGGAAACTATGAGGGACCTAGAAGAGGTATTTATAGGTGTGTAAGGGATGGAAATTTCGTTGAAGAGGCAATGTGGGATGAAATTCGCGTCTTGCAACTCAACATCAAACATCAAACTTGTTTTTGCGATTCAGGCTTCGTTATAACTCGGTTTTGCACGCGGTTTTCGCCCACGTTCACCATTTTCAGAGTACTATCATAAGGAAGAGAGTAATCTACCATTTATGGTGTTTAGAATTGGGTTTAAATCTTGGATCTTGATGTGGGTCGAGTTTCCGAGTTTTTGAAACATACGGATGTTACAGTAAGGAAGAGGGGGAATCAAGAGAAGAAGCTCCGGTGAATCACTCGACCGCAATCATCAATTCGGGTTTTATTGTTCTTTTGTTTTCTTGAATAATTACTTGACTAAATTATGTTCTTGAACCAAGTTTTAGACTTCATGATTTTTTCTGTCAAGAATATGATTGTTGGTTAAGTTTTTGTTACCACCTAGATTATATGATGAATTTTTAGTATTTTTGACATTGCTCGGTTTATGACAATTGTGTATGGATGTGATGCTCTATTAAATTCCTCTAGTTATCTATAATTGGTGCATATGCGTATTGAATTTAGAGTTCCATTAACAATCAAGACTTGCTTAATCTACGGATGTCTTCCGATTTGGGTTGGGTAATTAATTCGTGTGACTGTGTGTTTGCAAATTCGTGTGATTAGCTATAACTAGTTGATCATAGGATTGATTGTTACTTGTTGCTTTGAACTCAATATTCTGCCTATCTAAATAAGCTCAAAAGGATGATAGTTGTCGGTTAGTCGGATTAGTTAATGAACTAGGATAACATTGTCTCAAAAGGAAATGCCTTAGGAATTTAGCTAATTTGCTAGTCGTGTCAGTTGTAGGAATTAGAGGTAGCTCTGGCTAGTCTAGGGTGCCTTAGATTGTTTCGAGGGTGGTCTAGGGTAGTTGAAGTGGGAAAGACTCAAAAGGTGAACCATTTGTCCGAGCGTTAGAGTAATCAATTAGGAAGAACTCAAAAGGTGAACTAATCAAACCGGTAAGCGTATTCCAGTCTATAGGCATTCTATCAGTTACGTCCGGAGAGGATTTCGGGGGCTCGTAGGGTTTCTATAGGTTGTGTCTTAAGATCCTAGTTCCATCGGAGTTGTCATAGCCGAGTGAAGTTGTTAATATTAATTAGGATTCTAGGTCTAGGTGGTACCCTTCTCGTCTTTGAATTCGTCCTAAGTTTTGTCGTTTCGTTAGTTAGTTAATTTAGTTAAGTTAGTTAATTTAATTCAAAAACCAATTTCTCAAATTCTCATTCATAGAGTCCTAGGTTAGAGTCTTGTTCATAGTGTCCTTAGGGTTCGATATCCGGTCTTACATAAGCTATATTGCCACCGACAGGTACACTTGCCTTAGGTTCGGTCTAGTTTAGGTAGTTTCGGTAAAATTAGGTGTGTCTAGGTCTAGTTTAGGTCTAGGTTTTTATTGTAGTTTTTAGTGTAGTTCCGAGCACATCAAGTTTTTGGCGCCGTTGCCGGGGACACTTGGCAATAGCAAGATTAACTTAGGTCGTTATTAGGAAATTTGAGTCTTTTTAGGTTTTTCCGTGTCTAGAGTTTTTAGGTATTGTACTTTATTTTATTTTGAGTCTAGAATTGTAGGTTTTACTTTTCTTAGTTGTTATTTTTTTATTTTATTTTTCTTTTGGTTATGCCACATACCCACTAACAAGGACCATCTGAACCTTTTGCTGCTATGAAATTTCTTGATTCTTTTATATCTTGTGTGGATCAATGTGTTAATTATATGTGTGGAGCTGATTTGGTGGTTAACACAGGTCCAGAGGGTGAAGATGTAGGAAAAAATAAGTGTGGGGAGAATCCCGGGGGGTTAAATGCTTTAGTTGATACAGTTACCATTTTTGACCCATTATGAGAACCCGGTGAAGTGGCTGAGTGTGATAGAGAAGTTTTAGTGGTTGAGACTGAGAGTAGGAGAACCACACTTGGGGATCTAGTTAAGGTTAGTGAGGATATTGAGTTTAGTCCAAGTGTGTGGAGGTTGGTGGTAGTTGCCTGTGCAAACGACCCTAAATTAAGCTTCTTAAGACTAGTTAGGTTTCGATCGGGTCGATTTAAGCATTGGAAAGTTAAAGGATTGGAGCTTAAATGTAGAAACCGGGTAATTACCGGTAAATTAGTGCTGAAGGATGTGAAATCCAAACCTCCTGATAGTCCATTTGGAGGTTGGATAGTGATTAGGAGTTGAATTGACATAGTGCCCGGGTTGTATAGTTTGTAAATTTGTCTTTAATTTCTGCAATTCTTAGTTTTTATTTTATTTGTGTTCTTATTTATTTTTCTTTTTCGTGCTTATTTGTTTTTCGTCCAGTGTTTTTGTTTTGTGTCTTTCTTTACAGGTTCGATGATGTTTGCGTTGAGATGCTCATGAAGATTTAAGAGAGAACCTGGGATCGAACTCGTCTGTCATTCATCCAAATCAACAATAAGGGGAGTTTATTCCGATTTACCTTTTTATTTTTCGTTGCATTTTTTATTTTTCTTTTTCTTTCTTTTTAGTGTGTTTATTTTTATTTTTATTTTATTTTTATTTTATTTTTATTCTCATCTCACATTGGGGACAATGTGTCGTTCAAGTGTGGGGATGGAAAGTCTTGCGTCTTATTTTTGTTTTAGTGTGTTTTAGTTTAGTTTGCTTTAAAAAAAACTAAAAAAAAAATCCAAAAAAAAAAAAATTTGAAAAAACTTGTTCAAAAATGTCTAACAATTTGGCTGCAACATAATGGAAAATGATAGGTAAAACAGGGAATTGGTTATCTAAATTTTGTGCTTAAATGTTAAAATAATGACTAAAAGTCAATAATTGGGTAAAGTGGTAAAGTATGGTGAGAATGGAAAATATTGCTAGTCTATGATGTGTCGGTAGGCCCAGCTGACCTAGGAGTAGCTTAAATAGCCTGTGTGTTTATTGTTGTATAAATATGTTAATCAGTCTGTTAGTGGGTTCCCATTTTAGGAGTGATAGAAATACTGAACCTGATGATTAGGAGGAAAGAGACCGCTTTAGGCTAGATACTCTTATGTCCTTAGAATATTCAATGAGCATGTTAGGTAATAATCTGGTTAATGAATTAGAGTGAAGGGACAAAATACTCATGTACGAACTAAGGATGGTATACGCTGATAAGTGCCTCTGATGATGTCCTGGATCTCGCGAGCAAAATACTCATGTATGATTTTAGGGATAGTATATCGAAAATAATACCTCTGACGATGTCCGTTGGTAATTTTAGGTAAAAGTGACCAATTAAAAAAGAAAAAAATTAAAAAAATGGAAAAGAAAAGAAAAAAAAGCGAGAAAAAATATGGTAAATTAGAAAATAAATGCTCAGAAGTGTTAATTCCATTAGTTCCTTATTCTTTGGACATCTTAGTATCTGGTTTAAGGAGGGTGGAGAAAAATATAAAACTTAAATCATTATTAACCTTTACTTTGACTGAATATGATTCGGTAATAGGTTGAACTTGAGCTTTCTTTAGTGGGACCCATAGGTAGACTGAGCTTATATCCGGTAATTTCATAAACACATGGGGGCGAAAGAAAAGGTTGGTGGTTGGGTTTAATCGGATCGAAATATCGGCAATTGTAGTTAGTGTGTTATTACGTTATGGATTGAGGAATGTTATGGTGGATTGAGAAATTAAAATGTTGAATGCTTAGAGATCAATTACCTGGTTATGATTCCATTGCAGTATTTTTCGGGGACGAAAAAAGAGTAAGTGTGGGGATGTTTGATGTGTTGCAAACACATCTAATTTTCCTTTGTATTTTGTATATTAGTCGAGTAAGTTTTGAGTCATTTTTTATGCTTTTTAGTTGAATTATAGTATTTATGTGTTAATGTGGTGTTGAGTCATTTTTATATATTTTGGTGTGAGTTTAAATAATTATTTGAGTCTTTTGTTTAATTAGATCGATTGTCATTTAATTGTGCTTTAAATGGTTAAATATCTTTGTTGCAGGTCTAAAGGGGATGGTATGACATTATACCTGAGTTGAGGGGCTGATTGGTAAAAGTGAGAAAACTACGAATGCTTAATTCGTAGATTTGGTTAAGGAAAAAAATAAGTAAATGGTGTGATATGCAAAAGTCACGATTCCTTGGATTTGAGCTGGTGTCTACAAGTTAAATACAATATGTTGGGCTTCATGGATAGCGATCAGAAATTCAAAAATAAAATACCATGTGGGCTTGGTTTAGGTTGGTTCACGTGGATGCTTTCTTGGGGCAAAAGAAAGTTGAATAGGAAGGAGGTCAATAATAATGAACTAGAGATCAACCGCGCGTTGCTGCGGTCATTTAGAAAAATATAAAAAATTGTTAATAAAACAAAGAAAATATAGTTTTATAAGTGTCTAAGTAGTATATTTTATAGTAAATGAAGCAAAAGTGGATTGATACATATGTTATTTCACAAAGAATTCATAAGAGATAGGTTGTTTAAAACAATGCTTTTATAACAAAGAAGACCACGTTTAAATACTTTTAAATGTACATGAATAATCATTTTTTTAAATGTACAAATCATATAAATGATTATTACATTTTCAAAATATAAGTAAAATATATATATATACATAAAAGTTATTTACATAAAAAGGTGGGTTCCTTTTCAGATTCAGTCATCTTTTTCCTTCAGCTTCTTGTAGGATAAGTGAAATATATATTTACATAAAAGTTATTACTTAATAAATATGTTATAAATATAATTAAATAATATATATTATGTTATATAAAAATTAAAACTATAGAGATATATAAAAATAATTATAAATGTATATAAACTAATAGAGTAATTAATTAATTATAAATGGCCAAACCAGCCGTGCTCGAGCATGACAAGACTCATGAGCCGAGTTCAAGATTTAGAAATAGGCTCGTTCAGGCTGGGATAGGCTCGTTTACACCCTTAATTTCGACCCAGAAGTAAATGAGGCATCGTCTCACACCTATAATACAGTTTCCTGAGCGGCCCTTTTGAAATCTAGACCCATCCCATTGGAGATAAAACCCAACCACATCGACACATCATTGGCAGGTTCAAATTGATGCCTCTACCTTTGGTGCATATAATGAGTCGGTTAGCTTTTGCCCTTGCATTAACAAAGTCACTTTTCATAGGTGACCAAAAAGTAAATCTGTTTAATCTCATTAAATATTGTAGAAACGGGGTGTCCTGGGTGGTCGAAGTGGCATGGCCAAGGACGAGTCACCAAGGCACCAGGCCGATCCACTGTGTGGGAGAGATGTGGCGAGCCTCCGAGCCGGGCTAGGAAGATCCGTCTCTCTCGGGTCTTGTCCTGTACCTGTAACATGAAAGGAACCCGTTAGAAGGGGACCAGAGACCGGGGTCTCTGGACCACCCTCCGACGGTCAAGTCAGTAAGACTGTGTATATAGTATGTATATATATGTATATGTATGTATGTGGTAGCATGTGGGATGAAGGGGATCATCCAAGTAGGATGAAGGAGATTGGTTGAGCAGGATGAAGGGGAATGCTGGAGGAAGCACGACCATGTAGGCCAGGGGGTAGCACGGCCATGTAGGCCTGAAGGTAGTGCGGCCATGTAGCACGGCCGGGTAGGTCAGAAGGTAGTGCGGCCATGTAGCATGGCCAGGGAAGCCAGAAGGTAGTGCGGCCATGTAGCATGGCCAGGGAGGCCAGAAGGTAGTGCGGCCATGTAGCATGACCTGTAGGCCAAAAGGTAGTGCGGCGCTGTAGGCTGGACCAGACCGAGTAGGCTGAACCAGCCCAAGTAGGAAGGACCAGGGAAACTGGGAAGGACCAGGCCAAGTGGCAAGGACCAGGCTGTGCAGGAAGGACCAGGGAAACTGGGAAGGACCAGGCCAAGTGGCAAGGACCAGGCTGTGCAGGAAGGACCAGGAACCCTTTCAAGGAGGGAGTAAGCCTCCTTATATAGGGATAGTGATGGGCCAGATTGGGCCTAGTGGGCCGAACCTGGTATGAGCCATCAAAGAGGAAGTAGTGGGCTGTATTGGGTCGAACTATATAAAAGCCCTTAGCCAATGTAGTTAGCCCGATACGGACCCACGTCATCAAATATAAATATTAAATATAGAATCTTCATGCATAATGTGACATGAATATACCATGTAGTAAGCAAGATCGAGGATAGGGTGATTCCGAACATGAATTTCAGCTTCCTTGTTAAATGCAGAGAAAGCAACCTATCGCACAAAATAAGTTTGGCTTTTGCAGGCAAAAAAATAATAATATAGGAACCATAATAAATGACCAGTAGATTCATGTTATTGATGATTAAAGCTTACCATCACACATCTTATTACAAAACATGTGCAACAAATTCCTGTCACAAATCCCACCTGCCAAAAATGAGAGCACCCAGTGGTTTAAGCAATTAGATTCATCATCTTCCAAGCCCAGGAAACACTTCCTCATAATCTAAAAATCTTGCAAGATTGTTTTGCATTCATACAAGAAAAATGATAACTGTTGGTGTCCCTTTTCCAGGCTAAAAAAACCTCTCTAAGTATCCAATCTTCTAGATAATTTTAGGTTTGTTTTAAAGATTAAGTGACTACTTTAGATAAAGCATAGACTAAGATGGATTAAGAATTCTATAGGTTTTGGGATTCTGTTTCTGTGTTTATATATCCACGTGTTTTGAACATTAATCAATACAACATAATATTTATGTTTTATTAATATTTCAAATTGATATTTAAACCACCAATCAGAAAATTTGGAAGGTCAAAATTAGTTAAATTACAGAAAGCAGTCACCTAATATACATTACTATAAAGTACATGGTAATGGATGGCAAGACTTGTATTTTACTCTGGTAAAAAGATCCAATATCACAAAGATCAAAGCATTAACAAAGATGCAAACATCATGAAGCTTTTTTTGGCGTCCTCTGGATTCAATTGGAAAGCGCCGAAGCATGACAAACAAGCTAAAAAAGCATTATAAGCAGATAAGATTATTTGGGTTGGGTAGGGAAGGGGGGGGGGGGTAGGGTCACAGTAAGCAATGGATATTCAAAAATTGTGTTTGCACCATATAAACCATACCTCCCACCATATATAATAAATCCGAGAGCAGCACAAAGCGAGATAACTGCATACATCATAAAACTATGTGTTTTACTGACAGTTATGTCAAATGCAACAGTAGAAAGCTAACAGATGAAGTAGTTCTAATCTTATATAAACATCAAGCACATTGTCGTCAGTGTGTACCATGTTCTAACCTGAAAAGAAAATTTCAGCAATCTTGATAGCAAAAGGACCTTTACTGAATCTCATATATATCCAGATGCACACCTAAAATTCACAAAAGATATAACATAGTTTGAAAGTGCAACTGCTGCCCATCTACACTGAAATTCTAGATAAGATACCAACGGCTCAAAGTCACCCTTGACAGAAGTTCTACTTCAACGTCTACAACTTTCTGACTTGTTTTTACTAAAAGATTTATATTGTTATGCAATAATGTTCTTTTGTAATCATAAGTATCATTCATTAGTAGAAATTCTTAAGAAGAGAACAAAATAACTTTTGCAGATATTAAAAAATTTATATTGTTATGCAATAATGTTCTTTTGTAATCATAAGTATCATTCATTATTAGAAACTCTTCAGAAGAGAACAAAATAGTGTTCCCATTCCAACCCATACAAAAAAGTGACATGTTCTTTACCCAAAAAAAAAGTGACATGTTTTGATCTGTTAGCCAAGTAGCCAACCCGCCCGACCCCATCATCCTCTTACATCTGTGAGCTCTGTCTAGCACCCTGATACAAACACAAAGCATAGGTGGTGTGAATTTGCATACTACGTGAATAAAGTATACAGCCCCATTGACGATGAAATATGCAGGTCTGAGTCAATCAGCAGGAAGGCTTCCTGCCTGAAATTCAGAAAAAAGATTGTGATTTCTTTAATAATCTATCAAAATGTGCTACATGCATACCAAACATCTATACTGACATCAATTAAAAATATCTGTATAGATTATAAATATTTGTTGGTAAAGGTAAAATAATATATATAATTTATTTATGTTGAGTACCTGATGGTATATTTCAGCCCAAAATAATACAAGTAGCGTGTATGTTGAGAAAAATAGAAGACCAGGAAGATCCAAAAGTATCATATCTAATACCTGAAAATGACGATTCCATTTCTCATTTAATTTCAAAGGTCACGTAACATGATGTGAGGAAAAAGGAAGAAAATGTGCAAAATGAATTATGTAGTGTTATTAGCAGATACTTCTTAATAAATGTTGATACAGAATTGGTGGATTTGTGTTTGGAGATTCGTATTTGGAGCAAAGGACAAAGGCAAGTGGGCTAGAAAATAGCCCAACTTAAAACAGGCATAACTTTTGATTTGTCTGGAGTTATGGAGCTCATAAGAGATAGACAGAAACGTCTAAACAGGCCGGGCGTTGTGAAAAACCTCCCTGACCTACAGAGCCTGTTTACGTAACTTTTATGTAAATATAATACCGAGTCAAATATGATTAAATCCTATGACTCAGATTTCATACATGTTTGTTATAGGTAAGATAATTTGCTTTTATAACGCTGACCGAAGAACAAATATATTACAAAAAGTAAAAATACAAAAAATTCCATTTATAACATACTAACCTTTAGGCTGTAGCAGAAGAGCTAAACAGAAACAAATTATCATGAAGAATCTGTAAAATAAAATCAAATAGATGTGCAGAACGATAAGATAAAGACTCAAATCTTTCAGAATTATTAGCCATTAAGTGAAATAAATATTCACAGGATAACTTGATAAAGATGTGAACAACGTGAAGAGTGGAAAAATCTTCGTACCTAACTCCCACGACAACTTGGAAACCGTCCTCTAATGACCTTTTGGTATAGTTATAGAAGCTGAATCTAGTTCCGAGAGCTAATTGAAGCTGCAAGGATACACACATGCACTATACTCTCATACAAAGGCAACACACTTCATCAAACACCTTGCATCGACACCAAAATTAAAACCCAAAAAAGAGATCACCCAAATCTTATAATCATTTTGCAAGAAAATTTTTTAAAAAGAAATAAACAGAAACAAACTCTACCACAAAGAAAAACAAAAGCAAAAATCCCAACAAAATTAAATAACACAATTCAACAAATATATAATCTGCATACTAAACTAAAAACCTACACAAACACAGTTCATACACTATTTGACCTAAGCATCACGAAGGAAAAGAAACAAATATGCCATAAAATTCAATGAGACATTTCATCAAACACATAATCTACATGCCAAACTATAAATCTACACACACAAATGAAGTGTTAGATGTCGCAATACAACAGGTTATGGGGTAGTTTTCTGTTACCTCAAGAAAGGGTTTCACGTCTTCCTAATCCTTAGAACTCTGCCTCTGCTCTGCTCCATTAGCACCTGCCATCATTCTCCAGCAACCACAAATAGTGCCATTAAAAGTGGATCAAATGGATATGAAGTAATCAAGAAGAATAAATCGAGCCAAATGAAAGTTATTCTGCACAGATGTTACCTGGAAACACACAAACAAACCCTAAATCATCAATTTGAGGTTGAACCTAGAACATAGAAACCAAAAATTATAACAATCCCTTACGTGGTCGTGCGCCTACAGTGTAGTTGTAGCAGAGAAACCCTAAAACAAAGCAATAACGTTGAAATCCAAGACGTGGGCGGCGCTGGGATGAGCAATCAGAGAGGAAAGGGACAACGCTGAGGTGGGCAATCGGAGGGGAAAGAGGCCGGCGATGGATGGCGGATGGCGATGGAGGGTGATGTTCCATCTGGTCTTCATCGGAAGGTTTTGTAAGTTGAGAGAGTGGGCACGAAAACATAGGTTATGTTTTCAATTGTATATATATACAATTGGAGTGAGAACCCTACGGAACATAAGAGGAGCGGCAGAAAGGCTTACGGACGGCAGAAAGGGTTTACGAGTTAATTGGCAGCCACTGAAGGATATTAGGAACAAATTTCGATCGTAAGGAAGATGGGGAATCAAGAGAAGAAGCTCCGGTGAATCACTCGACCGCAATCATCAATTCGGGTTTTATTGTTCTTTTGTTTTCTTGAATAATTACTTGACTAAATTATGTTCTTGAACCAAGTTTTAGACTTCATGATTTTTTCTGTCAAGAATATGATTGTTGGTTAAGTTTTTGTTACCACCTAGATTATATGATGATTTTTTAGTATTTTTGACATTGCTCGGTTTATGACAATTGTGTATGGATGTGATGCTCTATTAAATTCCTCTAGTTATCTATAATTGGTGCATATGCATATTGAATTTAGAGTTCCAATTAACAATCAAGACTTGCTTAATCTACGGATGTCTTGCGATTTGGGTTGGGTAATTAATTCGTGTGACTGTGTGTTTGCAAATTAGTGTGATTAGCTATAACTAGTTGATCATAGGATTGATTGTTACTTGTTGCTTTGAACTCAATATTCTGCCTATCTAAATAAGCTCAAAAGGATGATAGTTGTCGGTTAGTCGGATTAGTTAATGAACTAGGATAACATTGTCTCAAAAGGAAATGCCTTAGGAATTTAGCTAATTTGCTAGTCGTGTCAGTTGTAGGAATTAGAGGTAGCTCTGGCTAGTCTAGGGTGCCTTAGATTGTTTCGAGGGTGGTCTAGGGTAGTTGTGTAGAAATGAGATACGATCTTACTACTGCGTGTATCAATCAATCATAGCAACAACGGATGTAAATAAGAGAAATCTTATTGATCACTTGAAGATACAATGAAGTTCTCTCTAGTTTCTCTCTCTAGAAACACACAGAAAGGTGTAGAATGACTGAACTGGTTCAACTGGTTTCTTGCACATTCTAACACACAGCTATTTATAGTAAGTGACTAAACGCCCAACGTATCAAACTGATACGCCGGACCACATGGTCCGCCGGACCATGTGGTACGCCACTAACCAAATAGTCACTACAATTCATTCTAAGACTCGCTCACATAGATACAATACACGAGACACTCATAGCATAGGAATATGCTCTAACAAGTTGAAGTGGGAAAGACTCAAAAGGTGAACCATTTGTCCGAGCGTTAGAGTAATCAATTAGGAAGAACTCAAAAGGTGAACTAATCAAACCGGTAAGCGTATTCCAGTCTATAGGCATTCTATAAGTTACGTCCGGAGAGGATTTCGGGGGCTTGTAGGGTTTCTATAGGTTGTGTCTTAAGATCCTGGTTCCATCGGAGTTGTCATAGCCGAGTGAAGTTGTTAATATTAATTAGGATTCTAGGTCTAGGTGGTACCCTTCTCGTCTTTGAATTCGTCCTAAGTTTTCTCGTTTCGTTAGTTAGTTAATTTAGTTAAGTTAGTTAATTTAATTCAAAAACCAATTTCTCAAATTTCTCATTCATAGAGTCCTAGGTTAGAGTCTTGTTCATAGTGTCCTTAGGGTTCGATATCCGGTCTTACATAAGCTATATTGCCACCGACAGGTACACTTGCCTTAGGTTCGGTCTAGTTTAGGTAGTTTCGGTAAAATTAGGTGTGTCTAGGTCTAGTTTAGGTCTAGGTTTTTATTGTAGTTTTTAGTTTAGTTCCGAGCACATCAATTATGAAGAAAGAGTGCTTGACTAATGAGATCAAAATGTTGAATGAAGTTTTAGAGATTTCTAAACGAGACAAAATGGATGTCGAATCTGCAGAAGCACGGTTATGTAAAGAAAAGGATGAGTTGGTAAAAGAAGTTATGAAATGGAAGGCTGAAGCAGAGGATACTGCTATCGATTTTCAAATTTTGTTTGAAAAGTCCAAGATTAAGCTTGATTTGCTTACAAAGAATGTTGAAGAATCGACTGCTAAAATTGAAGCATATCAAGTTGATATGGAACAATTGTTAGATGAGAAACGTGAATTGGTTAGTGTTAACAAGGTTCAAACTGCAAATTTGGAGATTCAAAAGAGAATTGAAGATAAACTGAAGAAAGAGTTGTTTGAAGGTTTAGATAACCTTCGCATGCAAAAGTTTAAAACCCACAAAGTTGCGAAGCGATTGATAGCTAAAGAGAAGGAACTTGCTGAGGCCCAACAACAAATTTCTGATCTCAAAATTCAAGTTCTTGATGCTAACAGATTGCTCAACAATGTTTCAAATTCTCAAGTGTTCACGAGATTTTTAGCTAATGATGCAAATTTTGAGAAAATGTTTGATAAAACTGCATAACCCCCTGCTCAAATCAAAGAAGTGCAAGAGCAAGTTCCTGAATTTGATTATTCAAAGATTTCATCATCTACTGCTGAGGAAGACAAGGTTGTGGAGAAAAAGAAGAACAAGAAGAACAAGAAACAAAAGGAAAAGAAATCTGAGGTTCTTCCAGCTCCAAAGTTTGTCTCTGGTTCATCTTTTGCTGATAATGCAAAGTCAGCTACTTCAAGTGACACGATTAAGTCACAACTTGATTTTAATGAGAAGATCTTTTATGATCAAAAGAATGTGACTGAAGTGAAAGCTGAATTTTCTCGGTTAACAAAGAATGGGCATTCTACATTTGAGGAGAAAGTTGTTGGAAAGCATGTGGGTCTGGGATTTAAAGCAAAAGATGTAATAGATGAGAAGGCTCCAGAATCATCTTCTCAAGTTTTAAAGAAATTGAAGCTGAAGCAAGTGAAGAAGGAGGTTTTCAAAGCAGATAAGGTTCAACCTGAGAAATTCTACAAACTCAAAGGTTCTGATAAGCTTTTCTCTGATAAAGAATTTCCTCTTCATTGTGTTGATGCTCGAAAGATTTCTGAAGTATTTGTAAAAGATAAAGTTTCTTATGGTGGTTCTTTATCTCGAAGCCCAACATCCAAATGCATTCATGATCACAGACATCAGGTATATGATTCTCCTTCTGATCATGTTCGAGATATTCCTCTGTGTAGTTCTTCGCAGGTACATCATAAGTGGGACAAAACAAACCAGATATGTTATATTTGTCGCCGAAAAGGGCATATGGCAAAAGATTGTCCATTGCCTGCTGATTCATCCCACAGGTTTCACAAGAAACCAATTTTTGGTAAACCTGCCAAACCAATGTTCTTTAACGAACAAGGCAGAGTTTTTGATGAAGTTGAACCTACATTCTTTCAAAAACAAAAACGTTTTGTTCCAAGGTTTCATCAGGTTCAAAATGAAGGTTCATCATCACAGTCGCCTGTGACTGTTTCATAAAAAACTGAATTACCAAAATCACAACTTTGGAAACCTAAGGTGGTTTCTAAGCAAAATCAGGACACTGGTCGACCAGAAGCGATCCGCTTCGGATCTTTTATGAACTAATCAGTTTGACCAGTGTGCAGGTACTTCTAGAAGACCCATCGACGATTGCAAAATTGTTGATGGAGGAGTATTCTACGTAATTTAAATTTCATGATCAAATTTTCTAAATCTGCATATTTTCTGAAGTCTAAACCTGCAATATATTCGTGTTGATTGATCCTTTTTTTTCTTTGCTTACAAGTTTTTCTTTTTTAAAATTCAAAATAGAGTCTTGTTTTGTGTAAAATGAAAATCCAAAAATAGAGTTTTCCTTTTAAGGGGGAGAATTGTAAGTAAGGGGGAGTAATTGAGAAAAAGCATGTCATGGGGAGAAGGTGAATACATGCCAAATATATAAAGAAGGAAGGTGAATACATGCCAAATATAAAATTGTGAGAAAATGATCATTGGGAAATGATGGTACATTGGCTTACGTATCTGACTCATGGATAGAGTAGATGAAAGGGCCATAAGATCATTGTTTGATATGTTTGGTAGGCTCGGCAAATCAGAAAGTATTCAGATGTGATAAACACTAAATACTATTGCTTGATCATGTGGATAACATCTTGATGCATATTTCATGACACAAAAAGAAAAATAAGTGTGAAATAGTAATGAGAAGTCATTGTGTATACGTGTGTTCTTTTTACAAAGATTTAAACTTGTTTGATTTTCTTTCTTTTGTCAAACGATCAGACTTTCTCTGTGTGTCCACAAGACCGACCTGATCGTTTTTCGTTTGATGTTCTGCTTTAATTTTTTTTTGGTGTTTCATATAACTCATCGGACTTTCTATGCGTGTACGGTAGTACCGACCTGATTGTTGTTGAGTTATACAATTTCAACTTGTTTTGTTTTCTTTTTTTGTTAAATCCGAGGCCTTATCTGCGTATCGAAAGATCGACCTTAAGGTAGACGATTTAACGTTCTTATTTCTTTTTGCATGAAACACAGTTGACGATATCATGAAAATATTATGTATTGTGAAAAATCACAAGTACTATCACACAAAAGGAAAAAGAAAGAAAAACATAAAATGTCTGATTATGTGAGATACACTGGTCAAAGCAAATTTAATCAATACCTTAACATATCCAGATGTTATGAGTATGATTCTGCCTGAGTTTAAGATGGACAAATTATACCGGCAATCAGCATGACTTATGTGCTTCAGTTAATTGAAATTGAAGTGTAGTTCAGTGCGTTATGACCAATATGATCCCATATAGTGATCTTTCTCATACCAAAAATAGTGTCTGATTCTGTATTACAATTTTATTTCATATCAAGAAAAGCACAAAAAGATTTACGGTGTGTTTTAGCATAAACTTTGAAAACTCAAAAAGATTTTAGGTTTTGTTTTGATATAAACTTTTTAAAAGCCAAAAGATTTTGTTTCTGTTTTATTTTCGATCTGATCAACACGTGATACTAAATTCAAATTTCAAAATCATATCTTGGAGTCTCGAAGAGACGTTTTGCACCAAGATTATTTAAATTGTTGATGCAGGATTGCTAAAGTGCAAGATATCATCACTCCAAGTCTTCTGAAGTTGTTGATAAAAGACCAGAGAAACATCAGATTTCATCAAGTATTCAGATCAAGCTACGACTGAGTTGAGGAGGAGTTTGTTCGAAGATTCATTTCATTGGACGAACGGATTCTACACTTAAGGGGGAACTTGATTGACGATACAAAGTTGATGATGTTGAAGAGATACTGCACACGACGAGGGGGAGTTTGTCGATACTTGATATGTGCGTCGTGTGAAGTATCAAGCAAAGTACAAGATCATGTCCAAGTCTCACTGGCCGAACGTGGTCCGAACCTGAATTTCGGACTGGCCGAACCTGGGGTTCGGACATGGATCGGCTAGTCGCTATAAATAGGAGTTTGTTCTTTGTGTTCGGGGGTTCTGAGCGTGTGAGATTTATGTTAAGTGTGTGTTTCTGAGTGTGTTTCTCTGAGTCTGTTTCTAAGTGTTTACTGATTGTAATTGTTCTTTGTTGATCAATAAAACAATCGGTTAATTACGTTTTGATGTCCGAATAGCTAGATTGAGTAGACGATCCTATGCTCACGCATTTTCACTCTTCTTGGTGCAAATGTGGCCCAGCCACTTCTAACATCTTCTAACATTCTCTTTAAACTGCTTTTTCATCAAAAAACATTTTTGAACAACTTTTAAAGTTTTTTTTCTCATAAAAAAACGTTTTATAAAAAAGGCATTTTTTTAAATCGTTTTTTTAAGTTTTTTCCTAAAAAAACTTTAAACAACTTTTAAAAAAACTTCTTTAACCAATTTTTAAAAAAATGCCTTTTAAAAGTGTAAAAAAAAAACGTGTTAAACATTTTCTAAAACGTTTTTAAATTGATTTTTTTAAACCTTTGTAAATTGTTTTGTTATAAAAACGTATTTTAGTTTTTTTAATTAAAAAATAAAACGGTTTTTAAAAAGTCTTTTTTTTAAATGTTTTTTATCAAGTTTTATTATTTAAAACACGTTTTAACAGTTATTTTCAAAAAAATAATATTTTAAACAGTTTTAAAAAAACTTTTGTATACAATTTGTAAAAACGCTTTTTAAACAGTTTTTTTAAAACGTTTTTAAACCGTTATCAATGAAAATGTTTTAAAAAGTAATTAACAAAAAGTTTTTAAATTGTAAAAAAACGTTTTTACACAGTTTTATAAAACATTTTTATAATTTTGATAAAATTACATTCTTTGTCCTTTAAGTTTACCCAATTATCAGTTTTTGTCCTTTAACTAAACTAATTACATTGAACATCCCGTACCTATTTTTTTGTTTCACTAATTGTCCTTTAGCCTAACTTCCGTCCAAACTCGTCGTTAACTCCCCTCACGTGCTAATCACGTGAGGGTAAAAATGTTATTTAATTTATAATTTAATTATCTCATTAATTTTAATCCCTCATTTGAAACCCCTTATAAAACCAAGCTAACGGTCGAGCACTCCTCCCTCCTTACACTTCTTCTTTATCAATCCGGCTAGGGTTTTCATCAAGAATCGCACAATGGTGTTCTGCTACTTTGGCAAGGAAGCGTTGATCCAGACCTCGAGGACACCCAGAAACCCCCGTAGGAGATTCTATGGTTGTCCTGACCAGGTGAGTATAATCCACAACTTCCTAAACCCGCAATTTAAAGAAACCTAATTTCTTGTGTTCCCTGTTCCCACTCAATCAGGCTGCCGACTGTGGTTTTTTCGTGTGGATTGAACATGTGAAGTGCTCAAGGTGCTATGATGTCATTCCTGCTATAATAACTGAAAAAACAAGCTTCAAATGGAACTCAAAGTTGTTGAGATGAAGACTGAACACCTGAAGAGATACCTGATCATGACTTGGGCTGGTTTTTTATGATTGTAATTGCCTTGATGAAGATGTGATTTAGTATGTAGGGGTTGACTTGTAAGAATTGTCTTTTGTGTCTTTTGTTGTTTCACACTTCCACCCAAAGGGATGTTGTATTGTCTTTTGATGGTTCATCCAATGGTGTTGTAATAGCCCCTTATTATAATGAATGGAATATGTTTGATTAAAATGTGTTGGATTGTAGTGGTTAATAAGTCACTAAAATGCAGCCAATAAAATGCAAAAATTAGCACATACAAAGCAAATAATCTGGCCAAAATGTGCCCATACAAATCATAGAATTTGCCAAAAGTGCCAAAACTGGGCATGTACATACAAACATATAATACCCTAATTTGCCATAAGTGGGCATGTTTATCATCCGACACATTTAGTTGTCTTTAATTGACACACAAAAGAGCACAAAAGAACACAAATAAAGGACTAGGTCTTTATAGCAACCTTTGACTTGCAAGTCTTTTTGTTATGACCTTTACCTCCATATTTGTTGCAAGCATGCTGCTTTGATAGCCTTCCCTGACTTGCAACACCACTAGCTGCTCCCTGACCATTTGCAACACCACCACTAACCTGTGCAGAACCACCAACAGTTGCTCCCTGACCTTGTTTAGTCGCTGATTGACTTTTCACCCCCCTGCAGCTTCTTTAACTTGTGCCTAACCCTTGCAAGTTCTCTGGTTATGATCTTTGTTCCCACATTTGCCACAGGTAATAGTCACGTTCTTC
Source organism: Deinandra increscens subsp. villosa (assembly GCA_039602395.1). NCBI lineage: Eukaryota > Viridiplantae > Streptophyta > Magnoliopsida > Asterales > Asteraceae > Deinandra > Deinandra increscens. Next base: position 26,353,799 of record JBCNJP010000003.1, read on the forward strand.
TTTGACATCCTACTAGAACTGATCTCATCCATCTCCCCTGCTGATTTCTTCCTTTCTTTTTTTAGGCCTCCCAACTTGTACATGATGTGTAGGTGGTGTCAAAACTGTAGGTACCTCAGACTTTTCCCACACTGCCCTTCCATTTAATGGGTTACTCTTGTGACTATATACATGCTTCCACCTCTCCATTGTGTAAATAGGGTTCACCCATTTCAGCAATTGACTCACATCTTCCTTATGGTATGTCTTATCCCATATGGCAACAACAACATGTCAACATGTACATGATGTGTAGGTGGTGTCAAAACTGTAGGTACCTCAGACTTTTCCCACACTGCCCTTCCATTTAATGGGTTACTCCTGTGACTATATACATGCTTCCACCTCTCCATTGTGTAAATAGGGTTCACCCATTTCAGCAATTGACTCACATCTTCCTTATGGTATGTCTTATCCCATATGGCAACAACAACATGTCAACATGGAATCCCTGTAATCTCCCATCTTCTACATGCACACCAATTCTCCGCAAGATTCACCACCACTTGTTCATGTGATGAACTAACCTGGTATTGATCATCTCCATTCCAACTAACTAAATAATCACCTACATCCTTCTTAATTTGTTCAAACATATTGCTGATAGTTGGTGTAAGAAGTCCCTCACTTATTTCAATATGCTTCAACACAATAACAATTCTCCTCATCAAATATTCTCTTATGAATTCAAGTGCAGAAATGATTGGCTTATCTCTTCCTTCAGAAATCTTTCCATTATTACCATCAGCTTCTGAATCACCATCCGCATAATCACATGTGAAGGGTGCAACATACACACTCTCATCTATTGTTGCTTCCTCATTCACCATTTGATTCACAGCAAGTGCAGCTTGATTAACAATTACTGCAGCCTCATTCATAGATGGTGTAGTCTTATCTTGTTTGCCATAGGAGAATAAATCGTCAAGATCTATATCATCAAGTGACTGTTCCTTCCATTCCAATAACTTGATATTTGATTTTGAATTTTTTTCACCCAAATTCACATTAGATACAGTGTCATTACCAGATGATTCAGTAACTTCCTCAATCATAATATGTGATAAGCTAACAATAGGCAATTTGGAAACACCATGTTCAGTGTAAACAGATATCACCCTATGTTGGGGAACACTTTTTGTCATCTTAAGAACATCAAAATCGCAAGCCAGGGCTTGAAGTCCATAATCCAAATCTTTACCTGGTTCAAGGTAGTGGTAGTAAATTGCCTCATTACTTGTGTAGCCTAACCTCAACATCACTGTATCCAGTTCATGTACAGAGGACTTGTCAGCATCTACCATGTCGACATGATCGATCTTGCCTTTCACATATCAAAGTGAAGGAAATTTGGTGAACATCCCACCATGGTGTAACATGATGGTGAAGAGGGTATCATAACCAGAAGCTGCATTCAAATTTTTTTTTTTTGTTTTTTTAGCTAAATTTGAAAATCAAAATGTTATGCCCAAAATCAAACCTTGGTGACGACTTACCGTAGATAATGTCGACAACCTTTTGGCTCAATACTTTGCGTACTACGAATCCATCATCGTTTTCACTCATTGTGTATGCCAGAATCGTTGGGTTGAAGATGCGATGCTCGCTGAAGAAGACGAGGGAGAGTAAAAGGGCTTTGAGTGAAAAGATCAGATTGATTTAGGGTTTTAAATGAGGGATGAAAATTAATGAGATAATTAAATTATAAATTAAATGACCTTTTTACCCTCACATGATTAGCACGTGAGGGGAGTTAACGACAAGTTTGGACAGAAGTTAGGCTAAAGGACAATTAGTGAAACAAAAAAAATAGGTACGGGATGTTCAATGTAATTAGTTTAGTTAAAGGACAAAAATTGATAATTGGGTAAACGTAAAGGACAAAGAATGTAATTTTGTCTATAATTTTATTTAAAATAAAATTGTTTTAAAAAAACATTGTTAATGTGACACCCGAGAATTCCAAGGTTAACTTCCGTTTGACAATCTCCGTTAGTTACGTTATAAGTGTTAACTTAGTAACTAATGCTTAACTAGGCCGAATACGTCCACGACCTTTGGTTGATCACCGAACCCGTCCATATGTGTTTACTTATTGAATTGTCTCTATGAGGAAGTATGTGCAACATGTTTGTTGATTAATTGTGTAATTGTGTGAAATTCATGAACCGTGCTTATCTTACTTAGAATATAAATTGGTCACTTTTGGGTTCCAGCGAAACTATAGTGTCGCCCGGCTAGCTTAACCTTAGACTTACAGAGCCAGTTTCGCTTGGCCAGCGAAACTGCCAGCGAAACTAGCCTCTGTTATATAAGGACATAAAACCCTAGAAGCCCCATTTCTTGCACCTTTTCTCCAAAAACACCCACACTCTCCTGAAATCTCTGGACCAGCCCCAAGACACACCAAGATCAGCCATCACTTCTGTTGGTGAAGATCATCCATCGATCCTTGATCAAACCGTGAGTCCCATAAACCATTCTATGTGTTTTCTATGTGTTTTCTATATGTTTTACTTTAAAGCATGACCAAACCTTCATGAAATCGAGTATGCTTCTGAGATAATGTTTAGGGATGCTAGATCTGTTATAAAGTTTGCAACTTTACGTTTGAAATCCATCCATAATGAAGATTTATGCCATTTAGGTCATTTTAGGTTTAAAATGTGTTTTTGGTGATTTGATGATGAAAACCCATGTTTAAGGTGTTAAAGCTTACTGATTTATGTTGGTAAATGATTATGCATGCTAGATATTGAATTACATGAAATATGAAAGCTGTTAGATTGATTTTTAGGCTGATTTGTGAGTTTTTCGCGACCAGCGAAACTGTACTGTTCTCTGGGCGAAATTATGTAGCGAAACTATGTATATCTTCATCCAGCGACACTATGAAGCGAAACTGTAGTGTCGCCGGGTAAACCAACCAGACCTGTCCGAACGAAACTACCGAGCGAAATTCCCTGAACGAAAGTTCAAACCAGTTTCGGGCGAAACTAGGCTAGCGAAACTGTGCCAACAGTTTCGAGCGACACTAGCCTAGCGAAACTGTGTCATCGGGTATTGCCTAGCGAAAGTGCTGCCCGTGCACACAGCGAAACTGCCTAGCGAATCTATACTAGCGAAACTGTGACCAGACCTAAATCCAAACTTGTGCAATTTACTTGAATGTTATGCCATGACTTACATGATTATGCCATGATGATACATGCTTTGATTTCTGATGTATATGAACCCTTGTTTATGATCAACCATCGGTGTCGTGTGTCGGTATGTCGTGTCGTAGTTCCAACGTGCTATGTTATGGGCCATAGTGACGTTAAGTAAAGATTAGACACAAAACTAATACTTAAGACCTAAACGTGTTCTTAGGTCTTCGATAAGCAAACAATACTTGGATTACTTAGCAAGTGTAGCAGTGCAACCCAAGGTGAGTGTCACTAACCAGATTACCGTGAACCCGTTTGGGTCACACCGAATAACTAAATGAAAAACAATGCTGACAACTTCGAGAGTGCTATGCACCTCCCTGATGAACTTGAAAACTTGGAGTGCTCGGCACCCACTTGATGAACTTGAAGTGCTTTATGGGAAGCACTTGTGAATTACTTAAACAACTATTTCTGAAACGAAACTGAAAACACTTTTGAGATTCATGAGAATCCGGTAAACCTTTTTAATATGGCTAGCGTAGGTTAAAGTCTAAACCACATGATATCACATGATTTCTAAGGATGCCTTGAAACTTAAAAGTCCTCAACTAAATTGTACCATTAATTGTAAAGCGAGGGGATGTTGGGTAGATCTACTGGAGTTTGACAAACTCCGCCCCGTGGCACGGGGAGTGCACGGAGGTACAATATCAGCCTATCTGACCGTGATCCCGAGAGGACACGGGGGAGGCAAATCCGCGATGACGTAGGTCCGCAAAACCTGATGGCACGGCCACTACAATAATAGTCAGCTTTGGTACAAACTTCCTTAGTGCATGGAACAACGGATTAGCTACCCGCGATATCGGTTGAGCACTTTAACTATACAAAACTAGTTCATACCCGATAACGTATGTTACGGACAATACTTTGACTAAACCACAGAACCATGATTATGGATATCACTAAGCATTGCTTTTCACAAACAAATATTACATAAGTATATGTTGACACGATTATGATTATTAGACCGGGCCACTGCGTGACAAGCCCACTGTGAACTCACCAACCGTTAGGTTGACACTTGCGTGGTTTAAACTTTTGCAGATCGCTGAGGAGTATCCGGAGCGGGTTGGCATGGCACATGAAGACTTTTATTTTTAGTTCAACTTAATTGGGAATTTAAAACACTGAATTGTAAAGCACGTGGTTAGTGCTAAGATGATATTTTGTTCCGCTGCGTAATTTGAGACTTTATTTATGATATATCTTTGGACTAACTCTGGTTCGTTTAGTATTTGTAACTAATGGTTGTGGTCCTGGTTTGCTCGCACCCCTTAACGGTATAAACTCCGTTAGTGGTTAATTTGGGGGTGTGACAGATTGGTATCAGAGCCATAAGTTGCAGAGAACTGGAATCAATTTTGAAAACGATTTGGAAACTGCAACTTGAAACCTTAGTTACAAACGAATAAACAAATTCCCAAAACAAAATTTTTACGTGCCAACCTGGGATACTCGCTCTGCTGTGTAAGTAAGTACTTCGTACGTACGTATATATATATGTAGATATATATAGACCGTGTCTAAGTAGTCTAACGGAAAGCCTTAGGAAATTTTCACACACGAATACGAAACGCGAACGCTAATGCGCGCACCATGCCGGGGGAAAGCGACAACGAAACGATGCTACACGCTACGTCCTGATTTCTACTACGATGACTACGCCGACGGTGACTTTTATGGGAAAGCCGACTTTCGACGATAGCTACTTACGATTTACGACGTTCTCCGACGACGCCTCAATTTTGCACAAAATTTTTCTGGACTAATAGTGGGATAACGGGAAATTGTTATTATGCATATTATGGGATATGTATAAAGTATAATTGTGACTGAACACTGGCTACTTTAACTGTTCAGCAAGATGTCTGGAAGAGGACACGGAAGAAGCAACATTAACATGACACCTGCACAGCTGCAAGCAATGATTAACGAACACGTGCAAGCCGCGGTGGCAGCCGTCCAAGCTGCATACGCCGCACAGGGTAATTATTATGCCGGTTAAGGCACAAAGCGAATTATATTTTGACCTGTTTAAATTTAAAACCCGAACTATTTATGCATCAGGAAACCACCACCACTGCACGTTCAAGTCCTTCATGGACTGCAAGCCGATGACGTTTTCCGGCGAAGAAGGAGCGGTGGGACTCCTCAGGTGGATTGAGAAGTCTGAGAAGGTCTTCTCTATGTGCAACTGCCCTGCTGGGGACAAAGTGAAGTATGCGACTGGTACCTTTGAGGGAGCTGCTCTCTCCTGGTGGAACGCCGAAATCCAGATGACTGGGTTAGACGCGGCTAATAACATGGAATGGGAAGCATTTAAGGAGCTGGTTATGGAGGAGTACTGTCCCCGCGACCAAGTGAAGAAATTAGAGGGTGAATTCTTGAATCTGAAAATGATTGGGTCTGAAGTCGAACAGTATACTGCACGTTACCATGAGTACGAGGTCTTGTGCCCCACAATGGTTGATGCTGAGTTCAAACGCATTGAGCGTTATCTGGAAGGCCTCGCGCCTCAAATCAAGGGACTAGTGACTGCCAGCAACCCCGCAACCGTGCAGCAAGCCATCCGTTTGGCTCACAAACTTACTGATCAGGAGGTTGAGAAGGGTACACTTCCTGCAAAAGCCACGGAGAAGACTGCCCTTAGTGGCAAGAGAAAAGCTGATGATGAAGCTCCTGAAAACTCAATGAACAATCAGAGTGTTGGAAACAGCACTGGGAGGTCTTATAATTCTCAAGGTCAAAGTAAGAGGTCTGGAAACAACAGTGGAAACAACCGCCAGGGCGGAAATGGTCAAAGCAACTACAGGGGTAACCTGCCTTTGTGTAACAAGTGTGGGAAACATCATGCTGGTGTTTGTAGAAAGAATCTGAGCTGTGAAAGGTGTGGAAAGAAAGGCCACGAAGCAAAAGACTGTTGGGCAACTCTACCTGAACAACAAAACCGCCAAAGGCAAAACAACAACAACAACAACAATCATGGCAACAACTATGGGAACAACCGTAACGGGCAAGGAAATAATCAGAACAATAATGGTGGAGCCCGTGGCTGTTTTGAATGTGGTGCTCAAGGCCACATTAAAAGGGACTGCCCGCAGTTAAGAAGACAGGGAAATGGTAACCAAGGAAACAATGGTGGGAATGGTAATGGTGGAGGTAATGGCAACGGGAATGGTAACAACGGGAATGGTGGAAATGGCAGAGGAAGAGCTTTTGTCATGGGTCAAGGTGAAGCTCGCAACGATGCCAACGTGATTAACGGTAAATTCATCCTAAATGGTTTCTTTGCTACTGTATTGTTTGATTCTGGTGCTGAAAGAAGTTTCATTTCCACTAAATTTGCTAAGTTGATTAATGCTAAACCGATTGCCTTAGACGCTAAATATGTGGTAGAACTAGCGAATGGTAAACTTCATGATACGACTCAGATAGTTAAGGACTGTAAGTTAGAACTAGCTGGCCATACATTAGGAATCAACCTTATGCCCTTCCCGATTGGTAGTTTTGATGTTATAGTAGGAATGGATTGGTTATCTGAGAATCGAGCTGAAATCTTATGTAAAGAAAAAGTGGTTCGTATCCCACTCGAAGAAGGTGAAGTGTTAACGGTTCAAGGTGAAAAAGGTGGAGCAGTCACCGGTATTATCTCTTTCCTCAAAGCTCAAAAGTGCCTTCGTAAAGGTCACTTCGCGATCCTTGCAAATGTCACCGACACGACACTTCCCGAGCGTAGAATCGATGACTACCCGATAGTCCGCGACTTCCAAGATGTATTTCCTGAAGATCTGCCTGGTTTGCCTCCATTTCGACAAGTAGAGTTTGGGATCGACCTAGCTCCTGGAGCCGCTCCGATTGCACGCGCACCTTATCGTTTGGCAGTAAGCGAACTCAACGAACTCTCCTCACAACTTCAAGAGCTACTCGACAAAGGGTTTATTCGTCCAAGTTCGTCTCCATGGGGAGCACCGGTTTTGTTTGTTAAGAAGAAAGATGGAACGTTCCGAATGTGTATTGACTACCGAGAGCTTAACAAGGTTACGATCAAGAATCGGTATCCACTTCCTCGAATCGACGATCTCTTCGACCAACTACAAGGTTCGAGCTACTTCTCAAAGATTGATCTACGGTCTGGATATCACCAACTTCGCGTTCGAGATGAGGATGTCCCCAAGACTGCTTTCAGAACTCGCTATGGTCATTACGAATTTCTAGTTATGCCGTTTGGGCTAACTAATGCACCTGCTGTGTTTATGGATCTGATGAATCGAGTGTGCAAGCCGTACCTCGATAAGTTTGTGATAGTTTTCATTGATGATATTTTGATCTACTCCAAGACAAAAGAAGAACACGAGAATCATCTACGACTTATCTTGGAATTACTCCGCAAAGAACAGCTTTATGCTAAGTTTTCGAAATGCGATTTTTGGATTCGCGAAGTCCAGTTTCTTGGACACATTGTTGATCAGAATGGAATTCATGTCGACCCAGCTAAAGTGGAAGCTATCAAGAGTTGGCCTACTCCAAGAGCGCCGACCGAAATCCGACAATTTTTGGGACTTGCCGGATATTACCGAAGATTCATTAAGGGTTTCTCGCAGTTGGCTCAACCCTTAACAGCTCTAACGCACAAAGGAGTGCAATATAGATGGGGTGAAAAAGAAGAACGCGTGTTTCAAACTCTTAAAGACATGTTATGTTCAGCTCCGATTCTCGCGTTGCCCGATGGGGTTGATGACTTTGTAGTCTACTGTGATGCATCCATCCAAGGACTCGGTTGCGTGTTGATGCAACGGGATAAAGTGATTGCCTATGGGTCCAGGCAACTGAAGGACACTGAGAAGAATTATACAACGCATGATTTGGAATTGAGGAGCCGTTGTTCATGCACTCAAGATTTGGAGACATTACCTCTACGGAACAAAGTGCACAATATTTACCGACCACAAAAGCTTACAGCACATCTTTGATCAGAAGGATCTCAACATGCGACAACGACGGTGGGTCGAGCTACTGAATGATTATGACTTAGCAATCAAATATCACCCGGGAAAAGCCAATGTTGTGGCTGATGCATTAAGTCGAAAGGAGTACGAAAAGCCTCGACGAGTACGAGCGCTGCAACTTACCATTCACACAGGATTGCCGGATCGGATCCGCGATGCCCAACAAGAAGCTTTAAAAGAAGAAAACTTCGCAGCCGAAGCACTGCGTGGTGTAGATGGCAACTCCGAAATTAAGTCCGACGGACTCAGGTATTATAATGACAGAATTTGGGTTCCTTTACTTGGAAATATTCGTGAGCTCGTGATGGATGAGGCTCACAAATCAAGGTACTCGGTGCACCCTGGATCGGATAAAATGTACCAAGATTTGAAGAACTTGTATTGGTGGCCGAATATGAAGGCCGACATTGCGCGATATGTGGCTAAGTGTTTAACATGCTCAAGGGTTAAGATCGAGTACCAAAAGCCTTCTGGGCTATTACAGCAACCAAAGATCCCAGAATGGAAATGGGAGGATATCTCCATGGATTTTGTAACGGGATTACCTCATCGATCGAATCGACCGGATGCGATTTGGGTTATCATTGATCGATTAACCAAATCTGCACACTTTATTCCAATGAGAGAAAGTGACAATATGGATAAGTTAACTAAGCTGTACATTGACCGAATTATGGCACGTCATGGAGTGCCTAAGACCATTATCTCTGACCGAGATCCTCGATTTACTTCCCGATTGTGGAAATCTATGCAAGAAGCACTGGGAACCAGACTGCATATGAGTACAGCTTATCACCCGCAGACCGACGGTCAGACGGAAAGAACTATTCAGACTTTAGATGACATGCTCCGAGCTTGCGTTCTCGACTTCGGTAAAGACTGGGAAGCTCACCTTCCGTTGGTGGAGTTCTCCTACAACAACAGTTATCATTCGAGTATCGGTGCAGCACCTTTTGAAGCACTTTATGGTAGAAAATGTAGATCGCCCGTGTGTTGGGCCGAAACGGGTGAGAAAGGACTCACTGGACCGGAAATTATTCATGATACCACAGAACGAATTATATCAAATCAGAAAACGGATAGCCGCAGCACGTGATAGACAAAAGAGCTATGCCGACAAACGCCGTAAACCTTTGAAGTTCGAGGTAGGCGACAAAGTGTTATTAAAGGTATCTCCCTGGAAAGGAGTGATACGCTTCGGAAAGCGTGGAAAGCTGAATCCTCACTATATCGGGCCGTTTGAAATCATTGGGGAAGTAGGCCCGGTGGCCTACCGATTACGACTCCCTGCCGAACTCGATGGAGTCCACAACGTGTTTCACGTTTCTAATCTGAAGAAATGTCTGGCTGAAGACACTGAAATAATTCCTTTGGAGGAATTGGAAATTGATGAACATTTGAGATTCATTGAGCAACCAGTAGAAATCATGGGACGCAAGGAGAAAACCCTCAAACGTAGCAAGATTTCGATCGTCAAGGTATCGATGGAACTCAAGGCGTGGACCTGAATATACATGGGAACGGGAGGATCAAATGAAGAAAAAGTATCCTCACTTATTCGAGCAAACGTCCACGGAAACTCAAGGTATGATTTAATTTTGGGGACCAAAATTCCTTAACGAAAGGAAGATGTGACAACCCTGAAACTTTTGCTTTCTTTCCCCAGCGACGACTGCAACGACGACAGCTGATGCTACGAACGCTACAACACAAGAATAATTTTCGGGACGAAAATTCCAATTTCAAGGGGATGATGTGACACCCGAGAATTCCAAGGTTAACTTCCGTTAGACAATCTCCGTTAGTTACGTTATAAGTGTTAACTTAGTAACTAATGCTTAACTAGGCCGAATACGTCCATGACCTTTGGTTGATCACCGAACCCGTCCATATGTGTTTACTTATTGAATTGTCTCTATGAGGAAGTATGTGCAACATGTTTGTTGATTAATTGTGTAATTGTGTGAAATTCATGAACTGTGCTTATCTTACTTAGAATGTAAATTGGTCACTTTTGGGTTCCAGCGAAACTACCGGGCGAAACTATAGTGTCGCCCGGCTAGCTTAACCTTAGACTTACAGAGCCAGTTTCGCTTGGCCAGCGAAACTGCCAGCGAAACTAGCCTCTGTTATATAAGGACATAAAACCCTAGAAGCCCCATTTCTTGCACCTTTTCTCCAAAAACACCCACACTCTCCTGAAATCTCTGGACCAGCCCCAAGACACACCAAGATCAGCCATCACTTCTGTTGGTGAAAATCATCCATCGATCCTTGATCAAACCGTGAGTCCCATAAACCATTCTATGTGTTTTCTATGTGTTTTCTATATGTTTTACTTTAAAGCATGACCAAACCTTCATGAAATCGAGTATGCTTCTGAGATAATGTTTAGGGATGCTAGATCTGTTATAAAGTTTGCAACTTTACGTTTGAAATCCATCCATAATGAAGATTTATGCCATTTAGGTCATTTTTAGGTTTAAAATGTGTTTTGGTGATTTGATGATGAAAACCCATGTTTAAGGTGTTAAAGCTTACTGATTTATGTTGGTAAATGATTATGCATGCTAGATATTGAATTACATGAAATATGAAAGCTGTTAGATTGATTTTTAGGCTGATTTGTGAGTTTTTCGCGACCAGCGAAACTGTACTGTTCTCTGGGCGAAATTATGTAGCGAAACTATGTATATCTTCATCCAGCGACACTATGAAGCGAAACTGTAGTGTCGCCGGGTAAACCAACCAGACCTGTCCGAACGAAACTACCGAGCGAAATTCCCTGAACGAAAGTTCAAACCAGTTTCGAGCGAAACTAGGCTAGCGAAACTGTGCCAACAGTTTCGAGCGACACTAGCCTAGCGAAACTGTGTCATCGGGTATTGCCTAGCGAAAGTGCTGCCCGTGCACACAGCGAAACTGCCTAGCGAATCTATACTAGCGAAACTGTGACCAGACCTAAATCCAAACTTGTGCAATTTACTTGAATGTTATGCCATGACTTACATGATTATGCCATGATGATACATGCTTTGATTTCTGATGTATATGAACCCTTGTTTATGATCAACCATCGGTGTCGTGTGTCGGTATGTCGTGTCGTAGTTCCAACGTGCTATGTTATGGGCCATAGTGACGTTAAGTAAAGATTAGACACAAAACTAATACTTAAGACCTAAACGTGTTCTTAGGTCTTCGATAAGCAAACAATACTTGGATTACTTAGCAAGTGTAGCAGTGCAACCCAAGGTGAGTGTCACTAACCAGATTACCGTGAACCCGTTTGGGTCACACCGAATAACTAAATGAAAAACAATGCTGACAACTTCGAGAGTGTTATGCACCTCCCTGATGAACTTGAAAACTTGGAGTGCTCGGCACCCACTTGATGAACTTGAAGTGCTTTATGGGAAGCACTTGTGAATTACTTAAACAACTATTTCTGAAACGAAACTGAAAACACTTTTGAGATTCATGAGAATCCGGTAAACCTTTTTAATATGGCTAGCGTAGGTTAAAGTCTAAACCACATGATATCACATGATTTCTAAGGATGCCTTGAAACTTAAAAGTCCTCAACTAAATTGTACCATTAATTGTAAAGCGAGGGGATGTTGGGTAGATCTACTGGAGTTTGACAAACTCCGCCCCGTGGCACGGGGAGTGCACGGAGGTACAATATCAGCCTATCTGACCGTGATCCCGAGAGGACACGGGGGAGGCAAATCCGCGATGACGTAGGTCCGCAAAACCTGATGGCACGGCCACTACAATAATAGTCAGCTTTGGTACAAACTTCCTTAGTGCAAGGAACAACGGATTAGCTACCCGCGATATCGGTTGAGCACTTTAACTATACAAAACTAGTTCATACCCGATAACGTATGTTACGGACGATACTTTGACTAAACCACAGAACTATGATTATGGATATCACTAAACATTGCTTTTCACAAACAAATATTACATAAGTATATGTTGACACGATTATGATTATTAGACCGGGCCACTGCGTGACAAGCCCACTGTGAACTCACCAACCGTTAGGTTGACACTTGCGTGGTTTAAACTTTTGCAGATCGCTTAGGAGTATCCGGAGCGGGTTGGCATGGCACATGAAGACTTTTATTTTTAGTTCAACTTAATTGGGAATTTAAAACACTGAATTTGTAAAGCACGTGGTTAGTGCTAAGATGATAATTTTGTTCCGCTGCGTAATGTTGAGACTTTATTTATGATATATCTTTGGACTTAACTCTGGTTCGTTTAGTATTTGTAACTAATGGTTGTGGTCCTGGTTTGCTCGCACCCCTTAACGGTATAAACTCCGTTAGTGGTTAATTGGGGGTGTGACAGTTAAAATATAGAAAAAGAAAATCAAAAGGTTTGAATGGTAATTATCTATAAGTTATAAAAACGGTTTATTTAAATTTCAATTTATTTTAGCAGTCTGCAGAAGTTAAAAAACAAGCACTCTTCTTCTTACAGACTGCAAATGTTTAGTCCACCTCTTCTTATACAAATGTCTGCAGATGTGGTCCGCAGACTGCAGACAATTTACCTCTTAAAAACAAGCAGCACCTTAATCTTGTTATAGCCCAATTAGCAAGATTAATTAGGGTTAGGAGTTATACAAATATAATTAAATAAAACAACCACACGGTAAGCAACACTTGCGTCTTGTGTCTTGTTTTAGCTTTCACTGACCTCCTAGACTCCTCTTAGCTCCAAGTTGGATCTTCAGTCTTTAGTTTACAAAATAAGAAAGTTTCCTAATATAAAAAGTTACTAAAAATAGAAACCCTAATTTCTAATTTTATAACTTTGAACCCGAAACATGGGCCATCAAACCAAAACTGCTAAACTATAATAATGGGCCAACACATTGGGCCAAACCATAAACAATCACAACAACCATAAAATTTGAATAGAGTTTAAATACGAGGGTCGGGTCGTGACACACACACACACACACACACACACATATATATATATATATTCGAAAAATATATTTACAACAATAAAAATTATCAAATAATTTAAATATTAAATTCGCGATCTGGAATTAAATCAAAATCGCGAATCACCGGTTAAATAAAAAGACCAGTTTGCGATTTGCGTGCGGTGATAAGGGCTCTGATACCACTGTTGGGTTTTACAGTGGTGTCAGTAACATTGTTTACTAAACTTAAATATAAATATTTATGACATCCCAGATAAATATATAATTACAGATTACGCAACTGAATTAAATATACAACACGAAAACCGTAAAACCGATACAAATCAAATCACTGTTTACACGCAAACACGGAAATAAATAAATCGACAATATATAAATAACTAAATAATCCAGATTTAGATATACCTTCGCCTAGATCCGAACATCTGTTCGAGACACCGGGATTCAATGCGTTGTTGCTAGGATTGAACGAAATAGTTAACTCGAACTTGCGAGTCAGATCAGCAATAGTCTTGACCGGAGAAGTCGTGATCATATCTTTGTCACCAAGAAACGGGGTGACCGATGGATCTTGATCCATGAATTTCGGCAGTAACAGAATCGTCCCGAAGCACAAACCGGAGACGGTAACAGTAACCGCATTCTCAACGATCACCGCCGGCGGCAACACGGTGGTCGGCGACGGCAGTGCGCCGGTCGCGACGGGCAAGTTGGCAATGGTGGAGGGTGGCAATCGCATAGGGTGCAACAGACTAGGCCACGGTCGAGACGGGATCACAGAACCGCAATCGGTGGCAAGCGACGACGGCGGTATAGCGGCGATGGACGACTGGTCGGCGGCAACAACGAGTAGCGGCGACATGATGGTAATCCGGCAGTGGTTTGGCATCCGTATGTGGCGGCGAACGGTGGAACACGGGCAACGGAGGGTGGCCGGCCGGCGGTTATAGGGCGGCGGTCGGTCGTCGGTTCTCTTGGGTCATCGGAATCGAGAGAGAGAGAGAGAGAGATGGGGAACTTTTTGATTTTCCGGTTCTCCTAAATCTCTCTCAATCAGTTATTTTATAACTGATTTTAAACCTGTTGTAATCGAATTGCAATTGGTTTGAAATCTCAATTATCCATAAATTAATATTTTAATTTATTTGTCACCATTGCCCTTTTAACGTAACTAATCAAAATTGATTTATTTAAATTCCATAATTTAAATAAAATTAATTAATTAACTAATTAATATTTATTTAATTACTAAACCAATTTTAGTAAATAAATAATGACCCACCTAAATTACTAAACTTAGTAATTAAGTTTCGTTCGATTACAGATTACTAAATTAATCGGATATTATGACACGTTGAACCTGGTGTAACTCTTACGGGTCAATGACCGGGCCGGTTACGTTAATTTATCAGATCTGGACACTCCATATCCAACATGATGGTGAGAGACTTTAACGAGGCCAGGGAGGCGGATGAAAGATTGTTCTCTGAGTTTAACCCGACTGGGGCTTTGGCATTTAACACATTTATTGATCGTGCAGGCTTATATCATATTAGGGGGGGGGGGGGCTCCGGTTCACTTACTCGCACAAGAATGGGAAATCCTTTAGCAAGATTGATCGGATGTTTGTTTGTGCTTCGTTCAGGGAGAAATGGCATTTCGCTTTGCTCACGACGTTGCCCCGTTTGTGGTCGGACCACGCTCCTTTGGTGTTAAGGACTTCGTTTGCGGATTTTGGCCCTCCTTCTTTTCACTTCTTTTCCTCTTGGTTAGCGCTCCAGGGGATTGAGGAGGTGGTTCCCACTCACCCCTTTTGCTTATAAAAATTCAAATGCACTTCTAATGTATTTTTCTCTTGTTTCTTCGTTGTTCAAACATTAGTTGAAGGAAATTTTAAAGATCAAATATCAAGCGCAAGAAGAAATGCTTTAACTTTTATCTTTCATATTCACATTATATTAAAGTGTCCTGTGTCTGTTTACTAAGAAACGTTATAGAGTACTGTGTAAAGGTGACCACTTCATTATTAAAGTATTAAATGTAAAAAAAGTAATCACATCCTTGTAAAAGAGTTATAGGAATGAAATCCGTGAAGGTAAGCACTAATTCATTATCTTCGTATAGAAACCGAAAAAGTTAGACCAATATTACACTATATACATTAAGAAACTTTTATGAATAGTATGAACAGTGTTTCAACTTATTTTTCCTATCAAATTTGTCTTTTATGTATTTGTTATATTTATTTTGAGTAAATTACGGATTTCGTCCCTGTGGTTTGCCGAAATTTCACCTATCGTCCTAAGTTTTTAAAAATTACAAGTTTCGTCCCCAACATTTGTCAAAACGTTGCGGATATAGTCCTTTGGTCTACCTGCCATTAATTTTTTCTGTTAAGTGAGTATGAATTGACATTTATACCCTCCCTTAAAATGCTAAAAAAAACTAAACCCTACAAATTTGACCTCTACCCTAAAAATAAACTCCTAAAACTAACCCATCACCACCACCAGATAAATATTGACGCGACCAAATTGGCCGGCCGGTGAAGTCTCTCCGGCCAAAAATTTGGCCGGCCGTTTTCTTCACCACAAAAAATTCGGCACCTCCATCATCGTTTACTCCCCCCTCCCCCCCCCCCTCTCCGACGAGTTTCCTCCGTCATCTCGCGTCCAATTTCCTCCGTCGTCGTCGTCGCCGTATTCTGCTTCCGGTAGTCGTCGCCGTCGTATTATGCTTCTGGTCGTCGTAGCGTCTGCTCCACCGCTTTGCATTGCCTCCGTCACAACTACCACCGCCTCCGTCCAACATAAAAAACATGGCATTGAACGAAATAAAGACGGGAAGGGTCTGGAAGCAACCATGGGAAACAAACCTCCAAACATTCTCGAACCACCGCGAGGAATTTCACATTCGTCAACATTGAAGAAAGAACGTGTAGAATCTGGATATCTCCGACAATCAGATAGAAGCTCTAGGACGGATTGAAGAGGATATTAGACTACAGGGATGGTGAGTGAGGATGAGGGTGAACTTCTTCCTTGAACCTACACAAATAGCAAACCGTTGTTCTTGGAGCGCAGGACAGGGTGTCCTGCGACCAAGCTCCGGCGTGAGAATCAGTATTGGTTCCGGTTGGAATGAGAGTAGAGTATATAAGATTAGGGTTATAGAACTTGTGTATTTACCTGGTGATTGATGAGTATTTATACTCGTCAATCCTTGTCTTACTCTGAATTGTGCGTCCTCCACCGAAAGGTACGATCCACGCTGACGTGGCCGTCCTTGTGTCCCCTCAGTGGAGGCCGTTAGTGGCCGTAACAACGTTGTAGCAATGTTTCTGACATTGTCGTGTGAGCGTTGGTCTGTTGTGCGAACTTCGGTGGGTCGAGTATCGACTGGCCGAAGTGCCGCGATCTTTGTTGAGCACTTCGGCCTTTGTTACTGGCCGAAGGCTCGTACTTGTACATCAGTCAGGATGTCACGTCCTTGCCGGAGTATGACCTTCGTGGTATAGCTTCGGCAGGTGACGTAGATGGGTGTTGCTGCTGCGTGGTCGACCCTCGTATGGTGACTAGGGGTACGACATCTGCGTGGCCGAAGTTGGCTTCGACCGTGGTTTGTGGTCGACCCTATTCAGGTCGAAACTCGGGTGTTGTATTGTTTGCTGAACATACACACGTCATCAGCCCCCCAGTCCGATGTATGATGGTCTCGACTTCGTCATCGGACTAAAGTTGTATGTCGACTTGCCGAACCTTGACGCCGAAAGCTGTGTGGGCCGCCTAATGGGCTTTGATGGGCCTGTTTGGGCGAAAAAGCAAGTGGGCGACAGCTGTATGGTTTACGTGTCGGGCCGTCGACGATTGATGGGACGGGGGTAACTGAAAGGTTGCCCCAGTCCTATAAATATTGGTCGACGGTTTCACTTTATCCTTTACACCTTCAATTTTATCTCAATCTCCTTCCTCTCTCTACGTTTCGACTTCGGTATATTGCTGCCAGATCAGATCTGATTGTTTTGCTGCCGTCTTTGTTAGCATCATCCGCTATTGCGTTTACGCTATCGTCCTTTCCTAGGTACGTACATCCCTTGTTTTCGATTTTTTTTGTTTATATACCATGGCCAAGAAAGGGGGTAAAGGGGAGGCGCCTGAGTCATCAAGACGTGGCATTAGGGATTTTCGTTCGTCGTTAACGACGAATGCGTTAAAAGCGCACTGCGAAATGTACGGTATATCTCGGAAACTCGGCCCGGTGTTGCCGACGGCAACGCAATCGATAAAGGATGCCCCTGACGGCAAGATAGGGTTATACACCAAACATTTTAGTGATGGTATGCTTCGGCTCCCTGTAACGAAGTTTTTTCGGGACGTGGTTAGGCACAACAGTGTGCACTTAGGACAGTTACACCCGAATGCGGTCCTTCGGGTTACACACTTCGAGGTCTGTTGTAGGATTGTGAACGCCGAACCTTCTATCGGTGAATTTCATGCCTTCTACCGGTTGACGCACCAAGGTGATTGGTTCTGTTTCGAGCAACGAGCTATAACTTATGAGGATGGGACTTTTAGCCCTCGATATCTGACGAAGCTGCCGACTAATTTGAAAGATTTCAAAGACAAGTTTTTCTTTGTTGCTGAAGAAGTATTGGGTTTGGGAGATATTCCGTGGAAGCCGACGAAGTATAAGAAGAGGACTCTTGAAGAACTGCCCTTCGACGAAGATATAGTGACGAAGCTCGTTGCGCTACAGGTGCCGTTGGTACAATATCCTGAGAGGGTCCTGATTCTTACTGGGTTGAGCCGAAACTGGCTGTCTCTGACTCGAAAGCCTGCCCTCTTTCTTGATGGCCGGGGTATGCCTTGTTTGTAATTTGTTACATGTGTGTCACTTCGACTTTATGTTATTGTCTAACGTATTTGTTTGCCCTTGCAGTGATGGATTTGCTGGAATTTATTAATCTGGAGGACGATGAGGAAGTGGTACAGGGTCAGGTGCCCTTGGACGAAAATGAGCCGACCCCTGTGGATGCTGGGTCGAAGCATCGGTATGAGGATTTTACTGTGAAGGTGGGTGAAACTGTGGTGTCTGGCAAGGATGTTGGTGGGCGACGAACAAGCTTGTGAACATGGAGGAGGATAGGTCGAAAGAGAGGGCTGCCAAGAAGGGTAAGGGTGACGATCGTAAACGCAAAGCCGAGGGCGGTGAAGATAAGGGGGTGAAGAGATCTAGGCTGAAGCATGCTGCGTCTCGTAGCAAAGAGTCTACTTCGGCCACCGAGTCTGCTGGCGGAGAGTCGCCTTTTAAATTGGTTGACGAAGATGTCATATCTCCGGAGGCACAGAGGTTGTCTCCAACTGCCGAGATGAATGTGGGGGGTGATACCTTAAGTGGAAAGGCGAAGGTTACTCTCGACCCGGCCACTGCTATTGTAAGTGTTTCAGCCAAGCCTCTTTCATCGATTATGTCTGACGAAGCATTTGACGATTTCGTCCGTCGTATGCAGGAGAATCCCATTTTGAGGGCGAGGGCTGGATTCACTACTGGTGGCTTGGGGAAACTTTCCCAAATGAAGAAGGACCTCGGTCGAGGCAACATGTCGACTGAGAGGCCAACTACCGAAGCGTCGGATGCAGAGCCCGTGACCGAAATGGATGACACCACTCGGGGCCACATCTTTTATCCCAACTGGGGATTGAAAAATGAGTCAAAATTCGACTCTGTGGAGTTATGCCGGGAGTTTGCCCGCTTGTCCATACCCCCGGGTGAGGTGGCGGAACTCGAGCTAGATGACCACGCCGAAGCTCGCCGAAAGGCGTATGTGAAATTGACCATGGCTTATGCTTCGGGGGTTAACATGATCAGCCGGAATGCTCGCCTGGAATCTAGCCTTGTGAAGGCGAAGGCTCGGTCCGAGGAGCGTCGTCAGGGGCTGCGTGAAGCTAGGGATAAACTTGCTGAGTTTGAGGGTCAGATCAAGGTCTTGACTGCTGAGAGGGAGAAGGCTGCTTCGGCCTTGGCCAGGGTCGGCGAGGTTGAAAGTGAGGTCGAAAATTTGCAAAAGGAGAAGGCCGACGCTCTGGCGGCTCATGCTGAGACGTCCAGATTACTTGAAGAGGCTCGTCTTGCTATTATTGACCTTCAGAAGGGTCGGCAGGACGATGCTACTGCCAAAGCTGGGTTGGAAGCCGAAGTGGCGAAGCTTAAAGAGGATAAGGAGAGGGTCTCCAATTTGTATGCCGGTGAGCGTGAACTTGCCAAGCAGCGTGGTGATGATCGCCAATGGCTGATTGAGGAGGGTTTTAACTGGGTGATGGCCCGGCTTGCTAAGAGCAAGGAGTATCGGCTGCCTTTGGGCAAGTTTCAGAATGTCGTGGCTGCCTGGGCGGGGCACTTGGGTTTTTTGGAGGGTTACGAGCTGGGACAGCAGGGTAAGCCGAAGGAAGAAGGAAAGAGATACAACCCGGAGTCGGGCAAGCTTCTTAAGAGAACTGCCGAGGCTTACTCCGCTGTCCATTATCCTTACTTCGATGATCTGGCCCTGTGTACCAACAAAACCTTGGAGGACCTAAGGCGTGTAATGCCGGACCAACATTTACCTCCTGACGCCGAAGGTACCTCAGAGCCTCAAACCGAAGGCGGGCCTACGAGCATTACTAGTAGAAATATGTCGCTGTAGGTAGCCGTTTGTATCTTTTTCTTTTGGCGTGAAAACGCATGTACTGTAATGGACTTCGGTCCCTTTGTATTAATGGGAATAATTTTGAAATAAATTGTGTATTTTATTTATTGCATGTGCTTGTAGTGTTGTATAATTTCCTATGGTAGAAATATTGGGTTTGGCCTTCGGCCCCCCGAAAGTGTATATGTGTATGACTAATGCTCGTCAGCTTTAGCATTTTATATAATTGATTCAATTGTTTGGACCATGTCCTTGTTTCGGCATACGTGCCTTTGTATTTAAATATTTATTTTGCGCAATATAACCTAGGTTCGACTATAATGTTTATAGCCTATGTGTTCCGGTTCGGTCAGAAGGCCTGTATATCTAGGCCGTTGTGAGCACACCGGTCGACCACTTTATTGAGTTGTGAGAAATGAACAAATTAATGTTTTTCTGTATAACCCGGTTCGGATAACCTTCTTACGAATTTCGGCGCCGAAGCGCTTAGGGCAGGGTTTGTGTTGGCCCTGCCTTATCTATTTTGTAATGTCTTAAAAAAGTATAAAATGACGAAGATGATATGGTTATCATTTCATTAAAAATGGGACTTATCAAACACCCAACGATTACAACTTGATATCATGGAAATTTGTGTTTACATGTAGCATTTCTTTAGCTGCATAGCATTCCAGTGCCTAGGGACTGGCTTTCCTTCCAAAGTGGCTAACTTGTACGAGCCTTTCTCGTGAGCTTCGAGTATCTTGTATGGGCCTTCCCAGTTAGGTCCCAGTTTGCATTGGTTCGCCTGCCGACTGGCTTCGTTGTTTCGGAAGACATAGTCTCCTGGCCGATATGTCACACTTAGAACTCGTTGGTTGTAATAACCTTCCATCTGTTTCTTGTATCGAGCTTCGCTGATAGCTGCCAGGTCTCGGCGTTCCTGCGTGAGGGCCAAGTTGACTAGTAGCTCTGAGTCATCGGTGTGCTCCGATATGTTCTCGATTCGGTAAGTGGGCATCCCTATTTCGGCCGGTATGACAGCTTCGGATCCGAAGGTGAGACTGTATGGGGTGTGACCGTGGCTCGTTCTTTCGGTTGTCCGAAGTGCCCAGATGACACTTGGTAGTTCGTTCAGCCACCCTTTTCCGTGTTCACCGAGCCTTGCCTTGATGCCTGTGACGATGGAGCGGTTGGTGCGTTCGACCTGTCCATTGGCTTGAGGGTGAGCTACGGATGTGAATACTTGAGTTATATGTAACTCTTGGCACCATGACTTGAATGGGTTGTCAGCGAACTGCTTGCCGTTGTCTGAGATAATCTTCCCTGGGAGACCGTATCGGCAGATGATTTGTTCCCAGACGAAGTTCACTACTTGTTTCCCAGTGATCGTGGCTACGGCCTTAACTTCGATCCATTTTTTGAAATAATCGATCGCGACGATGAGGAACTTGATTCGGCCAGGAGCCTCAGGGAACGGACCGACAATGTCAATGCCCCATTTGTAAAAGGGCCATGGTGATGTTACCGGTATCATGTTATGCTTCGGCACCCGCTGTACACTGGCGTGCATCTGACACCCTCGGCATTTGCGTATTTCGTTTTCGGTGTCAGTATACATGGTTGGCCAGTAATAGCCCATATTCATCATTCGGGTAACCAGCGACCGAGGGCCTGAATGTGTGCCGCAGATACCTTCATGCAACTCGGTCATGACATATATTCCTTCCTCAGTCGTCAGGCAGCGCAACAGGGGCTAGAGATACGACTTCTTGTAAAGTTTGTCGTTATGAATGGTGTATTGAGCTGCTTGTGCTTTTAACTTTGCTGCTTCGAAGGTTGACTCCGGCACTGTGCCATGCTTTAGGAAGTCGAAGATCGGTTTTATCCAACTGTTGCTGATGTCGGTTTCAGCTGTGAAGACTTCTTCTATTTGATCTGTCCGACTGTGTATGACTTCGACGGGAACCTGCTTCGTCAGGTGGGCGTATGCCAAGGAGGCCAGTTTGCTTAAGGCGTCTGCCTTTTTGTTTTGGCTCCTTGGTATCTGGCAGATCTGAAATTCGTCGAAATGGGAAATTAACTCCTTGACTTTGTCGGCATACTTTTGCATGGTTTCGCCCTTGACTTCGAATTCTCCTGTGGTTTGATTGGACACCAGCAGGGAGTCGACCTTGACTGATAGCTTCTTGACGTCCATTTTTTTTGCTAGGCGTAGTCCTGCAAGGAGAGCTTCATATTCGGCTTCATTGTTGGTATTCGGAAAGTTCAGTATGATAGCATATGTGACTTCGACTCCCTGAGGATCGATTAGAACGAGGCCCGCGCCTGACCCTTCACTATTTTTTGCGCCGTCAGTGTAAAGGGTCCAAGCGTCGGCACTGGATATCGGCCCCGGAACCTGTGAATGGAGCGCAGTGTTAGTCATATGCTCGTTATGATCGTTTGCCGAAAGGCGGATCGAGCTTGTGTGGTAAAGGTACCTTAGACTCAGCTCGCACCGTGCCGAGCTGGCTGTCTGCTAGCTGCTCTGGACTGTCAAGGACCTGTAATTCAGAGACAAAGTTAGCCGAGTGTCGACTTTATTTGTGAAAGGCATGCGTGAATGCAAGATTCTAGGTAGAAACATGTAGTTCAGAGACGAAGTCTGCTAACACTTGGCCTTTGATGGCTGTTCGAGGCTTGAAATGAATATCGTATTCACCCAGCTCGATGGCCCATTTGATGAAACGACCGGAGTGTTCTGGTCTCTGAATGACTTCCTTTAGAGGAAAGTTGGTTAGAACTGTGATCTTGTAGTCCTGAAAGTATCGGCGTAATCTCCTCGCGGTGTGTAACAATGTTAGCAAGAGTTTCTCTAACTTCGTATACCTTGTTTCGGCATCTTTCATAGCTCGGCTGATGAAGTAGATTGGGACTTGGGTGTCTCCTCTTTCGGCGCAGAGTACCGAGCTGATGGCATTGCTGCCTACTGAGAGATAGAGTATCACATCTTCGCCTGTATCTGGTGCCGTTACTGGAGTTAGCCGAGATAGGGCCTGCTTTAGTTCTTCGAAGGCTAGGTCGGCTTCTTCACTCCATAAGAATTGTTTTGTCTCGGTGAATTGTTTCAGTGTTTTAAAGAATGGCATGGACTTCTCCGCTAATTTGGAGATGAACCTATGTAAGGCTGCCAGCCGACCATTTAGCCTTTGCAATTCTTCCAGCGATTGGGGAGGTTTCATCTGTCTGATGGCCTGTACCTTGTCTGGGTTGGCGATGATGTCTTTGCCAACAACGATATGACCCAAAAACTTTCCCTGCTTCATGCCGAAGGAGCATTTCGCGGGATTAAGCTTCATGTTAACCTCTCTTAATCGCCCGAAGGTTTCTTCTATGTCTCTGAGCATGTCTGCTTCGGTGTGACTCTTTATGACCAAGTCGTCGACGTATGCTTCCATGTTTCGACCGATTTGAGGTTCAAAAACTTGATCAATGAGTCGCTGATAAGTGGCTCCGGCATTCTTCAGGCCGAAGGGCATTTTTCGGTAACAGTAGATGCCTTTGTCAGTATGAAAGGTTGTTTTGTCTTCGTCGGCTTTAGCCATTTTAATCTGGTGATAGCCTTTGTAAGCATCGAGAAAACACTTGAATGTGTAGCCCGAGAGGGCGTCCACCTTAGCATCGATGGATGGAAGGGGGTAGCAGTCCTTAGGGCAAGCGTTGTTTAGGCTTGTGAAATCCACGCACATGCGCCAAGATCTATCTTTTTTGGCTACCATGACTGGGTTCGCCACCCAGGTTGCCCACTGCAGGGGTTTCAGGATTCATGCCTTCACCAATTGGGTTACTTCGTTACAGACTGCCTGACTTCGGTCCCGAGCCATACCTCTTTTGCCTTGCCGGATTGGAAACTGTTTTGGATCGACCTTGAGTACATGTTCGGTAATCTTTCGCGGTACGCCGGTCATGTCGGCTGGTGTCCATGCAAAGATGTCAGTGTTGTTCCTCATTAGGTTGTATAGTTTTTCCCTTGTGTGGTTTGAGACATCTTCGCCGATAGTGATCAACTGGTCGGGATATTCTTCATTGATCCTCCACTGGTTATGTGATAACTCATCGGACACATCGGCAGTTAAATCACATTCAACCTGCATCGACTGTATTGAGGCGACTCCTGTTTCTGTTGGGAATTTCATTAAGCTGTGGGCTGTGGAGACAACACAGCCGAACCTGTATATTGCTGGTCGACCAAAGAGGATATTATACTTCGACGGTCGATCGACTACCAGGAAGTTTACGCGCTCGGTTCGCTCATGGGTGTTGTCGGATAACGTGACTGAGAGTGCCACCTCACTTGTTGGAATGACGACTTCGCCGCCGAAGCCCATCAATGTAGTTTTGGAAGGTCGAAGCTGCTGTTGGATACTGGGCGCGAGCTTCGTGAAGCAATGTTTGTACATGATATCTGAGGCACTGCCGCCGTCAATGTACGCTCAGTGAATATGATGACCTCCCACTTCGGCTCTTATGACCATCGGACTGAGGGTCGGTGCAGCGGTGTTCAGAGCCGGAAACGAGATGACTTGATTTGCCCACGCTTCTCTTCGCAATCTTGGTTTCTTTGCCTTCGAACTCTGTGTCATGTGAACTACGGGGAGGTCTGCCTTCTTGTCTTTTTTCTGTTTCTGTTCTTTTATTTCCTTCATCAGATGCGCTAGCTGCCCCGTCTTTACGGCTTGCGCGATTTCTTTCTTTAACTGATGGCAGTCGTCCGTATCGTGGCCTCTGTCCAGGTGGAAGTCACAGTATTTGGACATGTTCCGATTGGTAGTGTTGGGGCCCATATTTCTGGGCTTGCTGAACTGTCGGCTGGCGTCTTCCGTTTGGAGGATTTCTTTAGGAGTTTTTGTTAGGCTGGGATAGTCTATCCTTTCGCTGCCTCTGGGGCCCGACGCCGATGGTCGGTCGTAGGGTGTGAAGCCTGAATGCCGCCTGTCGTCTCTTTGATTTCGGTCGCCACCTTGTTGCCAAGGGCGACGACTGTCTCGCTGATTCTGATTTCGGCCACCTTGTCTAGGTTGTGTTGCCGAAGATCGGTCTCGGGCCTGGGCTGCTTCTTCCCCTCGTATGAAAGCTTCGGTACGATCGAAGGCTTCCTGAATTGTGAGGGGTACCCGGGCGCTCATCTCCCTTAGCAATTGTCTTGTTCTTATGCCATGTATGAAGGCTGAAATTCGTTGCCTCTCATCGGTATGACCGATGTTCAGGGATTCCGACTTGTATCTTTCCAGGAAGGTACGCAATGACTCCTGATCACCTTGCCTTATGTTGTGCAGCTCAATTGGGTCTTTGGTGCATTTTCGCTGTTGGCCGAAGTGGTCTGCAAAGAGCTGCCGAAGCTGGACATAGCTATCGATAGATTTATTAGGCAGTGAATTGAACCATACCCTTGCTGGCCCTGTGAGTGTTTGTACGAACATTTTGCACCAGGTGGGTATTGACCATTGTAAAATGCTACAAGCCGATTTAAAGGCATGTAGATGATCATCTGGGTCGGTGCTGCCGTCATAAGTTTTTACGACGGTTGGCAGTTTCGCCTTCGGTGGGCATGGGGCGTGTTCCACTCTGTCCGTGAATTTGCTCTCTTCGTCGGGTATGTATGGCTTCGAGTAATCATCTGCAACGTTGGTTTCGGCGACAGCTGTCGGGATCGGAGTGTTGTGGTTGTCGAGGATTAGCTGTGGCGCAGGGCCTGTGCTTGTGTTGGTTGCTGCAGCAGAAGCCGACGGCGGCAAGGAGGATGGTAATGGCAAACTCACCGGAAATGGTGTGTAGTAGGGCGTTTGGTAACCTTGTGGCCCGTAGGTGCTCATGAACTGTTGGGGAAAATATTGCTGGCCTTGGAACATTGGGAAATATGGCGGTTGTTGCTGAAAGAGCATTGGTCGCTGTGAGCTTTGCGCCTGGGTTGAAGTTGGTGACGGCGTTGGCCGCTGTGTTGCATCGACGGACACTCGGGTGCTGTCTGTCGCTATGGCCTTCAACGCGGTTCCGCCGGAGCCTGTGGTGAACGTTGGAATCGGGGTGTGCATATGGTCGTCCGTTGGGTCGTCGTAGTCCAAGCGAATGCACACGCCTTTCAGGCGTTCCGCGGCCACGTGATCTTGCATGAGCTGCCGGAGGTGTAAAAAATTACGGCTCACGACCTCCGGCGTCAGCTGTAGGACCCCGGAAGCGTCGCCGTCCGCGGCGTCCTCGATGACATGTCGTCCACCGGGTGACAACGGCTGCTCCTCCGTCTCCAACGCCGGACCATCGTTGTCTCTTGGGTTTTCGTCAGATTCATTCATGGCTGATGAATGAAGGACCGTGTGATGGCGCCAATGTAGAATCTGGATATCTCCGACAATCAGATAGAAGCTCTAGGACGGATTGAAGAGGATATTAGACTACAGGGATGGTGAGTGAGGATGAGGGTGAACTTCTTCCTTGAACCTACACAAATAGCAAACCGTTGTTCTTGGAGCGCAGGACAGGGTGTCCTGCGACCAAGCTCCGGCGTGAGAATCAGTATTGGTTCCGGTTGGAATGAGAGTAGAGTATATAAGATTAGGGTTATAGAACTTGTGTATTTACCTGGTGATTGATGAGTATTTATACTCGTCAATCCTTGTCTTACTCTGAATTGTGCGTCCTCCACCGAAAGGTACGATCCACGCTGACGTGGCCGTCCTTGTGTCCCCTCAGTGGAGGCCGTTAGTGGCCGTAACAACGTTGTAGGAATGTTTCTGACATTGTCGTGTGAGCGTTGGTCTGTTGTGCGAACTTCGGTGGGTCGAGTATCGACTGGCCGAAGTGCCGCGATCTTTGTTGAGCACTTCGGCCTTTGTTACTGGCCGAAGGCTCGTACTTGTACATCAGTCAGGATGTCACGTCCTTGCCGGAGTATGACCTTCGTGGTATAGCTTCGGCAGGTGACGTAGATGGGTGTTGCTGCTGCGTGGTCGACCCTCGTATGGTGACTAGGGGTACGACATCTGCGTGGCCGAAGTTGGCTTCGACCGTGGTTTGTGGTCGACCCTATTCAGGTCGAAACTCGGGTGTTGTATTGTTTGCTGAACATACACACGTCATCAGAACGCTATGGATATCCATCAATTCTCATTATATAACCAACCTACCTCCATTCCAATTCAAAGGTTTTTGTGATAATTTATCTTTTGTAAATTGTTAATTTAATTGAAACATCTCTGGAAAAGGAGGCGAAGGACCTGCGATCGAAATTGATTTGGGACAACATACTCGTGTGTGGGGACAACGATCGTTCGAGTCAATTCATCAATGCCATTGTTTGAGGTAAAATCCCAATTGCCTTTATTCGTTCTCAATTGAGATTGCCACCGATTTCCACCGTTTTCCACCGTTTTGTTCTCAATCAAAATTGCCGACAAGATGAACTAACGGTGGGTGGGTGATGGTTTAAAGCTTTGATTTGCTGTGCTTTGTGGCTGAGGTGTGACGGTGCTTTGAACTAATGGTGGGTGGCCGGAGAGGGAGAACGAGTGGAGGTATAGAGGAGGGTGAGGTTTTTAGGAAGGGAGGTGGTGGCTGAGGTGTGAAGGTGCTAACACAATTACTTTTTTTTTTGTTTTTTTATTAATTAAAAAGACGAGGGTATATGGGCATTTTAAAAAATTTAACAGCAAAAGTTAACAAAAAGTAGACGGAAGGACGAAATCCGTAACGTTTTGACAAACGTTGGAGACGAAATCTGTAATTTTTGAAAACTTAGGACGATAGGTGAAATTTCGACAAAGTACAGGGACGAAATCCGTAATTTACTCATTTATTTTCAATACAAAGATTATATTATTTGAAGTTATATTATACCTAATTGACCCTTTTTTTTAGTTTTCATTTTTGTTTTACTGAGATCTTTGGTTTAAGAATTTGATAGATTTGCTTTCGATTTTAACATTTGACTTATACACCAATCACAACGAGACTAATGGACAGTTAGTTGTATATACTTTTTAAGTGATGGGCTTGGGCCTATACTTATTTAGTAGCAAAAGAAACCCGTAATCTGAACCGCTGATCTAGGTCTAGGTTTTACTCCCTTCTTTTAATACTTCATCTTCAACCTCTTCCTTTCGTCGCCGCATTTGCCACCTCTGTAGCCGATTCCCTCGTCTCTCTAGCTCAGGTATGTTTCCACCCCCAACATCTTCACATGTTTATTGTTAAATCCGTCAACGTTAAGGATACATTCACCGATCGTCGTATGATAATTTTCGTGATTTTTAAGGTGTTGATCTCAATATATGCAGAGTTTCTATCTACGATTTAGTGATTTGTGGACATTTTTCTTTGCTCAACTGGTCGTAGTTATATCAATCAGAACTGTTTCCCTAGTCTATGTTCTATGTGATTTTAGATGTATTAGAGTACTGCTCATGAGCCATTGTTATTTTAGTCACATGTTGGCGCATTTAGAGTGTCCATCTATGATCAATTTGTTTTCTATTCGTAGTTAGAACTTGTTAAATTCGTTAATTCTGTAGAAAATGTTTACATCAATTGAAAATCATGCTATGACATATTTAATTATTTTATTTTCATTGTTTTAATGTGAAGATATTGAAGATTTTGTTGAAATTATGAAGCTGGAATGACCTATTTGCTCATTTTTTTTTGTTTTTTTCAAAATGCTGATTCTGTTGATTTTAGAACCATCTTTAGCACTTAAGAACCAGAGTGAGTTAAATGTGATTAAAAAGGGAATATTTTGCAGAGAAACCATGGTTAAGCATAACAATGTTATCCCAAATGGTCACTTCAAGAAGCATTGGCAGAACTATGTGAAAACATGGTTTAACCAGCCTGCTCGCAAAACTAGGAGAAGAAATGGTTAGTTTTGACAATTTTGAATCATTATTTTTTTCTATGACATTGTTTTCATTACAGCTAAACGTCACATATTGGTGAATTAAATTTCAGCTAGACAAGCAAAGGCAGTTAAGGAATTCCCAAGGCCTGCGGGTAAACTTCGCCCCCAGGTTCACGGGCAAACCTTGAAATACAACATGAAACTTAGGGAGGGGCGTGGGTTCTCTCTTGAGGAATTAAAGGTTAGATTAGTTTGCATTTTTTATACGATTAAAATCCTGTGAAAATTGTGTATTTAAAGTGGCATGTTATTATTTTCATATCTGTGGGACTACCGAGAGGCATGAATGTGACCTGTAATTTATTCTCTGTTAGATGCTACATATCAACTCACTGTAGGAAAACTATGTATACAGGCACCTGTCAACCTTTTTCTTGACCTTAAACCCTAAATGTTTTTTTTTTTAATTTTTAAATCAGGCTGCAGGTATCCCAAAGAAACTTGCTCCAACTATCGGCATTGCCGTTGACCATCGTCGCAGAAACCGCTCATTGGAAGGTCTTCAAGCTAATGTCCAAAGGCTAAAGACATTCAAGGCTAAATTGGTTGTTTTCCCAAGAAGAGCAAGGAAAATGAAGGTAGACCTGCAATTTTCATTTGCATGATTTTAGGGATTTCTTATGACTTAAATCTGCAATACATGTTTGGATAATACAAACTCATTAACTGTTCTCTTAACCTAATTTGAGACTTGCATTGTTCTTGAATCAGGCTGGTGATTCAACCCCTGAGGAGCTTGCAACTGCCACCCAGATTCAAGGTCTAGTTCTTCCGATTGTTAGGGAGAAGCCAGCTGTTGAATTTGTGAAGGTGACAGATGAAATGAAATCATTCAGCGCCTACTCAAAGCTGCGTGTCGAGAGGACCAACAAAAGGCATTTGGGTGCCAGACTCAAGAGGGCTGCTGAGGCAGAGAAAGAAGAAAAGAAGTAGAAAGAGTAAAGGTAATGATTAAATCATTTGTTGACCTTGTTTTGAATATTGTTTTGTTTCAAATGTCGACTTTTGCTGGTGTTATGCCTTTGGTTTCCTTATGTTATAGTTTTTGTAGCCGGGTTCCTGTTTCGGGTCTTGTTTACCAAACATACTTTTTCCAATGTCTTTTGTTTTTATCACAATTTTTGATGTGTACGATGTTTTTGGCTATAAGACAAGAAGTTGATTTAGGATTGCAAAATTAGGCATGAATTGTTGGTATTGAGTTAATACTGGCATATATGGTTTTAAAAGCTAGATAAAAATTTTAAGTGTATTTTTAAAACCTCTTCAAATCCTCTTGATTGATGTATGATGGCAGGTTCTGGGTTCATGCCTTCATTTTCCCTTTAAAAATCCAAATTTTGATTTTAACTCATAAGCTTACAACACCATGGCCCTGTGTGGTCTTTATAATTTATTTTAAAGAAATTGGAATGTAATGAAATCCCATGGAATTTTATGTGGTTTTTGTCGAGTAACTTTAACAAAGAACTAGGAATCTTTAAAAAACAAAATTATTAAATTACTTTTATCATCAAGTCCTCTTTCCCTCCCATCTCGTCGTTCATTTCTGGACTCTGAGCAATTTTCGCCTCTTCCATATGAAATAATTGAAACAGAGCAAATCGTTGGAAGAAAGTTGATGCTTTGATCTTTGTGAACGTTAATTTTTTTTAACGGCAAATTTTGATCACTGACATACACACCCACGTGATTATATTCAATTCCTATCAGGAGGAAACTTACCATAAGTGAAAAAACCCTTTGGCCTAACCTGGACATCCATTTTTTTCATAGGTGGGACTTGATTTAAGACATTTCATCTTTAATGTCAATTTGGTACCTCACA
>JBCNJP010000003.1:26390779-26410724 GCA_039602395.1 Deinandra increscens subsp. villosa
TGAAAATACACCCTCAACAATAATGTCATTAAAGTAACAAGTTTCATGCCTTCATGCCTAAATAGTAAATGGAAAACCACAAGTCCAGAAAAATCACAAACCAAATCAAAATATAATAACGTCATGACATACTAATCGATATCCATCCCCTTGTTCGCTTTACTTGGTTCTAACTGTTAGGACCGGTTTTCACTACGAGAATCTCGATCTTGAGCAAGAACATGTTCGAATGAGAAAACTCAAAACAAATGAAGAAGATGATGATGATGAATCATAGATAATCAACATAAGAAGAAAGATGAACAAATCGAATGATTTCATTAATCGAAAGATTACAATCAATGAATCATGAAGAACACTTTCTCTCTCTAGAATCCATGACTCACTCTCTCTCTAGAATGGAAATCTCACACTCTACAAGAAAAATCATCATCTCCACATTCGGAGACTTCTTTCTTGTAATGGGCACCCTCACTATATATATAGTGAGGGTGACTAACAACAGAAACATAAACATAACTGAAAATTAGAAGAAAGACAAATAACATAAATCTTAATTAAATCAAAGTTGATTTAATTAATCCGAAGCTTGACTCGCTCGAACCGATCTTCCGTTGACTTTTACGTTGACCGTTGACCCGAACGGTTGACTTTTCCGGAAAACGGTCTTCGGTCCAAACTACAAGCCTCGAGCATCACAACCCGCGTCTCTGAATCAATTCACATGGATTCTTCATTCGAATGCTTCGGTAATCAGATTTGATGGCGTCAGTCACATGGATTTTTGTTCCAACAATTTCCCCCTTGACTGATGCTTTCAAATCTGTTCAACTGCTGAAGAATCGCTCTGCCGTACATCTTCAATGAGAAACTGATAAACCGGAGACAATCTGTCGTAGAAGTTCCCCCTCTGAATAAGCTTCTTCTGTTCTCGTTGCTCCAGTTCGAGATCCAAGTGTTCTGACTCACTCGGTTCACACGGTCGGGTACAATACTGAGAAAATGCTACATCTCGGAGTTAAAACCGTAACAAACCGAATCAGATAAACCAGTCAAACACTGAAAATGCTCTAACTCCGAATAATCGACCCGATATCCAAATCCATAATAAATTTCTCTAAATCTCTCCAAAAACATCAAGTCGGAAGCGTAAAAACAGATGCGGAGAGTCGAACCGTCGCGATCGGTTGCCTAGAGAAACCAGATAAATAATATTGAAATCGGACAATCTCGCGAAAAACCGGAAGCCGGATGCTGACAGTTGTGAATAATCCGTGTGACTGAGGTTGATTGCGAAAATAAAGTAAACTGTTAAATTTCTTCAAGAAACGGTTATCCGAGAGATTTAACGGATAAATTCCAATATTTAACTGAGATTCCAGTTAATCCGGTTAGTTGACATCCGCGCTGCATCCACTAAAAATAAAACCGTGAGATATAACGAGAAAGCTGAGTAATTAACCGGATAATAAAGCTAACCCGTCAGTGATCGATAGCAAACGTTACGCGCGACGTCAATAAACGAGAACCCCAATAAAATGAAATAAATCCGTGACCATTAAATTTTCTGAAATTCCGTCGCGGCATTATCTCGTTCGTCTCGAAAAACTGATAAGAAAAACGTCCGCGTTTAACGAGTAATGCAGAAAATACCATTAGTAGAATTAAATCTCTCTAGAAATGCTTGATCCTTGTGAAAATAATTCAACCAATCAGATTAAGGCTTCACAAACAGATCCACAGCTGGAAACAAATTGATCTAAAGGCCATGATTAGCGATCCGTGTGAAGAGCAATTAACTAATCAGGAAAAAAACACAAAGTTGATCCTACGGTTCCAATTAAAAGGCAGCATCAATTCTCTTTCAACGATACCTCAGTGGGTTGGGTCCCACGAGAATTAATCCAGCAGGCTTCACGGTTGTCTTTAAATGAGGTGGGACCCACGTGTTTCTTTCAGCCAATGGCTAAATGACAGCCATAAGGGTTGACCGACAATTAAATAGAGGTAGGCGACAAAAGCAAAAGAAAACAAAGCTGGACCCTCTCTTTCTTTGACCGAGTGACGAATGGGAGTACGCCACGTCAGCGACTGTCTCCATCCTCTTCCTTCAATCCTGCGAAAACCCTAAATAACCGAAAATCCTCTCCGGAAAATCGTAACCCCACCGGAAAAGCGTAAACACCTCATATCTCAGCAAATACTTGATGAAAATTCGCGATTCTTATACGGATGAACTCGTAATGACATGCTCTACAACCCTTAACGATCAGAATCTTCTGAAACGAACTCGGATAAAAACCCAGCAACAAGTTCGCTAACCTCAAAACAAGTCCGCTAACGACCTGAAGTCCGCTAAACACACTGAGAAGTCCGCTAGGGGTCTTAGAAGTACGCTAACAAGCTTCAAGTTCGCTAACAAGCTTCAAGTTCGCTAAACCAGATTCAAGTTCGCTAAGAAGAGAACAAGTACGCTAAGAACTTGAACAAGTCCGCTAAGGCAATCTTCAAATCTTCAAAACTGATGAACAATTCTGGAAATGATGAACAAGAAGAAACCCTTACTTGATGATCTTGAATCTACCCAGAAACGAAAGGAAAACCCGTAATGATGCACGAAATATGAAGCTAAACCATTCACGACCATGTTGTGGCCACCAACACTCCATAAACAGTAGCTAATCGGATCAAATCAGTCTCCAAAATCTGGAAATCTTCAAGAACACGAAGAACACCATGAAACACGCACTAGTGTGTGTTTTTCCAGATCTGCCCAAACTGTTGAGATTCAGACGAAATGGATGCTTCCAATGGATCCGGAATGCGTTTTCCACTGAGAATCATACCTCACTTCATCCAAAAACATGAAGAATAGCCCAGAAAATGAAGAATCAAGCTCCAAAATCTTCAAAAACTCCAAATACGGGAAAACCCCAAAGTTACGAAAAAAAGAGCTCGGATCTACATTTTCTCCACAGATTTGAACAAGTAGAAGATAAACAAACATAAAGATGAACTCCAGAACACGAATCGATCATCCATATCATCAGAAAACATCCAGAAATGAAGAAAAAATAGAAAAAAGTCTCTAAAAATAAGTTTTCTCATCCTCACCCATTCAAGCTCAAAATCACAGATTCGAGTGACCAGATTCACGGTGAGATGAATCTGATCGGTACCCGCTCTGATACCATTTGTTAGGACCGATTTTCACTACGAGAATCTCGATCTTGAGCAAGAACA
Source organism: Deinandra increscens subsp. villosa (assembly GCA_039602395.1). Classification (NCBI taxonomy): domain Eukaryota; kingdom Viridiplantae; phylum Streptophyta; class Magnoliopsida; order Asterales; family Asteraceae; genus Deinandra; species Deinandra increscens. The sequence continues at coordinate 26,394,023 of JBCNJP010000003.1, forward strand.
TGTTCGAATGAGAAAACTCAAAACAAATGAAGAAGATGATGATGATGAATCATAGATAATCAACATAAGAAGAAAGATGAACAAATCGAATGATTTCATTAATCGAAAGATTACAATCAATGAATCATGAAGAACACTTTCTCTCTCTAGAATCCATGACTCACTCACTCTCTCTCTAGAATGGAAATCTCACACTCTACAAGAAAAATCATCATCTCCACATTCGGAGACTTCTTTCTTGTAATGGGCACCCTCACTATATATATAGTGAGGGTGACTAACAACAGAAACATAAACATAACTGAAAATTAGAAGAAAGACAAATAACATAAATCTTAATTAAATCAAAGTTGATTTAATTAATCCGAAGCTTGACTCGCTCGAACCGATCTTCCGTTGACTTTTACGTTGACCGTTGACCCGAACGGTTGACTTTTCCGGAAAACGGTCTTCGGTCCAAACTACAAGCCTCGAGCATCACAACCCGCGTCTCTGAATCAATTCACATGGATTCTTCATTCGAATGCTTCGGTAATCAGATTTGATGGCGTCAGTCACATGGATTTTTGTTCCAACACTAACCTCTCACATAAATCTACAAAAAAAAAAAATGATGAACGAAGGTAATATAAAATAAGTAAATAATAAAAAGAAAAAAACACAACTAGCATAGTTTTTTTTATTTACCATTTCCAAGCTCGTCAAAATCAGTCGGATCTTCAGCATCCTTAATAGCTTTCTTGGACTTACGGATCCAGTCTTGAGTGCATATTAATGCCTCTACAACCGGAGGGGACAATGAACTCCTATAAGCATCTATAACTCTTCCGCCCGTACTGAAAGCTGATTCTGAAGCGACACTAGACACCGGAATAGCCAGTATATCTAAAAAAAAGAAACAATCCACAATTTAAGTTTATATCTATAATTACATAAATATTGAATAAATATTAAAGTACTCATACCTTTCGCCATTCGGGATACAATCGGGTATCTAGATGCATTCGATTTCCACCATTTCAATACATCAAAGCTGTTATCCCATTTTTCTTCATCATCGTCTAGATACTTTTCCAATTCAGACTTAGCTTTATACGATGATGATCCTCCACACTTGAATTTAGCCACAAATTCATCTTCCCCGTCCAATGGCATTTGACTACTATGTTCAACATTTGAAGAAGTTGATGTACTCTCCAACTCATGGTCTAACTCGTACTCGCGTCAGACTGCCTGCAATGCATCTACAATCTTATTCACAATAACTTGCACCTTTTCTTCAATGTCTTTCTCCTTTTCTTGAGCCTGTTTATCAACCATCAATACTTCCTTGTAAACAACATGGATCATTCTTGTTTTCGATCTTGGGTCCAATATAGTTGCAAAGTAAAGCAACTTGTTTTCAAACTTGTCTTCTCCCCAATACTTGTTAATTTTAGCATCCATCAAATTTCCCATTTCTTTGTTGATGTAATAATTAGACTTTTGCATCTCCTTAACCTTTTTTACAACTCCCATTACCTCACTAACATACTGATGCACATTCACATATGTTGAAGCAGATGCATATATGGTCTTTTGCTTGAAAAGCTCTAAAATTTGGTTTATCTCTCTAGCACTCTCCCAATCTGAGGTGGTTAGGATCTCATTGTCCAAGTCTTCTCTAAATTTTGGTTCATCCCGATCATAAGACTTAAATGCAGCTTCAAACTTCTCAGCCCTACTAAGCATCTCATATGTAGAATTCCATCTCGTTGGGCAATCCAAACACAACATAACTTTGCTTTTAATCTCTTTTTTTTCTGCACACTCCCTAAATTGCTGCAACCTCTTCGGTGATATTCTTATGTACCTGATGGCATTTCGGATACGCTCGATGGCACCTTCTCTTCTACTTAGACCATCTTTCACAATCAGATTAACAATATGTGCCATGCAACGGACGTGTAAGTAACGCCCTTCAAGAATTAGGTTGTCTAAATTACCTAAAAGATATGAAACATAAATGAAATTAGAATATGTAATTTAAGTGGTAAATGAAATTATTAGATTAATAATAAATGTACCTCTTAGGTATGTCATTGCTGTGTCATTTGAAGAAGCGTTGTCGGTTGTAATGGTTAGGACATTATTAATATCCCACTCCTCCAAGCACTTCTGCAAACTCCTTCCAATCGCGTCTCCTTTATGAGAGTGGATAGGTTTGAAATTTATGATTCTCTTGTGATAGACCCAGTTCTCATCAATAAAGTGTGCTGTGAGGCACATATAGTTTATCCTCTGAATGGAGGTCCACGTATCAGTAGTAAGACAAACCTTTGTCTTACTTTTCCCAAAGAAAGATTTTAATACCGCTTTCTCCTCTAGAAAAAGTTCCCCACAATCTCTTGCAATTGTATGCCGGCTTGGAACTTTAAAGTTTGGGCATACGGTCTCCATAAGATTCTTAAAGCCTTCATGCTCTACCGAGGAAAAAGGTAACTCATCTAGAATTATCTTCTTAGCAATCGCTTTACGGGTATTTTCTGCACTGAATTTCCATGTCTTTATCTCACTAGGACCCCCCTCATCACCATCATTTTTTGTTAGTTGGATCTCCGCTTGATCTTTCATCTTAAAATCAGGATTGTTTGGGCATGCCCAAGCATGCCTTTTCAATCCTGATGTTCCGTTTGTGTATGACTCAGCAGCTAAAGTCTGAGGGCAATATTTGCATCGTGCCCTCTGCAAACCAGTTTCCTCATCAATGTACTTGTCGTAATACTGCCACCACTTAGATCCTGTGGCATTTTTCTTACCAGTTTGCTTCTTCTTTCCCGGTTTCTTCACAACACGTGTTGTCTTTCTTTTTTGTCCTCGTCCTCCTTCATGCTCATCGCTTGATATATGCTCAATTTCTTCTTGCGTGGCCATCTAAAAAACACAAAATTTAAAGTCTCAAACTTAAATACTAACTTTTCATGTTCACAATACTAATTTTCATGTTCACAAATCACAACAATCACTTCAACTAAACAAACCTAAATAATTGTCAACTATGAATGAAAAAAAATTGATACAATGAAAAAATATATATATTGAATTAAGAAATCGATACAATGATCAACGATGCATGTACTCTTAATGAAAAAAATATATATATTGAATTAAGAAGGAAACGAGCACCTGATGGTGATTGGAGAATTCGTAATCCAAAGTTTGCTCAGCCGCAGAATGCAGAATTCGTAATCCTTTCTTCTGCCGTCAAACTAATTTTTATGTTAATTGCGAATTTGGGTTACATAAATGGGTTTTTTAGTCCATTACTTCAATAAACAAATAATGTTGTTGGGCCTGGGACATTGGGCCTTTGGATATATTCGGGATATCGGTTTTTGAAAGTTTATTTTGGGAAATCCCGATCCCGATCCCGAAACCGAGTTTGGACATATGTAGGAACCGATGAAAACCAAACACATCTCGGTCCGGTACGGTTTTCGGGTATATTCGGTACGGGAAGTCGGTATTTATCGGGATCCCGTTTTTATGATCACCCCTAAATCCTAAACTTGACTCATGACATTTTTTGAACACTTGAAAACTCTTTAGACAAGTTACATACAACTCTTATAAAAGCACTTTGGATGGAAACAAGTTTTTGGTGTTTAAATCTTGTAAATAAAGCTTGAAAATCCTAATATTTGGACTCAACCATTTCGGTTTACATGGTCTAATCTAAACATAATTTTAAACCGAAAATTGAGCGTTTAAAAGCTTAGAAATGTTCTTAAAACATCCGAAAGTGAAAGCCTATTTTTAGAGAATAACGATAAGAAAAACCTAAACTTTCGGGACCGAAAACCCTAATTTATGAAAATACAAGTTCCCGTGAGCTAAGATTTGTAATTTGAAGTTTTTGGAACTTAAAATACATAACATAAGTTTACAAATGTTTGGAAACTAAAAATGTCATGAAACGAGTGGCAGGGACGAAACCGACAAACCTACACTTTTACTGTGAAAATCGTTAATTGGGAACATAATGTATAACGACCTATATTTTAGTAATCTTAACATAAAAATATGCTTAATTTTATTTAACCTTATTATTTTATGAAATATTGGAAAATACCGTGTATTTTGACGCACTATGGACAAGTATATATTTTCAACATCAACTATAAATAACTATATTATTTTCTAAGTTGTCCAAAAGGCCATAATAATATTTAACAACTTCAAAAATTATCTTTCGTATCGCATTGACCGGTGAGAATGTTTATATATTTGCTCAATATATAATTCCTTGAAGTTTTTCCGAACGCGAACCAACATTTATATATTTATTTGTACAATAAATATATTTTCATACACTTACATATTTATTTGTACAATAAATATTCCTTTTCAAACCCTTATACATAAACAATAATATATTTTCGGACAAATGATTTCCAACAATACTAACAGGCTACCAAAGTCAAGACTTGACCTAGTTTGTTGGGTGCCATAGACGTCGACCCAATCTGTTGAACCCTAAGTTGTCTTATTACTATTGTAGGCCACGACTAGGTTGTTCTATTCAAGTACATTATCATTCAGATTTGTCTTGCTCAGGTGAGTCTCACAGCCTCTTTAAAACTTTTTTTAAAAGCTTTTGTGAGGAGAATTCATTGCACTCATTTATCATTGAACATTAATGTTTGACAACGAGGATATCATGTAAGACGTAATGATTACATATTCTTTTTCTTAATCCAACCTTTATATATTCATGTTGATTCATATTATATACCAAATCCACTATCAGTTGAATTTGATTAGTTTTGTACGAAAATATGACTACTTAATAGATGGTCACTCTAATCCTGACTCCACGGTTATAGTCAATGGTACATGTCAGTTATTTTGGTCCATTTAGAGTGGGTAAACAATTAGTGTTCGGATTCAAGGTTCATGGTAATCTTACAACCACATTATCCTAACATATGTCAACTTCATCATTAAAGTATGCAAAACCTTTATCAAAGATCTTCACAAATTCTTTATCAAATCCTTTATCATTGTGACGTAAAACCTGTGAACTCACCAACTTTTATGTTGACTCTTTTAAGTGCATGAATTCTCAGGTGACTAACTGCTGCTTGCTTGGATGACATTCATTATAGGACCTGCATTTTGTATGGTGTCCTAGTCATTGTTCAACACTTATGGAGATTTCATGGCATAACATCTTTGTGTCGTCATACTTTTATCTCAACATGTGCACCTTTGAAACAATGTTTTACTATCATAACTTTTTGCTGCAACTTGTAAAACTATTGTCACACCCTGAATCGGTGGAAATAGAGGCATGTGACGGAATGGAATCATGGTCGTGATTGTTTTGGTAAAAAATTCACAAAGGAATCTTGTATTCCAAACTTAGAATGTGAGGTAGTGTGCTTGTCAATATGCTCGAAATGTAAAGTTGAACACAAGGATGTAATGAGGGAAAAATCCAGGATCCTTTGAGTTGCCTCTAGGAATCCTAGCAAAAAAACCTCGGGAGCCGGCCTGAAGAGCCTGCTGCCTAGCAACTTTATTGATACGAAATGAAGAATTACAAGTGTTTTGGAGGTTTGACCGATCGACACTATGTGTTACATTGATGGTAAACTATCAGAGCTAAAGTGCGTCGGTGTTGTTGTGTCCCTAAGTCGATCGAATCCTCAATTATATAAGGATTACAATAATAACAAACTATCCGGGATCCTATCGTCCAACTAATGTAACCGTTAGAGCCCTCTTCGTTCACTTGGTCCACGATCTCATTCAACTAGAACTTGAATCTCGGAGGTAGTTGATGACTTCAACGGTACCTGGTCAAATAAACACGTGACAATTATAAGGGTTAGTCGTATAAAACAAATCAGGATACCTGGACGAGTGGGAATCCCAGACGGTAATAGAATTCCTGAACCACATGAGCTTCCTGCGAGCATCCTGAAAATATACCCTCAACAATTGCCCCTTGATTTTCAATAGATGTGGATAAGCTCGACAACTGTTAAAATTCAAAAAGATGCTCTTTTCACGGCGTTTACACGGTAAATAATGTTGGGATGTGACTAATTTCTCGGTGTCCAAGCGATGTGATGGTAATAATCACTTTTCCTTTAACTAGGAGATCACAAATCAAGATTTTCGCCATCTTCTTCTACAAACCCTTTCGAGCTTCTCCGATATTCCAGGTCAGTCCTTCATCCTCTTCTCCGTTTTGTGGCAACCCTAAAACTTTTGCTTTCTTTCCCCAGCGACGACAGCCGAGGCTGCAAACGCTACGACGCAAGAATAATTTTCGGGACGAAAATTCCAATTACAAGGGGATGATGTGACATCCGAGAATTTCAAGGTTTACTTCCGTTAGACAATTCCGTTAGTTACGTTATAAGTGTTAACTTAGTAACTAATGCTTAACTAGGCCGAATACGCCCACGACCTTTGGTTGATCACCGAACCCGTCCATATGTGCTATGTGTTCATTTGTTGTTGTCATTATGTGCAATGTGATTTAAATACATGAGTTAGTATTGTGAATAGCATGACAATTTATGAATCGTGTTTATCTTGCTTAGAATGTGAAATTGACCACTTTTGGTAACCAGCGAAACTACCGGGCGAAACTATAGTGTCGCCCGGCAGTCTATTTGCTCACTCGTGATCAGAGCCAGTTTCGCCTGGCCAGCGAAACTGCCAGCGAAACTAGCCTCTGATATAAATAATCTTAATAAACCCTAGCTCTCCTATTTGCCTCATTTCACACAAAAACACACACACTCTCCTGAAACTTCTGGACCAGCTGATTCCAACCAAGAACCATCAAGAATCAGCCATCACCCCGAGTTGTGAAGATCATCCATCGATCCTAGAATCAACCGTGAGTCCCAAAACTATGTTTCTTGTTTTTCTATGTGTTTTCTTCTTAAAACATGACCAAACCTTCATAGAATCACTTGATCTTCTGATATGTTGTTTAGGGATGCTAGAACTACCATAAAGTTGATAACTTTACGTGTGAAACTGATCCATGATAAAGATTTATGCTATTTAGGTCATTTTAGGGTTTTAAATGTATTTTGGTGATTTGATGATGAAAATGCATGTTTAAGGTGTTAAAGCTTACTGATTTATGTTGGTAAATGGTTATGTATGCTAGATAATGAATTGCATGTAATATGGAAGCTGTTAGATTGATTTTTAGGCTGATTTATGTGTTTTTCGCGACTAGCGAAACTGTCATGTTCTCTGGGCGAAACTGTCCAGCGAAATTATGCATATCTTCAACCAGCGACACTATAGAGCGAAACTGTAGTGTCGCCGGGTAAACCAACCAGACCTGTTCGGACGAAACTACCAAGCGAAATTCCCTGAACGAAAGTTCAAACCAGTTTCGGGCGAAACTAGGCTAGCGAAACTGTGCCAACAGTTTCGAGCGAAACTAGCCTAGCGAGACTGTGTCATCGGGTATTGCCTAGCGAAAGTGCTGCCCGTGCACACAGCGAAACTGCTAGCGAAACTGAGACCAGAATCCAAAGTTGTGCAATTTGCTTGAATGTTATGCCATGACTTACATGATTATGCTATGATGATACATGCTTTGATTTCTGATGTATATGAACCCTTGTTTATGATCAACCATCGGTATCGTGTGTCGTTATGTCGAGTCATAGTTTCAACGTGCTATGTTATGGACCATAGTGACGTTAAGTAAAGATTATACACCAAACTAATACTTAAGACCTAAACGTGTTCATAGGTCTTCGTTAAGCAAAACTTGGATTATATAACAAGTGTAGCAGTGCAACCAAAGGTGAGTGTCACTAACCCGTTTACTGTGAGCCCGTTTGGGACACACTGAATAACTTAACGGAAAATAATGCTGACAACTTTACGAGTGCTATGCACTACTTGATGAAACTGAAAACTTAGAATGCTATGCATCTACTTGATGAACTTGGAGTGTTTTATGGGAAACACTTGTGAAACTTAACAAACTATTTCTGAAACGAAAACCGTTTTAATATGGCTAGTGTAGGTTAAAGTCTAAACCACATGATATCACATGATTTCTAAGGATTGCCTTTTTAACTGAAAAAGTCCTCAACTTAATTGTGCCATTAATTGTAAAGCGAGGGGATGTTGGGTAGATCTACTGGAGTTTGACAAACTCCGCCTCGTGACAATGGAGGTGCACGGAGGTACAATATCAGCCTATCTGACCGTGATCACGAGAGGACACGGGGGAGGCAAAGCCGCGATGACGAATGTCCGCAAAACAAAATGGCTGAAGGCTCTGCCTCTACTATACTTAATCGTCAGCTTTGGTACGAACTTCCTTAGTGCATGGAAACAACGGATTAGCTACCCGCGATATCGGTTGAGCACTTTAATTATACAAGACTAGTACATACCTGATAACTTTGTTATGGACAATAACTTTACTAAATAACAAATGTGTATGAATTAACGTATATAACTGAGCATTGCTTTTCACGAACAAATATTACGTATGTATATGTTGACACGATTACGATTATGAGACCGGGCCAATGCATGACATGCCCACTGTGAACTCACCAACCGTTAGGTTGACACTTGTGTGGTTTTCACTTTTGCAGATCGTTGAAGAGTATCCACTGGAGGTTGGCATGGCACAAGAAGATATTTACTTTTATTAAACTAAATTTGAGAATTTGAATTTGAAACAAAGATTTGTAAAGCACGTGGTTAGTGCTAAGATACTTATGCCTTTATTCCGCTGCGTAACTTTTGAAACTGTTTTGAAATGAATGTTTTGGACTTTACTCTGATTCGTTTAGTATTTGTAACTAATGGTTGTGGTCCTGGTCTAGTCGCGCCCCTTAACGGTATAAAACTCCGTTAGTGGTTATTTGGGGGTGTGACATGTTTTCTTCTGGTTTATCGACCATGGCCAAGAGAAACACCCGATCTTCTTCTTCGCTTGACTCTTCGGTAGTCGAGGACTTCCACGATTAGGGGTATGTTATCCCTGGCGAGGAGGCGACCTGCACCTTCGACGACGGCGATATTCACGACTTGAAGAATTCCAGCATCTTTCCGCCGAGAACGATTTTCCGACCATTTGACCCTCTATCCAAGTCTGATTTCATCTCCACCACCTGGGTTTGCTTCCTTTCTTGTTCGGAATGACATTCCCCTTTCCGGAAGTCATCACCCAATTCTTCAAGCCACCCGACTCTCCTACTCCCAAACCATGCCCATGGTTTGGAGAATTCTGTATTCTCTTGACCAGTTGAATCAAACCGGGAATCTCGACATTGGGATTCCTGAAATTTATGAAGCATACCAACTCAAAACCCATGGTTGCAGCCGATTCCTTTTAAAGGCTCGCACCTCCACCTCTTAGTTGATTCCTCGAGCTTCCCACAATGACCATGACTGGAAGAAGCGTTTCTTCTTCGTCAAACGAGATTCGATTCCTGGGGGGACAAAGTTGCCGTTGAAGTGGGTTGAGAAGGGTAGGATATCGATTTCTTTTATTGTTACTGGATTTTGAATATTCATCTAACTTTTCTGTTGTTTTCTTCTTTGCAGCACCCAAGTTTGAGAATCTCGTAGCACCCAAGTTTGAGAATCTTGTGAAGAAGCAGCCGGATCCCAAGAAGCTCGAAGCACTCTACCAGATTCCTGCCAGCGAAAGAGCCCTGGTCCTTGAAGCAACTGCTAGCGAACACAGCTACTCCGCTGATCACACTCCCGCCATGTCTGGTAAGTTCTTGTAGGATCCTGAACTTTATGTTTATTCAAGCATCCTAAATGTTGACAATCTGTTTTTCTTCACAGCCCCCAAGTCCAGCTCTTCGTTCTCCCTGAAGGATCTTGACAATCTGCTCAAGGTCAAAAAGGAGCAGCTAGAACAGCCCACCACCTCCAAGCCGCCTGTCAGCTGGCCAAAGGCCTTGGCTTCTAAGAAGCGAAAGGCTCCTGAGACTCTCGTGGCTCCCGTGTACCTAGAAACCTTCGAAGATCTTGCTCCCTCTGAGGTCAGCAACAAGATCCTCTCAATGCAGACCATGATTAACCTAGTAAGAAGCTCAGACAATGTTTATGTTAGTTTCATACCTGTTGTAGCTGCTGACCAGGATTCCTGTTTGTGTAGGATATTGAGAAGCTTAGCACCCTAGCCATGGACATGGAGAAGAAGCTGGCCGAGGAAAACAAGAAGATTCAGGCCCAAGCCGACACTGCCAAGGGCAAGACCCTGTTTTATGAGAATAAGCTCACCAAACAGCGTCTGGCCCTGGAAGCCAAGATGGCCTCCGATGCTGAAATAGGCCAACTCTCGGCTGCCCGGAGCGTCCTGTAGTACAAGATCTAGATGGCAGATGAGGCTGAAGAGGCTGGTTTTCAGGTGCCCGGATGGGATGTCGCAGGCTGGAGGTTAGTCTTCGAATCGTTGGGAGGAGGAGACGGTGATGTCGCCGGAGCAGGGAAGGATGGGAACGATGGTGGCTCCTCAAAGACGGTTCCGGATTCTCCGGTGGTGATGACAAGGGCTTATGTGCTGGAGCTGGGAGAGGGCAAGAAGCTGGAGGACGTGGAGAAGCTGGTGGAAGAAGGAAAGGCAGTGGGCGATGAAGATAATGCAACGGTCTGAGCCTACTTTTTTTTTTAATGTTTTTGGTGGTTTTTTTTGTTAAAACATTGTCTCTGTGGTTCCTGTAAGAAACAAGTAACAAACAACAAACAACGGTAGGGATCCTGGTGGAGGGATCTTGTGTTTACAAGACGAAACCAGGATTCCTAAAAACAAACCTTTGATCTCTGAGCTTCTCAAGTGGAGGGATCCTGAAGTTTTCAGGACGAAACTTAGGAAGCTCAAAACCTTTTGCGCATGTTAATATTATAAGTATCTTTTGGCTTCTCATGTTATGTTTTGCATTGAAATCTTTGTAGACAGGATCAGTTATAAAATTCATCAAGAATCTTAAAAAGACTTGTATATTGGGAAGTAATTTGAGATTTGAACAATTGAATATGTTATATTCCAAGATTAAATAATAAATACTTAAGTCACCTGACCTTTGAATTTTACCTTAGTCGACTTCTCAATTGAAACTGCTATTTCTTCTTTTATCTTATTCATGATTCTGTTAGGAATCCTGAGAACACTTTTCTCGGAATTGTCTCAACTTTCTCGGGAACCTGAAACAAACCTAAGAAGATTCTTGGCCTTTGGCCGAAGCAAATCCTTTTGGAAATAAGATGGTAAGTTTAGAAATAAGCTGGGGATAAACCCGAGGTTCTTGGGACTAAGCCAAAACTGGGGTCAAGCCCTTATTTACTTGGGCCTAAGCCAAAACTAGGGTCAAGCCCTTTCGTAAGTGACATGAATATGTCAAAACATTAGATAACACGTCAGTGTTATAAACCTTGAGAATCCGCCTAGTAGCCTACAATGACAAGATTGTCAGCCACCCCTGGGATGGATTGGTCCGGCCATCTTGAGCATACTGGTGGACAACGTGCGCTCCTGGCGAGGGTCGTGCGCTACTGGAGATTACCTAAACATAGGAGAGGAGTCAGCCTCTCAAACCTTAGAAGGTATTCAGTATACCTTAATCATAGGAGAGGTGGCCAACCTCTAACTGGGGATATACCCAAAATATTTAAGATTCTCGAAATCTGCAAAACACTCAACACTTGGTGAGGGGTGGGTGTTAGCTTAGCTAACACCACTCCGATGCTTAAGTCAGTATCATGTGATAAAAATAATAGGATTAGTATCGAAATTGGACTAGTATACGTACCTTGTAATATTTGAGTAGTGAGGATCCTTGGGATTCCATTAGGATTCTAGTGGAATTCCTACATGAAATAAGCTTTGAGATGTATGGTATTCCAGGCTCTTGGTAGGGGTTCTCCTTCTATGTTTACCAAGCGATATGCCCCTTTTCCTTCTTCAGAGTCTATCAAATACGGGCCTTCCCACTTGGGTGCCAACTTCCCATCGGCTGGATTAGTAGTTTTCTGAAACGCTTTTCTCAACACTAAGTCCCCTACTTGAAATCTTCTCAACCTGGTATTCCTATTATAAGATTTTGCCACCCTCTGTTGATAGGATGCCATCCGGATTCTCGCCATATCCCTGAGCTCCTCGACTGTTTCAAGATCCTGAAGCACGGTCTGTCTGTTGGTTTCAGGATCCTGACAGCTGATCCTGGCTGTAGGTAACACCATCTCCGTGGGGATCACGTCCTCAGCTCCAAACACTAATGAGAATGGAGTTTGACCGGTAGCATTCTTGGGTGATGTCCTATCTGCCCAAAGAACAAAAGGCAGCTCCTCAGCCCATTTACCTTTCTTGGAGCCCAACTTCTTCTTGAGGTTATTGATGATGATCTTATTGCTAGATTCCGCCTGCCCATTAGCTTGGGGATGGACAGGTGTTGAAGTGATCATTTTTATGCCCCAACTAGCACAAAAATTTGTTGTTCTTTTTCCGATAAATTGGAAGCCGTTATCACATATGATCTCTGCCGGAATCCCAAATCTGGTAATAATGTTTCTCTTGATGAAGGATATCACCTCTTTCTCTGTCACTTGCACATAGGCTTCAGCTTTAATCCATTTGGAGAAATAGTCTGTCATTGCAAGCAAAAATACTTTTCCTCCAGGAGCCTTGGGCAGCTTGTCTACAATATCCGTGCCCCACTTCATGAACGGCCATGGGGATACTATAGGGTGCAAATGCTCGGCTGGTTGACGCAGAATGTTTCCATGCCTTTGACAGGTATCACATTTTTGTGAGAAACTCATGGCGTCCTTCTTCATTGTAGGCCAATAGCAGCCAAATATGAGAATCTTGGAGAAGAGTGCTCTTCCCCCAGTGTGATTCCCACAATCTCCGCCATGAATGTCTTCAAGCACTTCATGAGCTTCTGTTTTCTCTAAGCACCTTAAGTAGACACCTGCAAGAGATTTTCTATATAATATGTTATCTAAGATAAAGTAAGGTATTACCTTGACGCGAAAAGCCCTAGGATTTTCACCCCTAGGAATCTCCCCGTTTTTAAGATATTTAATAATTGTATGGGTCCATATCTTTAGCTAATTACAACCCAACAATCAAAGCTTCATATTCTGCTTCATTGTTGGTAGCTTGGAATTCACAAGATATGGATAACGGTATTATGTCCCCCTGTGGCGATTTTAGCAGGATGCCCAGTCCTGTTCCTCTAACATTTGAGGATCCATCGGTGTAAAGGATTCAGTCTTCTTCGAGTTTCTCAAGCTGTTGGACTTCCTTCTCAACTTCTGGTTCTATGTCACTGCTGAAATCAGCCACTAAGTCAGATAAGGCTTGTGAATTAATTGCTGTCCTTGGCTCATATTTGATTTTGTAGGTACTCAGCTTGACTGCCCACTTGGCCATCCTACCTGACATTTCCGGCTTCCTGAGAACTACCTTAATAGGATAGTTAGATTTCATAATTATAACATGAGTTTCGAAATAATGTATAAGTTTAGTGGAAGCCATTTTAAGAGCTAAAATTAATTTTTCAAGGTGAGAATACCTGGACTCTGCGTCTAGTAGAGTTTTACTTACGTAATATACCGGATGCTTCTGACCTTGATGGTCTTTTACCAGCATTGCACTGACTGAGCTTCCAGAAACGACAAGATATAAATATAGTGGCTCCCCATCCTCTGGTTTCATCAGCAACGGGGCTGCTGACAGGTAGTCTTTCAGGCATCTCAGGGCTTCTTCGTGCTTCTCTGTCCATTCGAATCTCTTATTTTTCCTCAGGATATCGTAGAAATCCTTACTTTTTCTGAGGATCTCGAAATGAACCTATTGAGTGCTGCGATTCTTCCTGTCAACCTTTGTACCTCTTTTACATTCGATGGGGATTTCAAATTCAAGATTGCTTTAATCTGCTCTGGACTTGCCTCGATCCCTCTTTCGGTACCCATGTATCCTAAGAATTTTCCAGCTCGCACCCCAAAGTGGCATTTGGAGGGGTTGAGCTTCATGTTATACTGGTCAAGGATGTCAAAGGCAGTTTGGAGATTCCTGACATGATCTTCTGCTTTCTTGGATTTCACCACCATGTCATCTATGTAGACTTCCATTGTGTCCCCCAGTTGCTCTTTAAACATCATATTGACGAGCCTCTGGTAGGTAGCACCTGCATTTCTTAAACCAAAAGGCATAGCAGTATAACAATAGATACCTGTTGGAATCATAAAAGTTGTATGCTCCTGGTCGCATGGTTCCATCTGAATTTGCTGGAATCCTGCTGAGGCGTCCATGAAAGTGAGCACCTCGTGGCCAGCCGTGGCATCCACCATTGCATCAACATGGGGAAGTGGGAAAGGATACTTAGGACAGGCCTTATTTAAGTCCGTTTAATCAACACAGACTCTCCACTTTCCATTCTTCTTCTGGACCACCACCACATTTGCTAGCCATTTAGGATATTTAACTTCTCTAATCATCTTGGTTTTGAGAAGCTTGTCAACTTCCTCCTGGATGATTATATTCTTTTCTGGAGCGAACTTCCTTCTTTTTTGCTGTATAGGCCTGAAAGAAGGATCTAAACCAAGTTTATGAGTAATAACATGCTTAGGGATACCTGTCATGTCTTCATGCTTCCAGGCGAAAGTTGAAGTTCTGGCCTGGAGAAGCTGAACTAACTTTTGTTCAACATTCACTGGGATGCATGTTCCTACGAGCACCTTGATTTCAGGATTCTCAGGGTCTAAAAGGACTTCTTTGACATCAAGCTCCCTGTCTTCCTGTACTTCAAGTGTCCTCTTCTGTAATTGCTATCCCTTCGTTACCTTAGTGGTGTTCTTCATTGACGTTGAATAGCAGTTCTTGGCTTCCTGCTGGTCGCTTTCAATCCTTACAATTCCCCAATGTGTAGGAAGCTTGATGCATTGATGATCGGTTGAAGGGACAACTTTCATCTCATGTATCCATGGCCTGCCAAGAATTTTATTGCAACAAGAAAGAGAATCTATAACACAAAATTTTTGCATAGAATTTACCCCTTCTATGTATACTGGCAACCTGGTATCCCCAACGGTGCTTTTAGTTTCACCGCTCAAGCCAACTAGGACTGAGGATCTTGCAACTATCTCAGTTTCTGGGATCCCCATCTTCTTGAGCACATCAAGACGAATTATGTTTACTGAGCTTCCTTTATCGACTAGAATCCTGCGGACAAAATGGTTAGCAATATATAAAGTAACTACAAGACTGTCATGATGGGGATCCTGAACATGAGAACGGTCGCTCTCGTCAAATGATATCAGCTTGTCTTGAGTTAAGGTGGATGTCCGGACAGGTCTGTCACCCTGTTCAGATTTAGATTCCTTAGCATGTTTCTTGGCTGAGGAATACGAAGTGCCGCATATGTCTGAGCCTCCTGAGATGAAATTGATTATTTGAGCATCCTGAGGTGGAGAAGCTTCTCTCTAAGGCACCTTGTCAGCTTCCTGAGTCTTAACCTTCTTTCTGCCTATCAATTCTTTAAGATGCCCCTTACTGAGTAGATAGCTAATTTCCTTTCGGAGCGCTCTGCATTCGTCTGTTAGGTGGCCAAACTCTTCGTGGAAGGCACACCACTTGGTCTTGTCTTTCCAAAATCCTTGTTTATCATTTTTTCTAGGCCATCTTGCCTTTTCACCAAGATCCTGTGTTGGTCCCGAAACAACAATCGTTCACGATATATTAAACACAAACAAGTGCGGAAACCTTGTTTGTGAGAGATTCGATAAGAAGATGATGAAAAAGACTTGATCTAATGATGAAGAACAAAGCAACACAATCAAATCATGAATGGAGAACAATCAATCTTCTATTGAGTGGAGTTCACGATCGTAAATACACAAGGGAGACTGAAAATCGTAAACAACAACTCCTAGAATCATAAACTACTTGGGTTTATATACTACCCTTACACAAGCCCTAGCTACAATCGTAAACTCACAAGAAGGAACCGGCCCAAGTGGCCCAAATCGGAATCATAACAAGCCCATTACCAAGCAAGCCCACTTCTCTAATGTTCATGCCTCAATGAGTATAGCCCAACAATCTTCCCCTAGGCATGAACCATTAGAGTGTCTACGGGAGAAGCAAATCAAACCAGGAAGGTGTGAGACTCCTTCCTAGACCACCATTCACGTTCCACAATCCTGTTTGCTGTTCCATGAAATATTCCCACCCTTATAGCATTCTCAAAGTCAAGCTCATCACCTAGGATAGGTTGGGTGGCTAGGAGTTTGATATCGCACTCTCCAAACCTCAGCAAATCAACCGGATCATGGAAGCCAAATTCTCGCATCTTCTTGCAGACCACCACCACCTCATGAGTTGTTGGATCATAAAACCAATTATCAAAATTCTTCACAAGCATACCATCTTCAATCTCGTCCAACATGTTGATCACTCGAGTTCTTTTGGTGGGTGGTCGCCTCACTTCTCCTACAGGCTCATTTGTAACAGGGTCAGTTCCAGTCTGAACCCATTTTGTTTGCTTGAGATCAAAGTTAGCAAAGTTTTCTTCAAGATGACTCATCAGATTGTTACGAACGAGGTCTCCATGTGCATTCATCCATCTGTTAATAAATGGAGCTCTCAACATATTGCTCATCTCTGTCTCAGTCCAGGAGTGAAATTGACCTTGAG
>JBCNJP010000003.1:26411224-26428399 GCA_039602395.1 Deinandra increscens subsp. villosa
TACGATAATGTTTAAGTTTCAAAATATAAAATGTCTAAGATTTAAAAACATGACAACCAAATGGCAATAATGCAACTAAATCTTCAAAAGAAATTATTAACATGCAAGTAGGCATGACCATGAGACCACAAACATGCAGGACCCAAAGTTTGACTTCATGAACAATATCTTCTAGTTACCTGAGAATTCAAGAAACTTGAAAGGTCAAAATAATGTTGGCGAGTTCACAAGTTTAATGTCACATGAAAATCTTTGAACAATTTGAAAATTTGGTCGTTATGACATTATATATATGATACTGAGGTTGTAAAGACTGTACATGAACCTTGAATTCAGAACGCTAACTGATTACCCACTCATGGTATTTCCCCAAGAATACCGAATGACCAGAATAACTGACGTGTACCCCTTGACTATAACCGTGGAGTCAGGATTGAAGCGACCAATCAAGACAGGGCGGTCAACCCTAATAGATCTATTCACTAGTTATCGCTTCGTACTGAACTAATCAAATTCAATTAATAGTGGGGTTTGACATATAATCATGAATCAACACGAAATATATAAGGCTGGGGTAATGAACAGAACATGCAATCAATACGTGTTACAAGTATCCATAGTGTCAGTCAAAAGGTTAAGTTTGGCTTTCACTGAATTCTCCCCCAAACTTTGAAAACGATAAAAGTAAAGGGGCCATATCACGTGCAACTGACAACCCATTAGTGATGCTCACATATAGGGAGTCCGCCTTCATACTGCATTTGTGAAATTTCTCTAAGTGTAGGTCGTATAGTGTTAGGATTCATACGATCTAGATATTTCTTGTATACGATCTGGGACTTGTAATTTTGTCTAACACTTTTGTTCTATACTATCTGGATTTCTTCTATACGATCTAGCTTTAATTGTTGTTCTAAATGGTCTAACTGATAGGTAAGTCTATACGATCTAGGGACTTAAACCTACACGATCTGAACTTGTTCTATACGATCTGGAAGTCTTGGATTGTAAATCAGACTTTGCCTATACAATCTAGAGTAAGACTATACGATCTAGAACCCAGATTGTTTGCATTTACTCTATACGATCTAGGTAGAAAATCTGACACAAACAATACCATACGATCTAGACTTGTACTATACGGTCTATAGCTTGCACTATACGATCTAGACCTTCAGTACTTGTCCATACGGTTTGGAATTGCTCTATACGATCTAGGACTGAACCATACGATCTAGATTGACACTTAGAATGTTTTTGCAGAATTTCAGAATATTTTCTTGTAATCAGTGCATTGACACTTGTGCACCCAGGTAGTAAAAATACTCATAATGAAGAAACCCTAGGTACGCTTTCATTCATTCAAGCCACCTGGGAGCACTGTGTGTGTGTGTGTTCTTGAGTTTCAGAATGTTTACTTCACAAATCTGAGGCTTGCAATGAGCAATCCTCCCATGGATGATAATCATGCTTGATTTCTGCACCTGTATGATGAATTGGATGAGGCATTAGGCTTAGAATCGGTCCTGACAATTGGTATCAGAGTGGGTACCGATCGATGGTGTCTCACGACCAATCTGATCACTTAGATCTGGATTTTGTTCAACTTTGTTGCTCAAGATTGGCAACTCCGCTTATGAGACATTTTCTACTTTTTTCTTCATTTTGGATGGATTCTGGATAGATCTGATGTTGTTTGATGTTAGATTATTGTTTATTGAGTTCATTCTGGATGTTTTTTGAGGTTCTACATGTTCAGTTCAGTGAAAAATTTGAGATCAGAAGCTGAATTTTTGTAAGAGTGGGTTTATTCACTTTTTTGGGTTTTTTTTGAAGATTTTGGAGCTTTGATTTCGAGTTTGCGGTGTTAGAATCAGTGCTTTTGGATGAAGTAAAGTATGATTTTCAGTGTAAAACGCATTCCGGATCCATTGGGAGCATTAGTTTCATCTAAAACTCAACCGTTTGGGCAGATCTGGAAAAACACACTGGAGTGCATATTTAGCGGTGTTCTTTATTTTCCTAGAAATGGGGGGGTGTTTTGCGAGTCAGATTCAATGAGTGTTACTGCTGTTCGGGAGTTGTTTGTGGCCAGAATAGCTTCATGGATGGTAAGTCTACATGATTCCATCATCAATTCATGTTTTCCTCTAGTTTTTGGGTGGATTTAAGTGCAAAAATGAAGCTACATTGCTGCTGTGTTTTTCAAGTTTTTTCCAGTGTTCTTCAAGTTTTTTGAAGGTTTAAAGATCCTCCATACGATCTAGACTCAGTTTGAAGATGTACTATACGATCTGGACTCTCTTGAAGATTGCCCATACGATCTACAAGCTTCCATACGATCTAGAGTGCATACGGTCTAGCTCCGGGAACACTATACGATCTAGGTCCAAACGATCTAATTTTGGGCTATACGGTCTAGACTTAGACCGTATAGAAAAATCCCATACGATCTAGGTTCATTATATACGATCTATGCTTCAAACGGTCGAGTTTCAACCATATGGTCTAGGATCTGGGTTTTTGTTCGAGATCGTTTTGTGAAATTTTGGTTGTCCAGTATGATAAAGCATCGAGAGTGGAGTTCGATGATATAAAAATTGTTTAATTTGGTCGAGTATTCACGGAGATATAGGTATCTCACGCTTTTCCGGCGGGGTTCTTGTTTATCCGACGATGTCTTTAGGGTTTTGGTTGTTAGGACGAATTCGTGAGGAGATGATGATATGGCAGTCCACGATTGGAGCATGGGGAATGTTCTAGCCGAAATTCTCTATCCTCTTGTCGGTATGCCCTCATCGCTGTCGAATGGTGATTGGTTGAAACTTGCAGGTGGGACCAGGCTGTGTTAAAGAACCGTTGAAAGCTCTCAACGATGGTGTCTTCTGATTGGTGCATCAGCTTTCTCACGGATCACAATCCGGATTTCGATCCAGGCCATTGAATCCTTAAATTTTCAGCCGTTGGATGAGATTTAAGACTCAAATCTGACTGGTCAGAATTTATGCACATGGATTGTGCTTTCTTCTTGAGGGATTTTTACCACTAACAAATATTTTAGCATTTTTTGTTAAATGCGGGCTTTTTCTTATCAGTCTTTAACGAGATTAACGGAGATGACACCCCTTACAGAATTGTGAATTTTTTTTATTGGTCATGGATTTATTCCGATGATTTTTTATTGGGTTTCTCGTTTATTGACGTCACGCGTACGTTAGCTATCGACCACTAACGAGTTAGCTTT
This sequence comes from Deinandra increscens subsp. villosa, assembly GCA_039602395.1. Lineage (NCBI taxonomy): Eukaryota > Viridiplantae > Streptophyta > Magnoliopsida > Asterales > Asteraceae > Deinandra > Deinandra increscens. The sequence continues at coordinate 26,414,469 of JBCNJP010000003.1, forward strand.
AATATCTGGTTAATTTGCAACTTATCTCGTTATGTCTCACGGTTTTATTTTTAGCTGATGTAGCGCTGATGTCAGCTAACATGATTAACTGGAATCTCAATTAAATATTGGAAGTGTTCGTTAAATCTCTCGGAGGGCCATTACTTAAAAAGAAAATTGATGGTTTTTCTCTGATTTTTCCAGATTGCACCATTTGACTCAAAAATATTCACGAAATATTTTTCCGAGCTCGTTTTTCAAACCCAAATTTACGAAGACTCCGCTTATGATTAATTTGCGCTCGGGATCTAACCTTATTCCGATTTGGCATGTTATCTCGATTTAAGTGTCGTTTTCCGTGACGTTTTTCACCCGTCACTGGTATCGGACTCTATTATTTCATCCAACCTCAGTCACGCGGAACAAGTGCTATATCATGGATCTTACACAACTGTCAGCATCCGGCGTTTGGTTTTTCGCGAGATCGTCCAATTTCAGGATTTTTGGACCATTTTCTCTAGGCAACCGAGCGGGACGGTTTGACTCTCCGCATCTGATTTTTATGCTTTCACTGGATGTTTTTGGAGAGATTTAGAGAAAAGGGGGAATTATTTTGGATTTGGATTATCGGGTCGATTATCCGGAGTTGGAGCATTTTTAGTGTCTAATTGGTTTATCTGATTCGGTTTGCTGCGGTTTGGACTCCGAGATTAGGCATTTTTAGTACTGTTCCCGACGAGTCGAGCGAGATAGAAGAAGCTTATTTAGAGGGGGAATTTCTACAACAAATTGCTTCGGTTTATCAGTTATTCATTGAAGATGTATGACAGAGCGATTCTTCAGTAGTTGAACAGATTTGAAAGCATCAGTCAATGGGGAATTGTTGGAACTATTTATTATTGTGACTGACGCCATCAAATCTGTTTACCGAAGCATTTGACTAAAGAATCCATCATGATTTGATTTAGAGACTGGGTTGTGATGATTGAAGCTTGCAGATTGGACTGAAGACGTTTTCTAGAAAAGTCAACTGTTCGGGTCAACAGTCAACATAAAATCAATGGAAGATCGATTCGAGCGAGCCAAGCTTCATATTAATTAAATCAACTTTGATTTAATTAATATATATTTTATTTGATTTTATTTTTAATTTGCTTAATTATTTGTGTTCACTAGTTAGCGGGTTAGTGAGCACATAGGCTCTCCCTATATATAGAGGTGCATGTGCTCCATTAGTAGATTGATGAATCTTTAAGAGTGTGTGAGCTATACTTCTAGAGAGAGAGAGAGAGAGAGTCTCACATTGGGTTTGAGCTCAACCCAATGTGACCGTGGATTTCTTACAACGAGTTTGTAATCATTCAGTTTGTTATAATCATTCAGTTATCATCAATAATTCGTTTAACTCATCATATTTATTGTTTGATTTTCTAGACTTTCGATCATCCAGTCTCACCATCTTTCGAGCATTTTGTTGAACATGATCTGGGTCTGTGACGTGAAATTGGTCCTTAGAGGAGTAAGAAGTGAGTGGTGTCCAAGACACCCCTCCAACTCAAAAATTAGGTACCAACGAGCAATTGTCTCAATGGTATATGGGGGAAGGTTAAGTTCCTGACTAAGAGGTCAGGGTTCGATCCTCACAGGGGGTTTTCTGGCTATGGCCAGTTTCCCCCTGAACTGGTGTCTTGGTTGAGTGCAGAGCTGATGTACGAGCTTCCCCATAGGGGACATGCCAGTCTCTGTCACTTCGGGAGTGGAGATGATCGGGTGGGTGGTGTAATGCCCCCGTTAGTGATCTGAAATCGCCGTTAAAAAAAAACTCAAAATTGGGCTACTTAATAGTTAATATTTAGTTGAGCTAATTCAGTAGGCACCTAAGATTTTTTAAGGCATCTAAGGTTCAAACCCTGACCCAAAATTAAAGAGACTAAGCAAGATTTGTTTTGGAAGTTGAAAAAAAACTTCCGGCAGTATTGGTGCGCGGTGATCCGGTGACAACGCTTGATGGTCTGATGAAAATGCTGGTGGTCTTTGAATTTTTTTCAGAGAGTGTAAGAAAAGAAAGAAGATGATGTGTTTTGACTCTTGATTGAAATATCTAACCTTCTTTTCGTTAGTGCTTTTAGGGTTTTCAGAAAACAACACAGCGGAGTAAAATCAAAGCACCAACACCAGGATCTTAATATTGCTTAGATGATGAACAAAAATAAAACTACAAGAGTTAGCTTAGGCGAATTCTTGAGTGTTGATGACGAAACCAAGTTCTAACCGAAGAACTTCTCTATGTGATGCGCACACTACACGTCCTTGATCACTAACGGATGCTAGTCCTTGCCTATGATCAACAAGCAAAAAACGAATCTCCCAGGGGGAAGTTTCGACCGTAAATGATAAGAGGGGGAAGGAGAGAGTTCTAGGGTTTGGTAGATTAGGATATTATATAGTGATGTACACAAAATTATACATATTTTATACCAAAATATTCTCACATTTCGGGACAAAACCTAGCTACTAATATCAAAACAAAGCGATTTTGTTTCTTTTTAATTTTTCAGGTTTTCTATAGCCACAATACCAAAAGAAGCATAATCTAGCAGAAAAGTGAAAAAAAATGCATGTTTTGGGATTTCATGACTTTAGCACGGCCCGTGCCCAGCTCGGCACGCCCCGTGCCCGACCCGGATCTACAGAAATCTTCCTCTGGCTCAGCACACCCTGTGTTTCTGAATCACCACGCCCGGTGTTGAAGCCTCCTGACATGGCACGACCCGTGCTCTAACAAACACGGCCAGTGCCCCTGAAGACAGAAGATTTCGAATCATCTATCTGACATGGCACGGCCCGAGCCACTCTAAGCACGGCTCGTGCCAAACACCAGACTTTGCCTATAAAATCCGGCCTTCTCCCACTTCACAACTCGCTCAATTCTTCTCTCTTCCCCCTACTTTTAGATTAGTTAGTTGAGCCACTTGGCGTTTTCGTGTATTTAAGTATGTCGGAGTCTGTAAGAACTTCAACCAGATTTAGTAATTGAAAGTATTTTGTCTATGAAATCTTCCTTTACTTGCTGGCAAATCTTTAAGCTATGATTAGCTAAATTCTTACACTTGATTGGAAATAATAAACCTTAACAAGTTTTCAAGTTGTCTTTATAAAGTTGGTTTATGGTGTGTCTAATGACTTTGTGAAAACCCTTTTATTGAAAGTATATTATTGATTTTCTGAACTAGACGTGCTCTACGTATCACAGACCATTTGGGGAGTCGAAATCCCAAAGGCCGGACCTGTGACACCCAGTCGGGGGACGATGCATGATTCAAATGGTGACTCGCGTCCCATGCTACATGATACGTTCGAGGTCTTTATGTCTATGTAAGCAAACTCGGCTGACCACGCATGTGTGGGATGAAAGTATTTGGTTGGGAATGGGGGTTGGTAGTATTTTGCCACTTCACGGAAGCCGAGATGGTACGTGTTTGTGAACTTGGCTCTGGTCACGCCGGACGTGCATGCGCGAGAGCGGTGCATGGAAGAAACGGACCTTAGTCCCTTAAAAATATAATTTTCACAATAAAATAACCCGGCACACAGGGTTGTTCCCCTGATGGTTCATGACGGCGTGTCGAGTACGGTAAGTCGGCCAGTTTGAGGGACCCCGTAAGTAAGTGGCATTATACCACTATATTTGTCTATTGGCTGCAACGTTCCCCGGGGTTCGTACTCCTCGTAGACGATCACCTGGGAGAGTAGTGATACTAGATTTGAAGCTGAGAGGCGGTCTAGTTTCCTGCCAATAAGACAATCTTAACCCAGGTTATAAATAAACAACTTGTCTATGAGTTACTGGTATGATTATTCCAATCAATATTGACTATGACTGCTTGAGTCCGAAAACCCATTTTATCTATATATATATATACACATATATATATATTTATTAAACTTATTTTTCCTAAAGATTAAAGATAGAGTTTGGTTAAACGTTGACAAAGATTGAGTATTGGGAGCTCTCATTTTTCATTGTGTCCTGATCGACCCCGATTCAACTTACCACTACTATACTGCCTACGATGGGTATACTTGCCCGTGTAATGTGGTGAAATGGTAGTTGTCAAGTAAATCAGGTATTATAAATTTAAAAGCTTAAAACTGCTAAAAAGGTTTAAAAAATTGCCATATTTTATGAACACATCAGCACCCAGCACACATCATATAGTATCCTAATTTAGCACAACTTACACTTAAGTCCCTAAACTTTTCTCTATTATTTAATTTGGACCAAACTATGATATTAAACTAATTAGCCTAGCTAATTATTTAACATCCTAGATAAGTCATTAAGTCTAACTCCATGATTAATGTCCATTAAATAACCTCTTGATCTTAGGCGTCTATATACATAATATAAATACAACTATATACATTATATATATATATATATATATATATATATATATATATCTTTGGTATCTTTATGTATTTGTGTGTGACCCCATAGGCTCATGTGTGTCTAGCCAGATGATTATATATTATGACACGAGCATATTCCAACAGCTCCCACTTGCGCACGTCATAATAACAAGTAATCATACAAGCAAAGGTTAGAGTCTAACAACACGCCAATTCCCATAGATACACATGAGGATAGTTTAAAAAACGTCTCATTTTAAATAGTTAAATTATAATCAGTCATCCATTTGTTTCAGATACTGTGTTGAACATTAGACATGGATCATGTGTTTTCTAATGTATTTAACGATTCTGTTTCTCGACCATGATATTGAACTAGATTACCAAATCAATCAAGATTAATCTTAATTACCTTTGGGTACAACCATACATACATCTGTCCAAATCATTAAGGGGCCCAGTAGTATCTAACTCCATTTTATGTGGAGGAACAAATCCTATCTTGACTGCATATGCTTGATATGGGCTTCACGGTGCTCCTAAAGATGATTTTTATAGAACCCGTATTCAGGACAATGTTTAACCACATCAAAGAACAACACTCCACTCACACAAACCTGCTTGCATTGCAAGTGTAAGGATGAGTGACTTAACCATTTACGAGATTCACTATCGACAATATCCATGTAGTGACCTCTCGTGGGTTGGGTCAGTCCAATGTTTATCAACATAAACATCGTGTGAGTTTGGTGGACAACATCAATTAATATTCATTCATCAATGAATATCAGCAACACGTCTCACATTTACCTTAATTTAATGACACTCCCATATTATCAACTGGTAAAGGACAATTTAGAGCAATAGACAATTATATCATTCATGGATATAAACATGCTAAAATAGAATACATTAGATATAAATGAAAACGATCATACCAGGTATATCAATTCATTAATATATAAACCGCTTAATATTCTAATTATCCAAATACTAAACAAATTTAGATAAGACTACTAGCTGGTCGAAGACAAATGTTCCTAGCATGCTCGACATGTTTAGTACAAGACATCGGCTTCATAAAAGGGTCAGCTAAGTTGTTATCTGTGTGAACTTTGAGAAGGTTGATCTCTCCTATTTCGATTACCTCGCGAATGTAGCGAACCTTCCTTGAAAAATGTTTGGCAACCCTTTTGAACTCCTGGTTCATTGGCTATGATTATCGCACTTGAGTTACCTCAGTACATATTCATAGGTCTCTCATTACTGGGAACAACTCCAAGAGCAACAATGAATTTACGTATCCAAATAGCCTCCATCCAGCTTCCGAAACAACTATGTATTTAGCTTCTGCAGACGGCATCGCAGTAGTGCTCTGTTACGCACTTTTCCAGTCAACAACACCTCCATTCATGACGAAGACATAACCAGTCTACGATCGTGTATCATCTTGATCTGTCTCGAAACCAACATCAGTGTAGCAAGTAACTAGTGAGTTGGTCTTCAACTCCACTATAAACAAGAAACATATCCTTAGTATTTCAAAGATACTTCAGTATGTTCGTGACAACACTCCAGTTACTTTCACCTGGATTCTGATGAAATCTACTTGTAAGGTTCTGAGTGAACGCTACGTCTAGCCGAGTGAGCCTTACTGCGTATATGATGGATCCTACAGCCGAAGCATAAGATACGCCCGTCATATGCTTCACCTCCCCAGCTGTTGAAGGTCCTTGAGTCTTACTCAAGCTTACATGATGTTGCATAGGGAAACTTCCACGTTTGGAAGCATCCATTTTGAATCGTTTCAAAATCGTATGAGTGTATGCACTTTGGCTTAAACCTATTAACCGCTTTGATCTATCACGATAGATCTTTATTCTAAGAATATATTCCGCTTCTGCCAGATCTTTCATGGCAAAACATTTTCCAAGCCAGGATTTAACATCTTTTAGCATTGGAATGTTATTTCCCATAAGTAATATGTCATCGACATATAAGATAAGAAAGATAACGACGCTCCCACTAGCTCTCATGTATACACATGGCTCATCAGGGTTTTGAGTGAAACCAAACTTCTTGATTTCCTCATCGAACCTCTTATCCCAGCTTCGGGATGCTTCCTTTAATCCATATATGGATATTTGAAGCTTGCATACCCTTTTTGGATATATTGGATTGACAAATCTTTCTGGTTGAACCACATAGGCTTATTCATTAAGACGTCCATTTAAGAAGGCAGTTTTGACATCTATTTTCCAAATCTCATAGTCATAGTAGGCTGCTATGGCCAAGAGAACCCTAATAGATTTAACGTCTGCAACAGGCGAGAAGGTTTCTTCATATTGAACCTCGTAGGTTTGAGTGTAACCTTTTGCTATAAGACGAGCTTTATAGGTATGTACATTGCCATCTATGTCGGACTTTTTCTTGAAAAGGCACTTGCTCCCAACCGTTTTTCTTTTCAGAGGAAGATCAACCAAGGCCCAGAGTTGATTATTACTCATGGATTGCATTTCCGCATTCATAGCATCAACCCATTTATCAGATTCTGAATCCGATAATGCAGCTTAATATTTATCGGGATCTCCGTGATCCCCTAATTCTTGCTCCTCGGCATTGATATAAAAACCATATCTTTCAGGTGCCTGAGGTATTCTTGTAAATCTTCGAATCAGAACAATATCAATTTGAGGTAGGGCATCAGTATGTGCTACTTCATTTTGATGTTCGCTAGTGTTTGCTGAAGGTTGTGCATCTGGGCTTTAAGATCCATCAAAGTTTACTGAGCTCCCACTTGCTTCTTGCAAAATGAGATTTCTCTCAAGAAACTCAGCTTGCCGAGCGACAAACACTTTGTCTTCGGGTTGATAGTAGAAATAGTAACCCATCGTTTCCTTTGGGTATCCTACAAAGATGCACTTGGCAGATGCGAGCTCACAAACCCAGACCTTCAAGTAAGACAGATTAGGGACTTTCCCATGCCATATTTCATATGGTGTCTTCTCAACCTTCTTATATGGAACATACCGAGTATGAGAATAGTAGTATCTAGAACATAGTCCCACTAAGATAACGATATAGTAGTCAGACTAAACATGGATCGAACCATGTCAAGCAGGGTTCGGTTTCTCCTTTCAGATACACCATTATGCTGAGGTATATATGGAGGACTAAAGTCGTCGGTAGAAATGACGAAGTAGTTAGCACCTGTCTTAGATTTAGTTCTAAACGGGTCGCATACGTCAGTGTGTATAAGTCCGAGTAGATCATTGGCTCTTTCACTTACATGAGTAAAAGGGTTTTTCGTCATCTTGCCCCATATACAAGACTTGCATTTGTCAAACGATTCATGGTCGGTAGAAGCCCATCGCGTTGCAGCTTTGAAATACGTTTCTTGATTACGTGGCCTAGACGATAGTGCCATAAGAAAGTGGAATCTAAATTCCGTCTTGCTTTCTTGGTGCTACATGTGTATATAGAACTATTGTTTGAAACTAGATTATGCATATCAATATCAAAAATACCATCACGAGGAATAGATTAAAATAATGTAAGTTATTCTTAGAAACTGAAATACCAAAATCTGTAAAAACATGACAAAAACCATTGTCTTTCAAACGACGTAAAGAAACAACACCCCTAGTAATAGTAGGTGCGAAGTGACAATTTTCTAACACCATAATCAATCCATTAGGGAGGATTAAATCATAGCTCTCTATAGCTTCGACTGCGGCACGCATTTCATTGCCTACGTACAGATCCAAAGCTCCTTTCTCCAGTCGCCTAATTCCCATTAGACCCTGGGTATTATTACAAATGTGAGTACCACAACCCGTTTCATAAACCCAAGATATATAGTTAAGAAAAGTATAGAGTTCTATTACGAAGAGACCTGATCCGCTAGTCCCACTAGCTTGTTCTTCTTCAACTCTGCCAAGTAGACAGGACAGTTTCTCCTCCGATGGCCCACTACATTACTGTGATGGAAAGCCTCATTCTTTGCTGGGTGCTCCTTTTTAGCAGGTGTGGGGATCTTCACCTTGGGGGTGTGAGCAGCGACTTGCTTACCCTTGCCTTGCAGTTTGTTCTTTTTATGGATTTTTCCAGCCCTAATTGCTAGAACCTCTGGTGCTTTCTTGGGCATCCCTTGTTCTGCAAGCTTTAGCATAGCATGCAACTTAGAGATCGTCTTCCCCATGCTATGCATGTTGTAATTCATCACAAACTGCTCATAATCCTTGGATAGTGAGGTAAGAATCAAGGTCACACCAAGGAATTGAGGCACGGGGTAGCCAAGTCGCTCCATTTGGTCTAGGTATCCCTTCATCTTTAGCACATAAGAGCTAACAGATTGGCCTTCCTGTTGTTTACAAGCGTGAAATGGTTTAACTATTTCAAACAGTTCCTGCTATGCTTGTTGTTGAAATAGTTTTCAACTCAGTTAGTATCTCATATGCTGTGAGTTCCTCCAAGTTCTTTTGGATCTCAAGGGTCATGCTCACTAGCATAAGAGCTGCTATTTCTTGTTGTTCTTTAATCTATTTTGCATGGGCAGCACGGACAGCCGCAGTAGCAGTGGTAAGAGGTGCCTTGGGTAGGGCTTCTTCCACATGATGCAACTTCACTTCAGCCCTAAGGACAATGCTTAACTTTTAATACCATTAAATGAAGTTGATCCTGTTCAACTTCTCTCTTTCAAGAAATGACCTAATAGTAGATTTGGATAGTTCGGTGGTTGATGACATCTACAATTCATTCAAAGTTTAATATTAGTATTTTCTATAATAATGTTTTTAAGAAATTAAATACCCTTGTTTAATTATACATTAAATTTACTAAAATTTTAAGATCCTCATCGACATTTTATCTTAAATACATGTATCTGACATATGCATTTAACGATAAATTCGATAGGTAGGTCACGGTGACCAATTACATTACATGTGCAATTCTTAGATCTTATGGGACCGATGGCACTAGTGAACTGGCATCTAGTGTCAAACTGTCATGTTTGTCCCATCTTTGCCTCGGGTACAACGTTTCACCTGGTTAGGGCACTCGATTAAGTCATCCAATTTGAAAACGTGTAATTATAAGATCTAAGGTCTGACGCACAGATAATAATGACCCCGGGACTTACAACTCACAACGTCTCACTTGGTTTATGATGAAAAGAAGATGCAAGTGTTTTCAATGAAAGTGGATGTCACGACTTAAATTTTGACGGGTATGGTTATTTGATTTTATCATGTAATTCAAATATGCCGTAACGACTCGTTATCATGTAACGACCCGTTAGGACTCTTCGAGGTATAACGACAGGTTAGGCGGTAACGAGCCGTTACGCTTGGGTATTTATAAGTTTAAAACCGATTTCAAACTTAGTTTAAAAAAATCGATTTTTTTACTTTATCATTTCTATACACATTCGCAATACATAAATAAAACACAATCAACAATTTTAAAGCACTATAGATAGATGTGCAAAACCTCAACCGATGAAATCCTGTGCTTGGCCTCGTGGGCCATCACGCTGGGCCAAGTGGGTCAACTAGGTCAGGCCTGCATAAACCCATAGTGGGCTCCCACTTGCTCTAAGACCATCAAGAGCAAGTGAAGTCCAAATGTGAGATTTTATTCAAAACAGTCAAGAAAAATGCAGCAGCTTGCAGTCTCAAAAACCTCGTGGAAGGATTCTTCCCCAATTCTCAAAGCCTTCTACAATGTTGTAGCCCTATGTCTTGGGAACCTCCAGAATAATTTTCAGCAACTTTGTAATAACCAATATCCGAGAAAACGTATTTTCGTACAGGCTGTCCAGCAGTGATGGAAATCACGTATTCTTCAATTCCATCATCATCAACTTGAATATTTGTCTTGGTTACAACAAGATAAACTAATACAACCAATCTAGTATGAACTAATCTAACAAAATGCTGAAACAATGGCTACAATGATGAAAAACATAGAATACAAAGCCGAAAAATGGCTACCGAACTAAAATCCCAAACACCACAGCAGAACAACACAAAAGAATAAAAAACACATCTGGGTCAAGGTTTTCATCGGTTTTGCACATCATAATTGAATATCTATGCTGTAACGACACGTTACGTAACACAAATTGCCGAACCGACTCGTTTTTGCCAGAACGGCTCGTTTCGGTCTGATTATCCGCAATAAAAAAACATGTTTATTGCGGACCTGCTATAAAAACTAACAATTTATTTCAGATTATGGTTTCTGTTAAAACTCATTTTCATCCATAATAGATTAGGGTTCATCAAATGTCGCTCGTGATACCACTGTTAGTGCTTTTAGGGTTTCAGAAAACAACGCAACGGATTAAAATCAAAGCACCAACGCCAGGATCAACATATTGCTTAGATGATGAACATAATATAAAATTAAAAGAGATACCTTAGGCGAATTCTTGAGTGTTGATGACGAAACCAAGTTCTAACAGAAGAACTTCTCTATGTGATGTGCACACTACACGTCCTCGATCACCAACGGATGCTAGTCTATGCTTATGATCAACAAGCAAAAACCGAATCTCCCAGGGGGAGGTTTCAGCCGTAAATGACAAGAGGGGGGTATGAGAGAGTTCTAGGGTTTGGTAGATTAGGATATTATATAGTATCCTAATTTACCAGAACTTACATTTAAGTCCCTAAGCTTTTCTCTATTATTTAATTTGGACCAAACTATGATATTAAACTAATTAGCCTAACTAATTATTTATCATCCTAGATAAATCATTAAGTCTAAATCAATGAATAATGTTTGTTAAATAACCTCTTGATCTTAGGCGTCTATATACATAATGTAAATACAACTATATACATTATATATATATATATATATATTCCGTATCTCTGTGTTTTTGTGTGTGATCCCATAGGCTCATGTTGTCTAGCCATATGATTATATATTATGACACGAGCATATTCCAACACTTTTTGCACTATTACGGACATGAAAATAATGAAAAAATCAGATTCAGTGGTCAAACATCAACAAGCCCAAATCTAATTTTATTGTTTTTTTCCTTGATAATCTCATATAACCAAACAGTAAAAAGAAAATGAAAGCATACTAAATTGTTGCAAACTAATCCGATGTGTTATGTTTGTGCTGAGTGCCAATATTTTGTCTTCTTCCTTTGACGCCACACTATAAATTCATTAAGTACTCTTAAATGTAGTTTTTAATTTTGTTTTAGTTTGTATTATTTGCATGAGGTTCGGACCCATCTCCTTTCATTTCTTTATGAGTGGATTTCTTATATGGGCAACCATCTAGGCTATATGTTGGCGATGATCATATTTGGTCCACCACGGGGGTTCAGCATGAGGACCCTTTGGGGCCACTCCTTTTTGCCTTAGTTTTACACCCGCTTGTCCATCGGATTAGGGACTGTTGTAAGCTCCTTTTCCATGATTGGTACCTAGATGATGGTACGATTATTAGAGACGCTAATGAGGTGGCTAAAGCTTTGGATATTATTAGGTCTGAGGGGTCCCGGATTGGGCCTTGAATTAAAGATTAAGAAAACTGAGGTTTTTTTACCATCGTGTAATGGGGTGAAGATGCAGGATGGATTGTGTTTTGGTCGAAAATCAGCAAAGTGATTTTGTATTCCAAACTTTGATTGTAAGGTAGTGTGCTTAATGATCAAAATGATGGAATATCAATGTATGAATGTTGACACGATGATGTAATGAGGGAAAATCTAGAATCCTTCGAGTTGCCTCTAGGAATCCTGGCAAAAAACATCGGGAGCCGGCCTGAAGAGCCTGCTACCTAGCACTTTTATTGATAAGAAATTAAAAAGATACAAGTGTTTTTGGAGGATCGATTGATCGGGCTATGTGTTCCAATGATTATAGCTTTCAAAGCTTGAGTGTGAGTGAGTTGTGTGTTTCTAAACCGATTGAGTCCTCGATTATATAACGATTACATGAATAACAAACATTCCGGGATTCCTGGGATCCTATTCTCCAACTAACTTGACCGTTAGAGCTACACTTGTCCACTTAGTCCACATTCTTCGATAGCTGGAGCTTGTATTTCGGAGGTAGTTGACGACTCAACGGTACCTGGATCAAATAAACACGTGGCAATAATAAGGGTTAGTCGGATAAAAATAAATCAGGATACCTGGATAAGTGGGAGTCTTAGACTATAATAGGATTCTTGAGCCATCTGAGCTTCCTGCGAGCATCCTGAAAATAGATCCCTCACAATTGCCTCTTGATTATCGACGGTTGTGGATAAGCTCAATAGCTCTCGAGATTCAAAAGATGCTGCATTCACGGCGTTATCATAGTAATATATGTTGAGATGTGACGTTTTTTACGACGTTCAAAGGATGGGACTTGTATCATTACTTCTTCTTTAAATATGAGATTCCAATTTCATTTATCTACTCATCTTCCTCTGAAAACCTCTCGAGCTTCTCTGATTTTCCAGGTCAGTTCTAATCACTTTTCTTATCCGTTTTCCTTCTTCTGATTTTTCGGCCATGCCAAGAAAAATACCCGATCGTCCTCTTCGTTGAACACTCCGGTGATCGATGATTTTCACGATCAGGGGTATGTGATCCCCAGCGAAGAAGAAACTTGCACATTCGATAATGGCGATATCCATGATTTGAAAAACTCCGGCATCTTTCCTCCGGTTATGATTTTTCGTCCTTTTGATCTCGAGTTAAGTCTGATTTCACCTCCACCACCTAGGTTTGCTTTATGTATTACCCTTTTTTTGTTTGGTATGACCTTCCCCTTTCCTAAGCTTGTTACCCAGTTCTTCAAGACCACCTGACTTAGTTATGCTTTGGCGAATTTTGTACTCTCTTGACCAACTGAACCAAACCCGGAACCTAGAGATCGGGATTCCTGAAATTTGTGAAGCCTACCAACTCAGAACCCACGGCTGTAGCCGATTCGTCTTGAAGGCTCGCACCTCTACCTCCAAATTGATTCCCCGAGCTTCCCATAACGATCATGATTGGAAGAAGCGTTTTTTTTGTGAAGCGTGATTTGATTCCAGGGGGTAAAGAGTTGCCGTTAAAGTGGGTTGATAAGGGTAGGATATTGATTTCCTTTTCATCGTAAAACCCTGAATCCATGTTTAATTTTCCTTAATGCTTTTTGTAGCACCCAAGTTTGAGAATCTCATCAAAGCGCACCCGGATCCCAAGAAGCTTGAAGTAGTCTACCAGATTCTAGCCGCGAAGAGAGCCCTGATCCTTGAAGCAATAGCCAGCGAACAAAGCTATTCAACCGACCACATTCTTGAGATGTCTCGTGAGTTTTCATAGGATCCTTACCTGTATTTTTATCTGAGAATCCTAAATGTTGATAATCTGTTTTTATCGCAGCCCCCAAATCCAGCTCTTCATTCTCCCTGAAGGATCTTGACAGCATCCTCAAGATCAGAAAGAGCAAACGGAGCAGCCTGCCACCTCCAAGCCTCCTGTCAGCCGACCTAAGGCCTCTTCTTCCAACAAGAAGAAGGTCACCTAGGCTACC
>JBCNJP010000003.1:26428899-26462239 GCA_039602395.1 Deinandra increscens subsp. villosa
TTCAAACCAAGGGCAAAGTTTATACCCTAACTGCTATCAAAGGACCTGGTATGACCTCAGGTACATTTCTCGATAAATAATGTGCTTGATTTTGTGTTATATGCTTTATCAAATAGTTTTGTGAATTGCTTGATAGACCGTTAGTTAGGATCAAGAATCCTTTAGATCGTAACGACCTTAGATAATGAACGTTAAACGTTAGAAATCATCCGAGGATTTGGAGATTACAGCAGTAGTCTTTACACTCAAGAAATGGGAGCATTAAACGAGATTACACACACAGGATGTCCAATTAGCTCATTGAAAGTAGGTGATAAATAGTCATAAATTATATTGACTTTGTTGTGGTTAGAATAGTAATGTCATCCTACACTGGGCTAGGACTAGTACACCGCTGTTTGTATCAAGGGTGTGGTAGATACGCCGCTGGTACATCTTATATATACACCTGAGATACAAAGAGAAGTAAACAAGAGTTAGTCTCGTGTGAGTAGATAGTACGAGCCACTGTGGAAAACAAATCGGTAGAATTTATGGATATAGATCACTTATTAGTAAGCAAGTGAGGGACCGTTGGAATTCAAGAATGAAGATCAATCCATGTAAAGTGTAGATAACGACGTACGCAAGGGGTGAGATGGAGCATCAGAAGTCTCACAGCGACGCGTTCTTCCAAGGAGTTAGCTAATATGTCTTCTGAAAGATCGTTGTAGTTTTGAAGCGAACGGGTCAGAAATGATATCTTTCGATAGAATCGTATTAAATGTCGGGTTATCATATATAGAAATGCGTGTTGCGGTTCTTAATCGCAATTAGAAGAAAGGGTTAGGAGCAGGATAATTCCTTTAGTTAAAATGTTATGGGTACCTAGGTAAGATTCTGAATCAACCTAGGAAAGAAAGGGGTGAAATTGGAATATCTCATTTATGAGTTATTCGTGAACGGAGCAGGTTTCGGGACGAAACCTTATTTAAGGGGGGTAGAGTTGTAACATCCCGAAATTTGAGAAATACGTGATTAATGTGATTCATACATGTGATATATGATATTAGAATGAAAAACGTAGTTAAACGTTAGTATGATAGAAATAAATGATAACCGGGAAAAAATTCATTTATATGATTATGTTATATCAAATACATGTGTAAAAATGTGTTTGAATAGCATGGATGCATGTGAAATATTCATTTGATGAATATATATGTGGAAATACGTGTTTAAATTAGTTAAACGTGTATAAATGCATGTTAAATAGTTAACGGAAAAGTATAAGGGCTAAAAGTATAATTTATATAAAGTTATAATTACTTACGGATATTATATGTATCTATAACTTTTATAAGTATCCCGAGGCTTATAAAGTATTATAAAAATATCCTAAAGTGGTTAGGAACATAAAATAATAAGTGTTGTAAAGTTAGAGGGGCCAAAGGTGTAAATAATGAAAAATATATATAAATATATATAAAAATATATACGTACGTATACTTATATCATCAAGGGTGTACCGAGCCTTAAAAACTTTATAAAACATGTTTTATAATAGTTCGGTACATAAAATATCAGTTTCGTAGGAATCTGGGGCTTAAAATGTAAATAAAACCTAGAGGGACGAAAACTGTCATTAGGTGATTCTTGGCTCGCGGTACGCGAGGAAGCCAGCCAAAGGGCTCGCGATACGCGACCCGTATCTGGTCGCAGAATTGGCCACGGCTCGACTTGCAGCCTACGTTTGATCCTCCCACGCGTCGTTTTCTTCGAATTAGTCACCTACGTACGTGGAGGAACATCAGGCGACCCCAACTATTATAAAAGGGAGCTTCGATCGACCTTAATTCCTTGCCAATTCACGAGATTTATCTCCATAAACCCTAAACCACTACCGCGATCTTCATCTTCAAAATTCGAGCAAATCGTTCGGAGTTAGAGGCTGATCTCCTGCAGTCCCACGTTTTGAGGTATGATCTACAAAAGCCCCATGTTAATTTCAGATTATATCCACGTTTTGATCGAGTTCTAAATCTAGGGTAAAATTATGGTTCTTAACTTATTCTTTCAAATTCAAGCAATCGGGTGGGAGTTAGGTGCTGTTTGTTTTTGCAGACAAAAACTGTCTGCAGTCTGATTTCATCTGATTTCATGTCTGTAGCTGAAGATGTGGTCTGAAGATCTGTAATCTGAAAATATAAGACAGTTTGTTTTATTAACTTGACACTGTCTGCAAAAACCGAAAAATATATAATTGTCAAACTTATCTTACTAAATTAAAGTCATTCAACGTTCACATTATAATATAAATACAATAATAAAACCAAATATCAATAACATAAAAACATAAGTAAAATGGTGGTGGTGGTGGGGTGGTGGTGGTGGTGGTGGTGGTAGTGGTGTGGTGGTGGTGTTGGTGGCGGTAATGGTGGTGGTGGTGGTAATGGTGTGATGGTCGTGGTGGTGGTGGTGGTGGTGGTCATGTGCTGGTGGTGGCGGCGGTGATGGTGGTGGTGGTGGTGGCGATGGTCGTGTGGTGGTGGCGATGGTGGTGTGGTGGTGGCGGTGGTGTTAGTGGTGGTGGTGGTGGTGGCGGTGGTGTGGTGGTGGTGGTGGTGGCGGTGGTGTGGTGGTGGTGGTGGTGGCCGTGGTGTGGTGGTGGCGGTGGTGGCGTTGGTGGTGGTGGTGTGGTTGTGGTGGTGTGGTGGTGGTGTTAGTGGTGGTGGTGGTGTGGTGGTGGTGGTGGTGGTGGTGGTGGCGGTGGGGTGGTGGTGGTGGTGTGGTGGTGGTGTTAGTGGTGGTGGTGGTGGTGGTGGTGTGGTGGTGGCGGTGATGGTTGTGGTGGTAGTGGTGGTGGTGGTGGTGGTGGTGGTGGTGGCGGTGGTGGTGGTAGTGGTGTGGGGGTGGTGGTGGTGGCGGTGGTGGTGGGGGTGGTGGTGGTGGTGGTGGTGGTGGTGGTGGTGGTGGTGGTGGTGGTGGTGGTGGTGGGGTGGTGGGTCTTTTGTTTTTAAGCTTGTGAGTTATAGTGTGAAGATGAAATAAGCAATGTTTATAAGTTTTTTTTTGAAGAGGTTTTAAGCTTAAATAAGATCTTCATAAGAAAAAAAAAACAGTCTTCAAGGCATATGTCTGCGCGCCTGCAGACATAACCTCTCCTGAAGATGTATTAAGCAAAAACAAACAGCACCTTAGGACCTGAAACTTTTTAGATATTGTTAAAATGATGTTTTCTATAAAAGCCCTAAGTTAATTTATGTTCGGAAAATGTTTCATATTTAATTAAAAATTAATATGAAATTCGGGTTTTTAAACAAAGGTTTTGCTAAAGTGACAATTGGGACTATATTAGGGCTTGATAATTTGTAGAATATTATAATATAATATTATAAACAAAAGCCCTAAGCTTATTTCATTTTAAAAGAAGTTTTGATATTTATTTAATAAATATATGAAATTAGGGTTTTCTAGACGTCGTAATACCAAAATTTCATAAACGGTGATGAGTTAAGCTTTGCTATTTTAAAGCATATTATAAAATGTTATAATGGATAATACCCTAAGACGGTTTTGAATAAAAATGAGTTTTGCTATCGAAACGACAAAAACGGGATATTAGGGTTTCGGAATATGAATATTTATAATAATCCGGAGGGTATGAGGACTCGATTTTTGGTATGGTAACATGTTTATATATATATTAAACATATGTGAGTTTAAAATGGATAATTAACAAAGTATTAAAGATACCGAGTTAATCGGATATTTAGAAGTTCGTGCGGACCGGAAGGGTAAGCGTCTGTACTCTGGGGGTTTCTGGCAAAGCGGGGGGGGGGGGGGGGGTCGCATAAATTCCAACTGGGACCTGGCATACCTCACTGGGCGATCCCGGGGTGAGCGTTTACTTATAGGAATGCGCGTCTTCATATTATCGTTAAAAGAAAATGATAACTGCCTAAAGGGCATTTTGGTCATTTTGACCTTTAAAAAGGGATAAACTTAATAATTGAATATTATTAAGATAATAAGATATTAAAATAAACATAGGAAGTGTTTATTGTATGAAGCTTTGCGTTAACGCCATACGATACGTGAATTAGGTTAAATCGAGAATCGTAGCGGGAGTTCCGTCCGAGTAAACAAGTTAAAGAGATAAGGTGAGTTCTATGAGCCCACTCTTAAATATTTTAAATGTTTTAAATTTTTTCGCGCTGATATACATACAAATGTTATAAAATGCATCTAAATGATTTATAACTGAAATGTTGCCTATCTGAACTATTGAAGTATTAAACTATTGAATTACCTTTGAGTAGATATATATCAGATTGCTAAGGTGCTAATTGTTAATGGATATATTGAACTGTTAAATTGTTATTGAATTGATATATATACGTGGACTGTTATGGAAATACATATACGTGAAATATCTTGAATTGATA
Organism: Deinandra increscens subsp. villosa; assembly: GCA_039602395.1. Classification (NCBI taxonomy): domain Eukaryota; kingdom Viridiplantae; phylum Streptophyta; class Magnoliopsida; order Asterales; family Asteraceae; genus Deinandra; species Deinandra increscens. The sequence continues at coordinate 26,433,327 of JBCNJP010000003.1, forward strand.
AACTGTTAAAAGGCTTCTGGGATAATATATATAGATAAATATATATATGATATGTTATGAAAATGATGTTAAATCTTTTGTATGTATTATAATGTAATTATAATGACCGTGATATGATATGTGCTATATTGCTTTGAAATTAAATAGTCAAGTGATAAAGAAATTATTAGTAAACGTTATAGTGAATATGTATGATTATATGAGAATAGGTGATGCATTTGCTTTATTATTATGTGGTGGATACGCCGCTGGTACTTCCTATATATATACATAATAATATTAGTTACCCAGTATATCAGAAGTGTGGAGGATACGCCCTGTATACATACACCAACGGTAAATTGGGGGATGCCCACTTGTTGCAGTATATGAAGACCTTGTCACTATTTACTAATAATCTTAAGTCACTTTGTTATTTAACAAAGGGCGGGTAGTAGTACATGAGGAGTTAGGAAGTAGTGTTACTCAATGGGGTTAAGGGCACTACAAATAGAAAGGGGGAAAGCTATTGTCCGTTATAGGGAATGCTCTAGAAGGGTAAACTCGGCAGCTAGCAAATAGGGGGAAACAGGGCAACTGTTCGTTACAGGGATTGCCCTAGAAGGGTAAACTAGGCAGTTAGCAAATAGGGCAAAGAGGGGCGACTGACCGTTATAGGGAATACCCTAGAAGGGTAAACTCGGCACTCAACAATGATGATATCTCTGCCTATTAGTAGCAGGGTTTACACTGGTAATATATATTGGGGTTATAGAAAAGGGATAGTGGGATAAATGGTTTTATAGGGGGTGTTTCCTGTTAAGGAATATTACGTGTTGTATAATTGTGATATATATTATACTTGATAAATATCTGTGAAAAAGGGATCTTGTAGGTCCAAGGGTTTTAAACCTCACGCCGAGGTAAAGCTTTTAAAATATAGAACTCACCAGCGTAAGCTGACCTTTTCCAAAAATGTATGTATGTCAGGTCAGGGTGAGACTTCAACTAGTTATGAGAAGGCCCTGGTGATAAGGGATTAGAGGGGCAAGCTATCAAACGGAAGGAGGGTTTTGGCAAGCTGGCATAGTTATAGCAACAAAACGTAGTGACAGTTAGTATTTCCTTATGTAATTATCTCTTACTTTGTAGTACTTGGCAAATAAATAAAATTTTGAAATTTCCATTGTTTAGTTATCTCTGTTATTACCTTGTATTCATGAGTAAATCCGATGCGTGACCCCATCTAGAGCCAAGTCTGGGAGTGGGCGTCACACAGTTGCCAAACCATATTTGAGAAAACGCAATTCGTAAAAAAGTGTTCAATTGATTCCCGACCGTCATTGCATAGCCTACACACCTGGGACTGGACGGGGATATTCCGCCTGATCAAAGCATCCGATATGGGGAGATGACCATGAACAACCCTCTAAGCCAACAAATTTACTTTGATATGAACACATCTATTCCATTTGAACCCAAAATTCAAGCCTGTTTCTATGGTAGATGATAGAGGATGAATGGATCTGATGGTGAAAACTCCCGAATTGTCTTCCAACCATTGCATCCCGCCATTAGACTGCCTGATAAGGTCCTAAATTGATCCCAACATGTGCCAGATTCGATACGTTCCAATGGCGCACACAATGGTGAACCAAAAATAGTAAATGGAAGTTGTGCAACTACGGGTTTTCCTTGCAACAATGGTTAACCAGAGGATGTGTTGAGGGAGATGATTTTCAATTGCTTGGAAAATGAATTGCTAACATATGAGGGTTCTGGATCAACCGATGGGTGATTGTAAGCATTTTCATTAATATGATGAGTAAAAGCGATGGTTACGAGCCACAGGCGATCGCAGGAAAAGTCGATGTAATGTAGAAGTCTTTAAATCGAATTTGAGTAATTGACGGAATTAGACCCTCCAACTTTTACATGATAGGAATTGGGTTTTGGGTAATTACAAAGCTAGTCCCTCAAGGTTTTGATTGAAAAGAAATATATTTATGAAATTACAATATAGGTCTGCCGTAGTTTAAAACACATAACCCACGACTAACCAACATAAATCTATAAAACACTCGTACTACGGAAGCCATTTATTTTTATAAATGCATGGTAGTTTATGTTATAATTATTACACCAAATACTAGAATTATAACTTTAAATTTAAGTATATGAATCATATAATGTAACATCCAAAATTTGATAAACGCGTAAAGAATACGTGGCTAATGTGATAGATACATATGATATATGTGACAAAACGGATAGAAAATGCATGTTTACCCATTACCGGGTAATAAATTGATAAAAGATGATAATATACATGTTGATTGATAAACTGAGATAAGGAAATAAGATAGATACGTGTTCTATATCAAAGATAATTGATATATATGATGTTATCATGAAAACCGTAGTTAAACGTTAATATGATAGAAATAAATGATAACCAGGAAAAAATGCATTTACGTGATTACATTTTATTGAATACGTGTGTAAATGTGTGTTTGAATAGCATAAATGTATGTGAAATATTCATTGATGAATATATATACATGAAAATACGTGCTTGAATATTATACGTGTGAAAAATAGATAACAACGTATCCTTACTTTAAAATGATGTTAAATCATTTATACGTGTTATTACGTAATTATATATATATATATATATATATATATATATATATATATATATATATACCAGGATAGAACCCGTATGTTATACGGGTTAATTCATATTTTTTTTGGGTAAAGGGTTATACGGGTTAAATCATTAGAAAATATATATAATTGATAATTCATGCATACTCGTTTTATTACCCCAATAACGTATTACATTACATTTAATAAAGTTATAATTCATAATATGGTATTGGTGACCTTACCTTCTTCATAAAAAAAAATATTTAGAGCATGTCTCTACTTGTATATTTGAGAAAAATACAACATAAACATGATCATCTTTAAAAAATGGTTGTTAGAAAAACAATCCAACCCTGAATAGTGACTAACACTAACTTATGATTTGACAAACTTGAAACTTTAAGTCTCGAAAAAATGGTTGTTAGAAAAACAATGGTTGTATATTTGAGAAAAAATACAACATAAACATGATCATCTTTAAAAAATGGTTGTTAGAAAAACAATTCAACCCTGAATAGCGACTAACACTAACTTATGATTTGACAAACTTGAGACTTTAAGTCTCGAAAGAAAGTTAGGTGAGTATAAAATTTTATCAAAATTATAGTGAACATATTCTAAATATTGAGTATAAAGTCTAAATTATAATAAGAATATTATAATGTTAAATCAATAAAAAAAATATTTTTCTTGGTATATATTAGAAAACTTACAATTGTATTAGTCATGATGTTTAAAATTTCCAATTTGAATGAACATAATCATTTGATATGATAGAAAAACTATTTAATATTGGATATTATGAACATAAATTTTATCGTTTATGAATTTCTCTATAAATAGTATCATCCACATGTTGATTGGATTTGTAAAACAATTTTAGTTATTCATTAATTATAATATTAAATATGATTTGCTCAATTATATTTGAAAAACACAGTAAATAAGTGTCTATTGGTATTTTATAAGTGTGTTTAAATATTTATTTAAATGAAAATAGTAATAGTTTAAAAACTAATTTTAAATAAAAATTATATGTAAATTAATATATGATTGTCATAATTCCATAAATAAAATTAAATAAAAATATATCATGATTATAAGGGATATAATTTCCAAAAAAAGAATTTATTAAGGAGTAGATTTGGGAGGGAAAATTTGTGTGAGAATGATTCTAGTGTTGACAAGTGTCAACAATTGTAATTGTTTATTAGAGTAGGAAGTATATATATATATATATATATATATATATATATAAATGATATGTTAGGAAAATGATGTTAAATTATTTATACGTGTTATAACGTAATTATGGTGACTATGATATGATATGTGATATGCTTGCTTTGAACTAAAATAGTCAAGTAATAAAGGAATTATTAGTAAACGTTATAGTGAATATGTATGATTATATGAGAACTAGTGATGCATTTGCTTTATTATTATGTGGTGGATACGCCGCTGGTACTTTCTATATATAAGCATAATACTAATAGTTACACGGTATATCAAAAGTGTGGAGGATATGTCGCTAGTACATCCTGTATACATACACCAATGGTAAATTGGGGGATGTCCACTTGTTGCAGTATATGAAGACCTTATCGTTGTTTACTAATAACCCTAAGTCACTTGGGTATTTAACTAGGGGCGAGTAGTAGTACTAGGGGAGTTGGAATTATTATAGAAAGATAGATCTCTGCTTATAGCGGATGGAAGATAGATCTCTGCTTATAGTGGATGGAAGGTAGATCTCTGCTTATAGCAGATGGAAGGTAGATTTCTGCTTATAAAATAGCAGATGGAAGCTAGGTCTCTGCTGATATAACGACTGATGGAAGTTAGTAGGGAGAGTATAACTTAGTCTCTGCTTATAAAATAGCAGATGGAAGTAAAGATATAGACCGAGAAGCAATCGAAAGGTTAGTATAGTGGGGTAGATACCTTCTATTGAAAAATGTGCCTAGTTATAAATAAACGTTATGATTTGTAATCTTCTGTTATGTGTTATAAGTATCTGTGAAAAAGGGATCTTGCAGGTCCAAAGGTTTTAAACCTCACGTCGATGTAAAGTCTTCTTAAATATAAAACTCACCAGCGTAAGCTGACCTTTTCCAAAAATGTATGTATGTCAGGTCAGGGTGAGGCTTCGACTAGTTGTGAGAAGGCCCTTGTGATAAGGGATTAGACGGGCAAGCTATCGAAGAAGGAAGGTTTTGGCGAGTTGGCATAGATATAGTAATAAACGTAGTGATAGTTAGTATTTGCTTATGTAGATTATCTCACTTACTTTGTAGTACTTGGCAAATAAATAAAAGCTTGAAATTTCCGCTGCTTAGTTATCTCTGTTAATACCTTGTGTTCATGAGTAAATCCGATGCGTGACCCCTTCAAAAGCCAAGTCTGGGAGTGAGCGTCATAAATAAAATCATTAAATGTAAATCACAAAAATAAGAAAATAGTTTACATGAAATCATGCAACGATTTATCTGATATACGTCACATAAAATCATAGACGTTTTACATGAAACGTCACATAAAATTATAGAGTATAATGTATAGTTTCACATGAAATCTTAGAAAACGTTACATGATACCAATGACGTTTAATTGTAATATCGTAAGTAACTAAGTGACACGTTATCACATAAAATAATAGAATATAATACATTTATATATACATATACCACATATAATAATAAGTTTAACTGTCAGCTAGAGTGACAAAATGTTCACATTTAATGATAGAATATGATTTACATAAAATCATAAAATATAAAACGTCTAGCCGCAAGTGAATGCTCGTACAGTGATAGCTACATAAACCCGAGAATATAAAGTCAACGCAAGTCAATCTCATAAATATTTACACAACATTTATATCAGTTTAGGTTTAGCTTAAATCAGGAAAGGACTTGAAAAGACAGATTGTCACATGATTAGTGCAAGTAACAAAATTATTTCAGGATATTCGCCAAAGGGTTGAGCATTATCGCTAAGATGCTGGAAATGGTCGGATTTATACTCGGAAGCATCAGGAATTTCATTATGAATGGTGTCCTTAATTGATTGCCATTGCATTTCCTTATGAACGCAACGATCATCTACATAGTAAAAATTAACCTTCCAAGATCGATGGTTTGGGGGTAATCCAGAACACATGGTTGACTTCTCCTTTCGTCTCTCTAAAGTATACCAATCGTCGGTCATGGTTAGCCGATAAAAAGTACATAACAAATTTAAAGCTTGATGAAATCCCTACTACTCTAGATAGAATTTCGAAGTGACTTAGGTGAGAAATGCCTTGGGGATGCATTTGAGAAACATGAACTTTGTACATCATCAGTTCCCCAATTAAAAATCGAGTGAAATGAATCCTGTAGTTCCCGCATTTGAGTGTCTTAGTGTAAATTCCGATTTTCCCTTCAGGAAAAGGGAATGTAGGTCTATCTGTTGTTGGAAGAATAGAATGCAAATTAAGAGGAATGTGGTATCGTTGGATGTGATCATCTAACAATTTTGGACTTAATGTCGAAAAAGAATTGTGCTTCGATGATTCACCCTCATTCTTAACCTTTTAGGCCATGATCGAGAAAAAAGAGAGATTGAAACTAACTTGGGTTGTCGAAAATGGCGATGGAATGAGCGGAAAAATGGCAGCCGACAGCGAGGAAAGGAGATTAAGAGCGAATGGGATTTGTGAAAAGTGAAGAAGATTTGGGGAAAATAACCCTAAGTAGTGGTTATTGTGTGTAATTCTAAAGATCAAAATTTAAAAAACGGTCTTGTCAGGTAACAGGGTCTTGACACGTGTATCGTCATAACTGTCGTAAATGACGGATGATCGAAAGGCCTCTGACAGGTTGTTACGTTTTTGCACTTGTGCGCGTCTTCCTGCTTAATCTCGGAGAAAAGACTGGAAGTAGTTACATATGCATATGCAAATCAGATTTAATAAGTCCATCATTATTTTGCAAATAATTAATGGACTAGGGGGACTTGATAGTTGATGATTTTAGATACATCTTTATGAAATTTTTTTGCAGGATCTTTTACAAGACATTGAATTATGTATTTATTCCATCATTATTTTGTAAATAGTTAATGGACTATGGGGACTTGATGAGGATATAGGCTACGATTAAGCACCTTTGGATCTGGTAGTGCACTAGAAGGACTTGCTGATGGTGGTTGTGGAAAGCCTAAGGTGCAAACGCAAATGTTGAAGTTACGGTTCTGGAGGTACAAGTCCAAATGATTAAATGAACGGATACGAATGAGGGGATCTATAAATATGCTTGTAGGAGTTCATGTTAAAGGATCTCATAATTTACAACTTCTAGTACGTGTTTTGTCCTCTGTTTTCCTGTAAACTGTTTTTAAGCTTGTAAACGTGAATGAATCAATAAAATCTCGTTCATTCACATACTCTTTCCTCTAATTCTTGCTATTCTAATGGAATCATCTTAATTTCACTATCACGGTGGGATTTTGTGTTTCAACAGTTCTTTTTGTTGATTTATATATATACTATAAACTCGTGCAAACCATTATTTACCTTATAAAGTGACTAAGTCACATTTACGAGTTGCTAATGCTCCGATTAAGATTGGTGTCCTAGAAGGACAAATAAATATTGATAATAAGTCTATGGTATTTGAATTGTGATAGACTAGCCGATTCCAAGGATAAAATATCCTCGGAAACTGGAGCAACTAATGAAGATGGTCAAGTCGGGGTACTGGTAGAAGAGTCCCTTAAAGAGACATTAGACATGATGGTTCCAGAAGAACCTCGACTACCTGAAAAATGATGAAGAGATCTCGATAAATTATATCATGTCTAAACATATATGGAATCGAAATAAAATCGACGTTGATAATATTTTGGATATAATAAGCGCTAGAAATAATAAATATGTTAAGGATCAAGAATAAAGATCTACCTGTGCGATGAAAAGCGAAATGACTGGCCAACATAAAGAGACACAAACCAGAGAGAGTGAAATTCTCTAATATGTTGGATATAAACATATCTATTATACACAAGCATGATTCGAGAAAATAAAATTCTCTATTATACAAAAACATGTCTATTATACCAGACAGAGTGAAATTCTCTAATATGTTGGATATAAACATGTCTATTATAAAATTTTCTAATATGTTGGATATAAACATGTCTATTAAACAAGTCTATTATACAAAAGCAATACAAAGAAAATTGGTGACACAAGGATTTTCACAAAGACCTAAGTTTGATTATGAGGAGACATATTCTCTGGTGGTGGATGTAATGAGAGTCCAACAGTTCATTAGTCTGGTAATACAATAAAGAATTGATATGCGTCTTTTGAACATTATGATATCCTAGGTATATGGTTCACTTGATGATGGTACATGAAATCTTTGGAGGGTTTAAAGTACCATAATAACAATGTGGAGTAAGTTCTTGAGAACGTTATGATTGTTGTATAAATATTTGGATCCGAATACATTACGTTACAGAGCTTTGTATACGTTGAATGCTTAAATATAATCAAAAGTCCATATAAACCTCCAAGACAGTTGAATACTTGAAGGTATCTGAAACATATTAAAGATATAATCCTTGTGTACCTCTAAATATCATATGGTGATTATGATATGCCAATAACTTTGGATGAGAATGGTATAATATAGATTGAAAACATATTAAATGTTTTCAGTTTTTAGTTTATTTGATTAAGTTTATGCATCCAAACTCGTGAGTGAATGCATATGTATAATTAATCAAGATGGAGATTTGGTCCATAATAGATTTTATATGGATTATAAATGTCTTAAGCATTTGTAAAGATTCGTTAGAATATATAATGTAAATTTAACAGGTTTGTGTATGGACAAAAAAATAGTTTTATTACATTTGATATCAACACATGATTATCTCGGAATACAAGAATATAAGTATCATGTAAATGATCTTACACCAGAATATACTCATCCATCATATGCTAAAGATTATCATATTATTTGATATATAAAATGAATATATTCAAAGAATAGGAAAATTTTGATATGGAGTATTACAACTGTAGGCACATTTTGCATTACCATTTCTTACTAGATATATTTATTTATATTTATTTGCATGATATTGCCCATGTCTATGATGAGACGTTGAACTATGTTAGAAAAATATTTTGAGGGTATGAAAGTATAAGTTTATATTTTACTAACCCAACGAAACAAGCTTTGTTAGTTGTTCAGATGCAGGTAATGTAATATACCATGGTTATACATCACCATTTTAGATCTTGTGGTATTTATCTATGAGAAGAGGCATAGGGCAGTGAACGTTTTCGTGATGTTTTGGAACTCTATTGAGAAGAAAAATAACCAAAGCTGAGAAATGAGATCATATAACATTGGTCAGCTTACGTAATTGATCAAGGAGCAAATCAGCCACTACAAAAAGGACTGATTAATTTTTCAAAGATGGATGCTACTCACATTATTTACATATCAAAATGAGGGGGAAACAATATGCGTTGCACTCTTTTTCCCTTAGCTAAGGTTTTGTCCCACTTGGTTTTTCTAGCAAGGTTTTAATGAGGCGGCATCTTAAAGCGTATGGAGTTGATAACCAAGGGAGAGTGTTACAAGTATAATATATTATGGTTATCAATTCCTAATATAGTTTGTCTTTTTCTCCAAGTTTTCATCCCCTATAAATATTTCGTTATATCTCATTGTAAGGCTAAGTGTAGTGGATGGAGCCCCTTGTGGGCGTTATGCGCCATGTGGCGTCCACGTCAGCATGAGGGGCTCCATGGCAAAAGTGGTGTAGTGGGGCTCCATGTATAACCCCCTACCAACGGTCGAATTTTTTAATCCCCTCACCAACACCGGCGCCATTAACATGGCGCCTATCACGAATTCGGCTAAGATGGCGCCCCGGGGGGTGGGTGCGGGCGCTATAGGGGCGCTATAGGGCTCCATGGCGCCCCCATGGAGCCCCATTACGGATAGCCTAATTGACACCATTCAATAATAAAATATCTCCTTATTCTTTTTATTGTTTGCTATTAGGCTTGTTTCACAACAGTTTACAAATCCTAATGGTCATGTAAATGCTATAATCATCTAGCATGTATATAAGTAAACGGTGGTGCATAAGGACTCTTTTTAAGTTAATACATAAGTAAATAAATGAGTTAAATAATTATATAAATGGTGCATCTAGTTCGATTAAATTGTATGTTTGGTTCTTAGATTTGAGATATTACAAAGATAGTTCAAAGATTTGTCGGTTGTTTGCACGTTAAGTGTAACCTCCAATTGGTTTTGTGGTTAAGTAATGATTTGTTATTTTATATTTTATCTAGTTTTTTTTTTTATATAAAATGTTCTCCTTGTTTAAAACACAAAAACCGATTGGTTTTGTGGTTAAGTGATGATTTGTTAGCGCATGTATATGTCATTTTATATTTTATCTAATTTTTTTTAAATTTTTGTAAGTTTTTTCTCCTTGTTTAAAACACAAAAACCACGTACCATCTTCATTGACATATAATTTAATTTTAAGAAAAAGATTAAAATAGTCATGTTCATCAACTTAGAGACTAAAATAGCAATTTGACTTTTCCCCTCCTCAAAATAGCCAACTCAAAAACGTCGTCGAGGATCGTAGTTACGGTCTTGACGACCGTAGGTCCATAGAGCCAATCACAATCTGTCACATCACCACATACGGTCTAGAAGACCGTTCACTTCTCCCGAAGGGTCGTGGCGACCGTTCACCTTTCCCGAATGGGAGTTTGACGACCGTTCCGGTAGTTACGGTCTTGACGACCGTTCACTTATCCCGAAAGGTCATGACGACCATTCACTTTTCCCGAAGGGGAGTTTGACGACCCTTCAAGTGGTGGACGACCATTGTGGGTACGTGATACTCAGTGATTGGAGAACACGGTCGTGCGACTGTTGCATAGGGGAGTTTGGCGACCGTTTCAGTGGTGGAGGACCATTGTGGGTACGTGTCAAAAAAATTAAAATTTTGGATTTATTTTTTAACGGTCGCCGACGACCCCGACAACGGTGTCAGACGGTCGTCAACAACCCTCGCAGACCTTGTCAGTCGCTTGTTTGGACAATGACCGTGTCAGAAAAGGACGGTCGTGGAAAACATTTGGGGTACGTGGCATTCAGGGATTGGTGCAGATTACGGTCGTGCGACTGTAAAGAAAAAAAGTCAACGACCGTTGGGGGGGGGGGGGGGGGTTATTTTGAGAACACAAAAATTTAAAGGGCTAATTTCATCCAAATGTTAGTCAGAAAGGCTAATTTCGTCTTTTCCCCTGCAATCTTTCATCTCTGTTTTAGGGTTGTATTTCAAAAGGTAGATAGAGTAGTTCAAGGTTCATGATAGGTCAACATCTTTAACTTTTCCAAAGTCATTCGTTTCCTATATTATATACTCATACATTGGAAGCTATAAGGTATGAGAGTTTATTGTAACTAGTTTTTGAATTATTTTTCTGGTTATAATAAAAGTGAGTTTACTGAATATTGTGTGTTCTTATTCGATCGGGACAAAGATCCAACATTCGAAATGAACTACTATTGCCTCACCTTCGAAACAAATTGAAAACCACTCGCAAAACCAGTGTCGTACCTAGGTTAACTAACACCTAGGGGTTCGCTCAACCCCCATGAATTTTTTCGCGGTGTGCTAAATTTCCGTTTTTTAACGAACCGAACCCCAAGAAATTTTGTGACAGAACCCCAAGAAATTTTGTGACCGAACCCCATAGAATTTTTACACCGACCCTCAACTTAAAGAAAAAAACTATGTTTTTTTTTTCTTTTTCAAATCACTAATAATTAGTAATAAAAACTAAAAAATCTTTTAAAAAACTATAAAAAAAGCCCAAATAATGACAAACCAGGAATTATTTAAGCCCCAAAAAACTTGAGAAAAAAGCTCAACCATTAATTTAAGCCCAAAAATCTTTTGAAAAAGGTAATTAGGGCTGCGCTAGGTACGTATTACGGCAAAAAGAAACGAGCGGGAGAAAGGGGGTGCCTGAATTTCAATCGACACTGCTGCAGCAGGGGCCAGGGGCAGGGGCGATCTCGCCAGAAGCTCGCCGGAATCAAGCCAGATCGCCGCGTTGGAGGCTCCTATTCGCCGGACCCGACCCGAACCGAATCGGTCTAAAAAATTATTTGTATATAGGGTGGAAGATCAAAAAAAAAATTTGTATACAGGGTGGACGATCAAAAAAAATTCTACACCGAAAATTTCCGAACCCCATAAAAAATAATCCTGGGTTCGCCACTGCGCAAAACGACTTTGAAATCAAGCACAAATGGGGATTTTGTTTGCTTGTTCTTAACTTGCGGATGATACTGATTTTGGGGTTTAGTGAAATTACCGTTTGATCGAGAAATTAATTGACGAGAATGAAGGGTACAGACATTGAGCTCTGAGATGGTACATGAAGGCGGGCGAAGTCAAAAGAAAGAGGATGTAATATCTTCTTTAAGTGATGGGTTTATTGAACAATCGATGAAGATAAAATTAATGTAAATGAAGATCGATGAATGTGTTTGTGTTTCAAGGAAAGAGATTAATAAAGAGTCTTAAATAATAAAGAAAATATAAAATGGCATGTATGTCCTTACAAAACTAAAGCGACTCACACACCTTTAGACTACCTTTGCATTTTTTTTTAAAATAGGAATCAAAATTATAATTTGATCAAATCATAGAGAACATTCATACAATTAACTTTAAATGAAAATTGCACATAATGTAACGGTTTAGACCGTCTTTAATAAAGTTTCTAGTCATCAAATCACTAGTGAAAAACGATAACATGCATTGATTTCATTCAAATCTTTAATACAAAATGATTGGGGTTAAGAACCAGCGGATCGAAAAGCCAGCTCCAATATAAAAGGAGGAGACCACACACTATATATATATAGTGTGTGGTTGGTTTTGGGGTTTGTAAAAGACGTAAAATAAGACGATAAAGAAAGCGATGCGATATTTAAATGATTTAAAAATCATTTGTATGCATGTCATTGAAAAAATATGATTTAAGATGTTAAGAACTATACACTCAAGAATTGATTTATTATACGTAAATCGACATTTGATGTAATGTATGATATAACTTAATATGAGAGTTGTTTATGAGTGGGAGTATGTTAGATTTATTGTTAAAAAAATACTTATGAAGTAAAAGAAGTGAATACTAGTGAAAGAAAATGACCAACAGAAATTAAGATGGCATCCCTCTCTAAACAACATTCAGTATTTAGTGGCGAAGTTTGAACAAAAAATCAGATGTGACTGTAAACTAAGAGGCCCATTCTCAATACATATAAGTTTTTCGATAAAAAAATCGCTAAAATATAAACTAATGGACGAAAAAGCTGCAGGAGTCACCGCCCCTTGACCCGTTCTAAGCTTCCCCTTGACAGCCTATACACTAGAAACAAGTTCATGACAACAAATAAGTGCTAGCCGTTAACCATATATGATGTGGAAAGACCAAAATACTTTAAGAGTACTCCAAATATGTGTATTAGAAGACAGATACATTAAGTGGTAATACTTTACACATAATACCATTCATAATTTTATAAACAATAATATAATACAAGTGAAAAATATATGTGATGTAAACCGAATGTAATATGATTTACAATAGAAATAAAAAGATGGAGAAACCGGTAGAAGAAGAATGTCGAGTTTTGTGTTTAATGTGATCCTCTTGATAACAAATTAAAGTAGTGGTACAGCTTGAGAAGAAATATCGAGTCTAAAAATGCATCAATAATGTTTCTAGAACACAGACGAGAAAGGTGTTAAGAATGTTTACTAAATCTCTCTAAATAGTTAGAGAAGAGAATTTAAAGAGCTTACTAATTATTGTATATATATACAAAGCGTAAAGTAACATATGGTTCCGTGCCTTTTTTTCTAGCACACAGCTCAAAAATGTTTTTACATATATATATTCTAACTTGAAATAATAATCACTATAGTACCGGCTGTAATGGTTAAAGCTTTACATTTCTAAACCAACAATTCAGTGTTAATCCTTTCCAAAACATATCAAGGGTTTTTTAGTTCATTCTTTTTTCACAGATAGAGCAAGCCTAGATTCACAAAAATCAAGATTTAATAATTAGACAGAAACACACATCCACAATACCACTTCTGGTTTGATAACTTTTGAAGCTAATAATCTAGATTTTTCATCTTCTTTTTATAATTCATTCACATTTTTGTAAACAACACTGATGCGGATTTAGAATAACTCACCTCGAGTTCGTCTGGATCCGAGACCCATTCCAATCGGGTTGCAGATTTTATCAATCTTTCATATTAAATAATTTATTTATTATTTAATAGTTTCCTAGTTAGGGTTTATCTTATTTTCAAGTTTGTTTTTCTCTACTTAAGATTTTTATAGTTCATTATTAGGCAGTTGATTTATTTGAATATTGAACGTTTGTTTTTGAACCTTTCGGTTCCATTGAGACTTTGATATATCGATTGTTCTTGAGCCATTTGATCGCTTCCGTTTATGCATCATTTGGTATCAGAGCTTTTGGTTCTCAAATGGCTCTATGTGAAGAGAACTACCTTTTTACTCACCGAATCGCCGACCGAGGCAGTGATAAAATCGTGCTCGATTCACAAGATCGCAAGATCCAGGAAACTGACCCAAACGATGTCATCTGGGATGAGGCCGTTGGGAAAGAGGAGCATCCTGAAGACGGCGATGGTTACAACTGCCAGGAAACCAACTTAAAGACTTTCATCTGGGATGAGATCTGTAAGGAGGAGGAGTATCCTGGGAATTGTAGCATTATCTATCCATCACCTCCTTGTTATGATAATTATGGGGACGATGGGGTGAAATACGTGAAGAGAACTACCTTTTTACTCACCGAATCGCCGACCGAGGCAGTGATAAAATCGTGCTCGATTCACAAGATCGCAAGATCCAGGAAACTGACCCAAACGATGTCATCTGGGATGAGGCCGTTGGGAAAGAGGAGCATCCTGAAGACGGCGATGGTTACAACTGCCAGGAAACCAACTTAAAGACTTTCATCTGGGATGAGATCTGTAAGGAGGAGGAGTATCCTGGGAATTGTAGCATTATCTATCCATCACCTCCTTGTTTTGATAATTATGGGGATGACGGGGTGAAAGATGAAGATTATATATGGGTTAGGAAAGCTTTGAATGAGAGTATAGTTCAAGAAGAGGAACTGTTGCAACCCGTAACAAAGTTTCGAAGTTTTGAAGTGAAGCCAATCATATCGGTAATTTTGAATGAATATAGTGATTTAAATTTTCAAATAGGTGATAAGGATATAAGAAAAGAAAATTCGTTTTCAAGAAAAAATAAAATTTATGGTGATAAGTTAGTAAGAGCACACACGTGGGAGTTTTTAGGGTTATCCAATCAACAATTGCAAATGTGGTTTGGCCGCTACGAAATATTAAAAGGACTAACTCTAAGAAGAAAGCTCGATGAACTGTCATCTCGTGTATTTGGGAGACCGATAGTCGTGGGGAAGGATCCTCCAGGGCAAACCACAAGGCTTCCTCATGACGAAAGTTTATTTGAAGAACTGCCAATTAAAGATAAGGCGTCTGGTGGAACGTGCCTGAAGTCGAATGAGTCAAACGTCTTGAAATCATCATACAAGAAAAGGGGTCAAGGCATTCCTTTTGACCCGGGAGGTGTGTGCAAGACTCGAGGTCGAGTTTTTTTTCCGACCCAGGGAGTATGATGCCGGAGCATCCCGAATCGGACCCAACCCGTGCATTTTGAAGGTGTTAAAACTCGAGGTCGAGTTTTTTCGAAGAGGGGGAGAATGATGCGGATCTAGAAGAACTCACCTCGAGTTCGTCTGGATCCGAGACCCATTCCAATCGGGTTGCAGATTTTATCAATCTTTCATATTAAATAATTTATTTATTATTTAATAGTTTCCTAGTTAAGGTTTATCTTGTTTTCCAAGTTTGTTTTTCCCTACTTAAGATTTTTATAGTTCATTATTAGGAAGTTGATTTATTTGAATATTGAACGTTTGTTTTTGAACCTTTCGGTTCCATTGAGACTTTGATATATCGATTGTTCTTGAGCCATTTAATCGCTTCCGTTTCTGCATCAAACACATTCCTTAATCAATGGATCAGAAGCCTGAAACCAATCCAATCCCACAAGCTATCCATGACAACCTTTTTATCGCGAACACACTCATAAACGATGGTCTTCGTACAGATGGCCTCATCGATAGACGCTTTGGGAAGCTTGTGGATACCAAGGTCCATGCAAATTTAAACCCCATTGAAGGTGTCAAGTCCTATGATGTCTCTATTGATCCATGTTCGTTTCGTGTATTCGTTCCGGATGTAATCACACATAGTCTACCAGTGATTGTGTATTATCATGGTGGGGGCTTTGCGTTTTATGGCCCTGATAGTACTCCTTACGATGGATTGTGTCGCTGATTTGCCAGAATGGTTCCTGCTATTGTTATTTCGGCTAGTTATCGATTGATCCCAGAACATCGATATCCGACACAGTATGAGGATGGGTTTAGCATCCTCAAATTTCTTGATGACAAGAAAAACCGTATGATGTTGCCGAATAATGCTGACCTGCAGCGTTGTTTTGTTTTAGGAGATTGTGCCGGTGGCAATATCGCTCATCATGTTTGCATTAGAGCTTCCCAACATAAATTTCAGCAACTCAAGGTAAGCTGAATAAAACTTTTAATTTGTATTTACTTAAAGAATCCTTCAATCCCACACCTATTTTGAAATAAGAGTTTGCATCTTGTGTGAGTAAATATTAATCATAATGTTTCAAGTATATGTTTAACTTACTAATTATTTATTGTACATGAAGGTGATCGGACTTGTAGCTCTACAACCATTATTTGGAGGAGAGGATCGAGTCGAATCAAAGATATCGTGTGAAAATCGACTTGGTTTGCATTTGGATCAGACGTATTTTTATTGGAATGTGATTCAACCACTCACCCCCGATGAAAAATAGGACAGAGACAATGGGGCAATTAATGTGAGTGGGCCAAAGGCTATAGACATCCCAGGTTTAAGCTTCCCACCAACATTAGTCGTTGTGGGTGGTCATGACATTCTTGAGGACCGGCAAAGGAATTATTATGTGTGGCTGAAGAATTCAGGAAAAGAGGCCTACTTGGAGCAATATGAATATAGGTTTTACGGCTTTTATACGTTTCCACAACTCGCTGAATCTACACATGTTATATCTGTAGTAAAGAATTTCATCAACAAACAGATGACGTTAAAGATGAAGATGAAATTGAAGTTGCATCTTCATAGCTCTCTTTGATGGTGTGTATCATGTGAACCTTGTGTAGCTATTTAGTTATTTGTAGATTTTTCTTTAATTTGTAAAAAGTTATGTATTTTTTGAAAGCTAACAATATTTTTTAATCATTTTTAGAGCTTGTATTCTACAAATTACCAAATTAAGATGAGTTTATATGATAATAGATTGGTGTAAGAACTAAAATTTAAAATTATGATTTATAGAATATAGGAATATTATACATTAAATAATAAATAAATTTATTAGCTAGCTTTATTATTAAACAAGTTATATATATATATATATATATATATATATACATTGAGAATTGGTGGTCATAGACTCACCATTCACTATTCATATTCCCACTAATTGGAACATGACACGTGTCATGTTCCACCACTAATAACATGACACGTGTCATGTTCAATCAATAGTAAATTGGCATGTGTTGTTGTGGCTTTTTAAAATTTTATAGGTCACGACGTGGCCTGACACGTGGCCACGTGTTAGGCCATGTGGTGACACGTGGACACGTATTAGACCACGTACGTGTCATATATAAGCCAATGCTTTTGCGACACGTGGTCATGTGCCACGTGTTATGTACATGTAATATTTTTTCTGACTTAAGCGCAAGTGGTCACTTTTAGACCACTTTTAGAGTTTTTGACTTTGCTCACAGCGTTTTGAAATATGGGTGTTAGGCCGCGTGTCATGTACATGTGGTATTTTTTTCAAACTTAAATGCAAGTAGTCAACTTTTAAATCACTTTTAAAGTTTTCGACTTTGGCCATGTGTTTCGGAAAATGGGTGGCCCGCCGTGAAGCGTGGACGGGTCACCATCTTGTTTGATACATAAAGTTATAAGTAAATTATGTAATTAGTATAAAGTATAGTTTATAATATTTGTGTATTTGTACAGTGTCAAAAGGCTAGTATATATGCAACACATGAACACGTTGTTTAGAAAGAGAGATATGACGTTTCAATCGATAGGTTGTATATATTGTATCGATGTAAACAATCAATTGTACAATGATTCATTCGATTGTTGATTAGAATCGTCATATCATGGGACCGATGGTATGTTTATATATAACCAGTCGTGTTATTGGTTTGTTCGATTCATGAAGGTGGAGAATGAGTCAGAAACTAATACAAAACTTAAGATCAATTTGGTTTGGGACTTGGGAGCTATTTGATTTTAGTACATTTGGCAAGATTTAAATGTATATCTATTTGTAATTTTTTTATGTATTACAATTTATGATTAATAAGGTTTTTAAATATTAAATAATAATAAACTTTATTTACGTTATTCAATTTGTATTTGTTAAAAGACTTACTAAAACGGATCCTTAATTATCTAATGATAATAAATTAATAATAGTCACACGGTTTTAGTTAGCACTACATGAATATATCAATAAAAATATTAGGGTTCAAAAAACTAATACAACTAACTAAATAATTTATTCCGGTCTTTCTTCTTTAATTAGGAGGCCGCTTAAACTCTTTGACTTTTTATATGTTCAAAGACAAAAAAAATCGACCAAGAAAATGTCAAAATATTAATGCAAATTTTATCTATATACAATGTTCTGGTATTGCTACTCCACCCTCCAGGTTTCGCAGCCACAGCAAGACAACTTTTGGTTTTTAAATATTAAATAATATAAGTTCTGTTTACTAAATATTTATTGTATATGAGCGAGATGGTTACCACCCCGCGCGTTGTTGCGGGGTTGAATTTGTATATTGAACGAAAGTCAAAAAATTAAGTGGTATAAAACGTAAAAGTTTAAAAGTCTCGTGGTGAAAGTATAAAAACTATAATGAAAGTTACAAAGTTAAGGGGTATAAAACGTAAAAGCCTAAAAGTCTCGTGGTGCGCGGCGTTGAATTTGTATGCTCAACGAAAGTTAAAAAGTTAAGGGGTATAAAAACGTAAAAATCTAAAAGTCTTGTGGTAAAAGTATAAAATATATAAGTATACTAAAAACGAAAATAAAAAGTTAAAAGTTGTGTGGCCAAAGTAGAAGAGAACAAAACTTAATGCACAAAAAAAACTTCGACGAAGTATAAAACTATGAAAAAAGTTATCGTTAAAGTCAAAAACTCTAAAAGTATACTAAAACATGAAATTAGTCGAATAAAAAACGAAAGTTAAAAAAGTTAAGGGTATAAAACGTAAAAGTCTAAAAGTCTCGTGATGAAAGTATAAAATATAAAAGTATAATAAAAACGAAAGTAGAAAGGTTAAAAGTTTCGTGGCCAAAGTAGAAGACAACAAAACTTAAAACAAAACCAAATAAAAAACTTTAAACGTTAGAGGGTAGAAAACGTAGAAGTATGAAACATATGTGGCCAAACTACAAAAATTTAAAGTTTACTATTTCATTAAAAAAAACAAATTGTAAAGTTTAAGGATAGAAAATGTCAAAGCACCAAAGTCATGTGGCCAAACAATGAGAAATAAAAAGTTCACTATTAATCTATCAAATTTTATTGTTATATATATATAATGTGATAGGACTTAATTCTCTACAACCATTCTGTGGAGGAGATGAACGAGTTGGATTTGAGATATTCTCAGAAAATCGACTTGGCCTACATCTGGCCAGACAAAGCTCTATTGGAATGTGTTCCAGTCACTCGTCCCCGATAAGAAATGTGACAGGCAATCAGTACACTTCATGGTTGAGGAATATTCCGGTGACCAGGTTAAACTGAGCTAGAGTCCGTCGAAGAAGATCGTCGCCAGCATGCTTCGGAGGGTGATGTGGAGAGAAGGAGATAGAAAAAGACGATTTACCGTAAAGATGTGTGCGTATTACAGCCCCATGGTATTTAAGATTATATGTAATCTTTATCTTTAATCCTAAGGCAGCCCGTAGTGAAAGTGTTGGTCCGGGATCAACAACCGTTCACGATATTTTGATCTAGTACAAGTGCGGAATCCTTGTACAAGATTGATTCAAGAAGAAAGTAGAAGAAATAGATTTGACAAAGAGATAAACAACCAAAGATCAAATCTTGAATGATAATCAATACTTTCTTGAGCTAATGAAACCGATCGGAATTACAAGAGTGAAAGAAGAAATCGTAATCAAAAGCTGGAATAATCATAAACACTATGGGTTTATATAGTACCCATTACAAAGCCCTAAAATCTAATCATAAACCCATAGGAGCCGGCCCAAGCAAGCCAAATCGTGAACTCTCTAAGCCCAAATAGTGAACACTAAGCCCATTAACAGGTAAGCCCACATCTAATGTTCATGCCTCTAATATATAGCCCAACAGAAAGCGCCCCACCACCCTCATCAACGCCCCAATGGGACCCTAAGGAGAGGAGGCATAGTGGGGTAGCGCGCCCATGGCTTTGGTGACTTTGAAAAGAGACAAGCATGATGGTGGTAGCGCCAGAGGAGGGGGGGGGGGGAACTGATCATGGCGCCGATAGGGGGTGGTATTACCGTCGTTATAGGGGCACTACGGAGGTGCTTACGCCCCCATGGAGCTCATTATGAGATATATATATATATATATATATATATATATATATATATATATATATATATATAACTTGAGAAAGCACTAAAATGGTTGTCATATGTCTCCTTTTTAAGGTGTCTACATCAGCATTGCCACATGTCAAACCCACAATCAGTTACCAATTTATTAAATTACGAATTGTAACATCCCACATTGGTGGGGAGGATAACTAAGCACTGCTTTATAAGGGTGTGGATACCTCCCCTACCAAGACGCGTTTTAAATCCGTGAGGGGCGGATGCCTGAGGGCATGCCGGCTGCCAAAGCGGACAATATCTTGGTGCGACGGACCTGGGCTGTTACACGAATTAAAAGTAATTACCAATTTTGCCCAAACTAAATTTTCATTTAAAAAAAATTGACAAAATTAATGTAGATTTGATAAATATACTCAATAATTTGAATCTTTTTAAGGAAACTAACCAACAATTTGTCAAACATAATTAATTTCTTTAATGTATTAAATTATCAATTAATGTTTTATAAGAATTTTACGTCAATCATAATTTTCAAATCTCTTAACTGTTTTTTTTTTTTTGTATCTCTCTAATATTATGAACTTAAGCTTCAAAGGTGATTACTTCAGTTATCATAATTTAGAGACTAATGTACGCTAAATTATATATATATATATATATATATATATATATATATATATTTATATTAAATATTTCCCGCATTTTTTATTTAATTTCAGACTACCTATAAAACAATGTCATATTGTTTCCTTTCTAGTTTTTCAGTGTAATCCAGTCGGAATTACATAAGGAGCTAAAAATGAAGAAAATATGAAGAAAAATGAAGCTTTTGTGAATTCTCGCCTTGAGCACGGTCCCTGTCGAACTCCAGCACTGTTCTAGAAAGTTGACTTTCGTACCTGACAAGCGCGACCCGTGCCACATGACCCACATGGCCCATGTTGACTGACAACTGACAAGCAGGACTCATGCCCACTGCCAAGCACAACCCATACCATGTACTATCAAGCATGGCCCATGCTATGTACTATCAAAGATTTGACAGATCCTCTGTCAAGCACAACCCATGTCGTACTCAGCACGACCCTTGTTGACCGTACGAAGTTGGCCTATAAATACTAGCCTTCCTCCTCCCATTTTCCTTGCTCAATTCTTTCTCCCTCTAGCTTACTGCCATATTTTTCATCTTTTTAAGCCACTTGTTTTGGTGTTCTCATTCGTTAAAGATTGTAAGAACTGTTGGTTAGGAGAAGTATCCTGCTATAACTTCCTATGTTGTTCAAAAGAACCATCCTGCTAAAATTTCTTCGTTTGGAAAATCTGCTATTTAGGGGAAGTTTGTTGGTTCTATTAACGCTTCCAGAGATTCTAAAGATAATGTTCTCGTGTTGAGGGAAAGCTAAAATGTTCACAAGCTAAAACTGTTAGCAAGTTGAGGAGAAGCTCGATGCATCAATGTAGTGTTGGATTTTGATATGTCCGACTATCGATTACTCAACGTAACCATAAGGTACAATCCAAGAGTTACACTCTGGACGACGAACAAGTTATAGTATTTAAATATTATATATTTAAATACTATCGATCACAGAACGGACATTAGGCGAATTATTATTTTATCGGAATAATGATTGTGATTTAGTGTTTTGTTAAACAATTGAAAGGACAAAATAAATTGGTGATCGTTTAAGATGTAAAGGAGGATAAAATTGTTAAAGCGGTTGACAATTTAATCAAGGAATATTATTATGTCAAAAGAAGGTTTTGACTAAAAATGATATAAAGACATTATCCTGTAATAACGTAAATGAAAGATCTAATTTATAGAGATAAATTAAATATGGATAAATATATATTATTAAAGACGTTAATAATAATTATCTGGAAAAACGTTTTAGATAATTAGTTAACTAAAACGTGGAGGTTAATTTAAATATATCAGATATATTGGGTTTGTTTCAAACATATAAACTTTAGTTGGTATTAACTGTATTTACTGTTAATGTCAGGATATTTTCTTTGAAAAAAAGACAGTATTTTAAGGACTGGATTGTAACTTGTATTTTCTATAATTACAGGCTAAATCCTAACCCCTAAATACATATAAGAACCCTAAAAGTTTACACCGTAAAATCTCCCTGTTCGTTATCCCTCCTGCGTCCTTTGACCCCAACGCCGACGCCATCGCCGCCCCATCACCGTCCTAAGGCCACCCGCCGCCGCGCCGCCGCCTTCTGTCGCCGTTGCTGCCGCGCCGTCGTGTCGCTGCTTCCCGCCACCGCGTCGCTGCTGCCTGTTGCCTAGCCGTTGCAGCCTGCTCCGGTCACCGCCGCCGCCTTGCACCGCTGGGTCTCCACATGCCGCTCCAGGTTGCCTCGGGTGTGGACCATATCGAGTTGTCCCGAGATTTTGATTTCCAGGTATTCTCAGTTATCCTGTCAGGAAACAGGTTCGAGTCATTCAAGTGTTGGACAGGTGATCAAGGATTTCTAGTGGATCCGTTTGTCGCATTTAGAGTGTCTTATCTCGGTATGCTCAAGGTCAACCTCTAAACATCCTATGGTTGTGTTTTATATTTATCTGAATTATTTGTAACTGGATCAGTGGTTGGAATACCTAACTCGTTTATGAAAAGTTCCGAACTTTATCTCTTCCGCATTTGATTATTTGACATAATCGTTTTCTGATATATAATAAATATAAAGTACGATTTTATATTAATTCGATAAAATTAAATTTTGTCCTAAACGAGCCCTTGATTCCCGAGATGTAGAACCTCAACATGAAGAAATCCATGATTTCAAGAGTCAAGTTTATTACTGAACGTTGATTTAATTACCTAATAGGTTGAATTTGTTGAAGAAGAGGCGGAGCATGCTGATCATGTGAGGGTCATCGTTGCTGGAGAAGATGACATGCCTTAAAACCAACAACCAAGTATGCAAAAGACAGAGATTGAAGAATTGAAGGCATAACAGACAATTACCAATGATTCAGCAAGGACCATAGATCATTCAAGAGAAACAAATGTATGAGAATCCTCCTCTCACCATTTGTTCATCTACAGAAGTCGAAGCTGATGCTGATAGAGAGAAAGAACCGACAAGAGTCTCTCATGCTGCCCAATGAAGATTGTTGCAGAAAAGATCTTCACCAACACCTGTACTAACAAGTCAAGAACAAGAAGCTTGAAAGTTGAAGACATTTAATACTACAAGCCTACGGGAAGATTGTAAGGATATAATATGCTTGTGTATTAAATAGTTAATTAGTTGTTTGTGTTCGGGTGACTAGTAATTGTAATTAGTTTACTAGTAGGTTTGTGGTGTTGGTCATGGGCTTAAAAGTCATGTAGGGTTCATGGGTATGTTAGCTATAAATACCCATAAACTCCTCATTTGTCAGGTTAGCCACTTTGATATGAGAATTCATGAGATACAAGGGTCAAGAGGAGAGTTCAGTTTCTCTCTATTTTCGGATGTACCTGATGGTTATTTGAATATAATCGTGTGCACCATTTCAAGGTTTCATCGTATTTGAATAGAAACGCCCACATTTTTCAACCAAGCAAAGTCTGGAATGGTGGGTTATTCGATTCGATCATTTACTCTTCTTTTATTTGGTTTAGTAATAGATGTCATAAGGTTGCGATAAACTGGAACAATTGGATGTTCAACCCCATCCTTTATTTGTAATTTCTTTGCTCTTTTGAGCTTGCTTTATTATATACATACTGCCGTTCCAAAAAAAAATCGTATTGATCGTTTATTGGTTAGTGTTTATCGTTTTCTATTTATCTCTTTGTTGTTGAATCTAGTCTATAGTTGGATTCCACACTTTTAAAGATTAAACGATATTGTGAGAGGGTTTATGGATCCTTACAGCGAGCTTGGCGAAGTCATAGAGGTTATAAATAGAGAGGCCCGATGAAGGTAAGGCTCATTCCATTCTCAGCTCGCAAGTATTACTTTACTTAAGATTTCTCTCACTTAGGTCCTTCTCTTACCCTCACGTCAGAGCTTGGTCACAAAGCCCCCCTTCGTGGACCTTCGTGACAAGGTTAACGTTTTTCTTTGTCTTGTATGATGATCTCCACCATCGTACTTATTACCTTCCTTAATTATCACCGATGTAGGGATTTTGGGACACAACAATAGTATTTTGGATTGATTTATACTAAAGATTCAATAGTGAAAATGGATGATACTATATGCATATGCTTATATAGAGAGATCCACATGAATAGTGGTAATAATGAAAAAAGAAACTTGTATTACACTGAAAAGACACACGTTTACAAATGGATTTTACGTGACACCATTTTAGACACAACTTTTGGCACATTAGATGACACCGTTTTGGACACAACTTTTGACTTATTTATACATAAAACCATAATAATGACACTATTAAACTTTAGGAAATCTTGATCAATCTTTCACACAATTTATTGGTAGATGAAAGTCATAGATAGTATTGGTCAATGTTACTTTTGCTGTCAAGTTTCTTAGACATATAGTTTTGCAAGAAATCTGCACAAGCTATCCTTGTAAATTTAGCTGGAGACTCGGGAGTAACAAGGCTTCTCGCAGGTCCTAGCTCAACACCTAAATTGGGGTTTATAAATGTGGCGATTGATATCCTTTCTTTCTCTGCGTTAACTACTGCTCGATGGTCAACACTGTTATATTCTCCATTAGATACGATCTGGAAGTGAACAAGTTGCTATATCAAACATAAAATTACATCTTATAATATTAGGTATTTGACTTTTATATTCAAATTGTGATTAAGTCATTAAGAGCTAAAATCAAACTAGGTCTTCTATTCTCACATCATCCAAAAAGTCAAACGTTCATTTAGCTATTTTTAAGGGAAAATCAATAAAATGATCAAGTTTGATCCATTTGATAACAAAATGACCCCCTTAATTTAGCCATGTCAAAATGATCCAACCAATCTTTGGTGATACCTCGGTCAATTTGACAACTATATACCTTGAACCAACCACTAACACACTCACATGTTGCCAATCCGGCTAACAACGACAAAAACGGCAACCAATAAGGTTTACGTGTCATTCTATGGTCCCATCACACAGCCAATAGATCTGTGACACTCTATCCATTAAATGTTGACTTTTCTGACCTTTGAAAAATTCCATTGAAAATCATGAGAAAGTCCAACATCTTGCGGATAGAGTGTGGGATCTTTTTCGAATGAAGTGAGAATGAATAATATACCATAAAAAAAATAACTTACCTGTATGACATCACCAACATTTACAATGAAAGCATTGGGATCATGTGGTATAACCGGGATCCAAATGCCATCTTTTTTAATTTGGAGACCTTCAAGTTGATCATCCACTTGTTGAAGTAAAGTGATCCCACTGGCATCGGCGTGAGGAGTACAACCGATGACTTGTTCAGGTTGTGGGCATGGCGGATAATAGTTCATCCGAATAACTTGACATCCGTTGGAGAATAATACCTTCATCTCTTCATCCTTCATCTTCAAAGCTTTTGCGATAAACATTAGAGTTTTTAAGGCTAGCTCGTCAACTTCTTTTGAGTATTCTTCTATGGCATCTCTGTGTTATGTTTAGATCATAATTAACTCCTAATTTTAACTCGTATATTTGTCTCTCACTCTCTCTCTCTCTTTCTATATATAAGGATAATTTGCAAACCCTCTTAAATTTGAAAAACTCTTGAAACCCTTTGAGAACCGTGTCAATTTTTTTTTTCATGACCGTTCTCTAGGATATATTTATCCCTATGGTTTTAATTCATAAATGAAAAGCCGAGTAGTTTTAAAAAATTCAAAAACCGAATTTTGTGCACGACACATTTAAATCGGCGAAGATATGGATGAATCAAAGTTGTGGTTATATAGGGTTAGGTTCAAATATGGACTAATTCTTGTGAGAACTGTTGAAACTAAATTCAACCACAAATTTTATGTGCCACTCAATTAATGAGAGTGGGATACATGTCAATATAAACTTGTGGCTACAATTTAGTTCTTTTTAGTTCTCAAATCTATAAAAATGGTTCTCAGATGATCCTAGGCTACACCTTATATATATGTGTCACCTACACATATAAATATACTATGTGTATATATATATATAGTATAGATAGATTGTACGATTCTACATTCAATTTTAACACTTTTAGTAAAAAAAACAAAAAAAGGCCAAGTGATCAACTTTTTATAAAAATTAATAAATGTTTGTTACATATATAACAAAGGCAGTTTACATATGTAACATGCATTTTGTTACATAATGTAACAAAAAAAAGATCAAAATTTTAGTTTTTGAATATTAAAAAAAACTAAGTAGCGTTTTTTTTTTAATTTTTTTTCAATCAGGGGATCGATATAAAGTGATATATACACGTTATATCGATCCCCTGATTGAAAAAAAAATTAAAAAAAAACACTTATTCGTTTTTTTTCTTTAAAAAAATATTCAAAAACTGAAATTTTATCCGTTTGTTTGACCTTTTTTGAGTGCGAGTGTGTGTGTAGAGAGAGAGAGATCGAGAAATGAAATGACCTGAATGAATGAGATAGTTTAGGTAACAAATGTGGCTTTCGAAGATAATAAGGGAGTGTGACGACGCTAAACAAGTCGGACCAATCAAGCTTTTGATCCTCAGAAACCACAAAAGCCTGTCCAAATCCTTCAACATCTCCCGGCTTTTGCCGATACTTGTTTTTCTCCTCTAACGGCAGCTTAAAGAATTCTTTTGTTTCTTCCTTTATTTTCTCCATCAATGAACAACTCACCTCATGATTTATCAACTGCAATTCATTCAATTCAATCACGTACTAAAGAACTTTAATTTTCTCCAAATGCATGCATGCATGCATGTATTTGTACAGGGCCCTCCCTGAAATGTAAAAAATAAGTAGGGCCCGGCACAAGAATAAAAAGGGTCTGGCTATATACCACACGGTTAGTTTGACCTAAAACGATCGTTTTGGGATCGTTTCAGAGTAAACGAGTCGATTAGAAAGGGGGCACCCTAAATTTTAAGGTTTCGTCGTCGCGACACGTGGCGGCCGTTTCAACTGAAACGGCCGTTTCAAGCAAAACGATCGTAGTGAAATGGTGGATTTAGCAAATTCTGGGTGTTTTATAACGACTCAATAAAACTGGGCACTAAAATACAAATTTTATACGTAAAGTGTTAAGAACCGAAAACTTATAAATAATATAAAAGTTAAAAATATATTTACATAATTTAAAACAAAAAATATACTTTTATGGTCTTCATGTTTTTGTGTGAAAGTAAGTATACGCGGACTACGGTTTTTATTAGACATTATACAAAGGTTAACTACTTATGTATTTAAATTAGAAAATCAGAAGTATAACAGCATAATCCCTTAGTTGAAATGATAAATGATGAAGCCAACAAACCAAATGTCAAGTTCGATTCTTCACACTGCATAATCCTGTATTTGTATATACATGTACGTACCTGAAAGAAACCCCAATCTCGACAAGCGAGATGTAGCTTTTCGACTTCCGATTGAACCGAATCTTGAGACAATAATCGCTGCATATCGATGATGGGTATTTGAGGCCTTGAAGAAGACGGCCTAGATGATATGATTGGCGAGTCTTGAATATACCGCGGTGGAACCTTCGTAAGTGGCTCCTTAGCAAGTTCTTTAGCAAGTTCTTGTACGCTTGGAACCGAAAGTGAAGCACCAAAAATGAATCCCTTTGATTCCATAATGGCTTAATTTCTAACTTTCTTCTCTATTACGTTTTTTTGCTCTATGCCGACGACTTATATAATTCTTGGTTATGTTTTTTTTTATCACATTTTATAGCAAGTGGCACTTTTTAGTATCTAATGAAGCTCAATAATTCTATGATGGGTTTCTTCTCCGTTACGTTTTTTATGGTCTATGGCTCTATGCTGATGATGACTTATATAATATTGGTTAATTTAAAAAAAAATATCATTTTATATAGCAAGTGGTACTTTTTTAGTATGTAATACTTTCTTTCAACGGGGACAAGATGTCATAAAAAAAGCAATAACTTGCTTGAATAGAAAAGAGAACTTGCTAGAATACAAAATACATAAGAGAATCAAAAGAAAAGAGAGAATTACACCTAGCTAGATTCCCAAATAAGGTTGTTCGGCTGAATGGAGTGGGAGCGGCGTCGGCCTAGCTTCGGCTTCGTCGGCTTTCACTTTCAAGGCAACATCGTCGCCACCTGTCGGCTTTAGCCGCGGCCTCCGACTTCGTCGGCTTTCATAGCAACACCGTCGCCACCCGCCGGCTTCGGTGAACAGCTTCACTTTTCGGCTACTAGTAGCCAATGAAACTT
>JBCNJP010000003.1:26462739-26568167 GCA_039602395.1 Deinandra increscens subsp. villosa
GCTCCGAACTCTACACACCCTCCGAACTAGCTCCGAACCTTCACCGAACTGAAAGACAAAAGTCCGAACCCTCAACGATCGTATCACCGAACCCAGAAACTCCGATCTATCTCCGATCCTAGTTCGAACTCCCTCCCAGACAGAATATCCTCCGAACTCTCTCCGATAGGACTCCGAACTCTCACCGAACAGGAAGACTGACTGAACTTCACTCCGAATTTAGGCATCGGAGCGATTTCACCGAACTTGGAGTTCGGCCGAACGTAAATTCGGAAAATTTTTTGAATCTCAACAGAAATCACTCAGACCTGAACTCTATCACTCAAAGGAACACTAGCACTCAGAAACAATGAATTTTGACGCAAAACATAGTGTTTTTCACGTAAAATTCCAGAGAGCAACACGGAAACGAACTTTGATTCAACGTTACGCAACAATTCGAACCAAACAGCACCAGAACAGCTCTGATACCACTTGAATTCATATATGTTTCATATATATATAAACATGTTACCATACCAAAAATCGAGTCCTCATACCCTCCGGATTATTATAAATATTCATATTCCGAAACCCTAATATCCCCTTTTTGTCGTTTCTATAGCAAAACTCACTTTTATTCAAAACCGTCTTAAGGTATTATCCATTATAACATTTTATAATATGCTTTAAAATAGCAAAGCTTAACTCATCACCGTTTATGAAATTTTGGTATTACGACGTCTAGAAAACCCTAATTTCATATATTTATTAAATAAATATCAAAACTTCTTTTAAAATGAAATAAGCTTAGGGCTTTTGTTTATAATATTATATTATAATATTCTACAAATTATCAAGCCCTAATATAGTCCTAGGGCTGGCAAATCGTGTCAGACACGACATGTTAAGACACGACACGATAAGACACGACACGATAAGACTCAAACACGAACACGACACGAAAACTTTTCGTGTCTAGTTTTTAAAACACGAACACGACCTGTGTTTTAACGGGTCGACACGATAAGACCTGTTTAGACACGAAATTTTAACGCATCGACGGTTGACACGATAAAACCTGTTTCACTCAACCTGTTTAGACACGAACACGACCTGTATTTTAACGGGTTTAAGAATTGAGAGATGTATGAGTGTATGTTATGACAGAAATAGAATGGAATTTTAAGAAACGTCACCTAATAATCTAATTCTAATATATATATATATATATATATATATATATATATATATATATATATATATTATTTAATAAAATATATATATTATCGAAATATAAACGTGTCTTAACAGGTTAACAGGTTTCGACCTGTTAAGACACGAAAATTAACAGGTCTTAACAGGTTGACCTGTTAACGACACGAAACCTGTTAAACCCAAACACGAAACCTGTTAACATTGTCGTGTTTCGTGTCGTGTTTTCGTGTCCGTGTCAAAATTGCCACCCTATATAGTCCCAATTGTCACTTTAGCAAAACCTTTGTTTAAAAACCCTAATTTCATATTAATTTTTAATTAAATATGAAACATTTTCCGAACATAAATTAACTTAGGGCTTTTATAGAAAACATCATTTTAACAATATCTGAAAAGTTTCAGGTCCTAAGGTGCTGTTTGTTTTTGCTTAATACATCTTCAGGAGAGGTTATGTCTGTAGGCGCGCAGACATATGCGTTGAAGACTGTTTGTTTTTTTTTTCTTATGAAGATCTTATTTAAGCTTAAAACCTCTTCAAAAAAAAAAACTTATAAACATTGCTTATTTCATCTTCACACTATAACTCACAAGCTTAAAAACAAAAGACCCACCACCCCACCACCCCACCACCACCACCACCACCACCACCACCACCACCACCACCCCACCACCACCACCACCACCACCACCGCCACCACCACCACCACCACACCACTACCACCACCACCATCACCGCCACCACCACACCACCACCACCACCACCACTAACACCACCACCACACCACCACCACCACACCACCACCACCACTAACACCACCACCACACCACCACCACCACACCACCACCACCCCCAACACCACCACCACCCCATTGCCACCACCACACCACCGCCACCACCACCACCACCACCACACCACCACCACCACTAACATCACCACCACACCACCACAACCACACCACCACCACCAACACCACCACCACCACCACCACCACACCACGGCCACCACCACCACCACTAACACCACCGCCACCACCACACCACCATCGCCACCACCACACCACCATCGCCACCACCATCACCGCCGCCACCACCAGCACACCACCACCACCACCACCACCACGACCATCACACCATTACCACCACCACCACCATTACCGCCACCAACACCACCACCACCACCACACCACTACCACCACCACCACCACCACCACCACCACCACCACCCCACCACCACCACCATTTTACTTATGGTTTTATGTTATTGATATTTGGTTTTATTATTGTATTTATATTATAATTTGAACGTTGAATAACTTTAATTTAGTAAGATAAGTTTGACAATTATATATTTTTCAGTTTTTGCAAACAGTGTCAAGTTAATAAAACAAACTGTCTTAGATTTTCAGATTACAGATCTTCAGACCACATCTTCAGCTGCAGTCATGAAATCATATGAAATCAGACTGCAGACAGTTTTTGTCTGCAAAAACAAACAGCACCTAACTCCCACCCGATTGCTTGAATTTGAAAGAATAAGTTAAGAACCATAATTTTACCCTAGATTTAGAACTCGATCAAAACGTGGATATAATCTGAAATTAACATGGGGCTTTTGTAGATCATACCTCAAAACGTGGGACTGCAGGAGATCAGCCTCTAACTCCGAACGATTTGCTCGAATTTTGAAGATGAAGATCGCGGTAGTGGTTTAGGGTTTATGGAGATAAATCTTGTGAATTGTCAAGGAATTAAGGTCGATCGAAGCTCCCTTTTATAGTAGTTGGGGTAGCCTGATGTTCCTCCACGTACGTAGGTGACTAATTCGAAGAAAACGACGCGTGGGAGGATCAAACGTAGGCTGCAAGTCGAGCCGTGGCCAATTCTGCGACCAGATAAGGGTCGCGTATCGCGAGCCCTTTGGCTGGCTTCCTCGCGTACCGCGATCCAAGAATCACCTAATGACAGTTTTCGTCCCTCTAGGTTTTATTTACATTTTAAGCCCCAGATTCCTACGAAACTGATATTTTATGTACCGAACTATTATAAAACATGTTTTATAAAGTTTTTAAGGCTCGGGACACCCTTGGTGATATAAGTATACGTACGTATATATTTTTATATATATTTATATATATTTTTCATTATTTACACCTTTGGCCCCTCTAACTTTACAACACTTATTATTTTATGTTCCGAACCACTTTAGGATATTTTTATAATACTTTATAAGCCTCGTGATACTTATAAAAGTTATAGATACATATAATATCCGTAAGTATTTATAACTTTATATAAATTATACTTTTAGCCCTTATACGTTTCCGTTAACTATTTAACATGCATTTCTACACGTTTAACTAATTTAAACACGTATTTCCACATATATATTCATCAAATGAATATTTCACATTCATCCATGCTATTCAAACACATTTTTACACATGTATTTGATATAACATAATCATATAAAGGCATTTTTTCCCGGTTAACATTTATTTCTATCATACTAACGTTTAACTATGTTTTTCATTCTAATATCATATATCACATGTATGAATCACATTAATCACGTATTTCTCAAATTTCGGGATGTTACAACTCTACCCCCCTTAAATAAGGTTTCGTCCCGAAACCTGCTCCGTTCACGAATAACTCATAAATGAGATATTCTAATTTCACCCCTTTCTTTCCTAGGTTGATTCAGAATCTTACCTAGGTACCTATAACATTTTAACTAAAGGATTTATCCTGCTCCTAACCATTTCTTCTAATTGCGATTAAGAACCGCAACACGCATTTCTATATATGATAACCCGACATTTAATACGATTCTATCGAAAGATATCATTTCTGACCCGTTCGCTTCAAAACTACAACGATCTTTCAGAAGACATATTAGCTAACTCCTTGGAAGAACGCGTCGCTGTGAGACTTCTGATGCTCCATCTCACCCCTTGCGTACGTCGTTATCTACACTTTACATGGATTGATCTTCATTCTTGAATTCCAACGGTCCCTCACTTGCTTACTAATAAGTGATCTATATCCATAAATTCTACCGATTTGTTTTCCACAGTGGCTCGTACTATCTACTCACACGAGACTAACTCTTGTCCACTTCTCTTTGTATCTCAGGTGTATATATAAGATGTACCAGCGGCGTATCTACCACACCCTTGATACAAACAGAGGTGTACTAGTCCTAGCCCAGTGTAGGATGACATTACTATTCTAACCACAACAAAGTCAATATAATTTATGACTATTTATCACCTACTTTCAATGAGCTAATTGGGCATCCTGTGTGTGTAATCTCGTTTAATGCTCCCATTTCTTGAGTGTAAACAGCATTGCTGTAATCTCCAAATCCTCGGATGATTTCTAACCTTTAACGTTCATTATCTAAGGTCATTACGATCTAAAGGATTCTTGATCCTAACTAACGGTCTATCAAGCAATTCACAAAACTATTCGATAAAGCATATAACACAAAATCAAGCACATTATTTATCGAGAAATGTACCTGAGGTCATACCAGGTCCTTTGATAGCAGTTAGGGTATAAACTTTGCCCTTGGTTTGAAAGTGACTGGATACGGATCGGTTTGGACGAATTGATCGAATGCAAACGTAATCAAGTGAGAATCAACACACAAAACGTAAATAAAACTCAATCTCTTATTGATAGAGAATCAGAGTTACAGAGAATTACACAGAGACAACTCATCAAATGAATATTTCACACGCATCCATGCTATTCAAACACATTTTTACACATGTATTTGATATAACATAATCATATAAAGGCATTTTTTCCCGGTTATCATTTATTTCTATCATACTAACGTTTAACTACATTTTTCATTCTAATATCATATATCACATGTATGAATCACATTAATCACGTATTTCTCAAATTTCGGGATGTTACAAACTGTTGGCACAATGGTTACATTTACCGCGCTGTTTTTTTTTTTCTCGATGACTGATGTGGTGAACGTCCGGAAGGAGTATGCAATGTCGGATCGGAAGGAGAAACTTATCAACTCAATCTTCTTTGCAGGATGTTGGATTATTTGGCTTGAAAGAAAAAAGGCGATCTTCAACCATCATCCTCCCTCGCTACACCATGTGTTGATGGAAATTAAATTTTGAAGTTGTATGTGGTTTGTCAATCATTATAATAATAAGTCAATCCTATTGGATTGGATGACCGGCTAGCTTTTCAAATGTTTTCTTGGACGCGTCACGTCTAGCTTCTTGCTAGGAGTTGTTTCCGACCCTTTATATGCGGTTGCCGTTCAAAGAAATATATATGTATCATTGTAATGTAAAATCTCAATTTTGGCAAAACTCCAAGCTACCTATTTACCTACCTATCATCCATCATTTTCCTGAAAACAAAGTGACCCGTGAAATACTAACAAGTAACAACCCTACTACCCTAAACATGTGACGTGTCTTTACCATTTTTTCTCAAGCAACTGTAGGGGTAAATTTATAATTTCACCGATCCTTTTGTAGTTTTATACCTCGGGTTCTGTATTGCAGCTGTTCAATTGATTCAATTGCAGCTGTTCAATTGATTCAAAAACTTGATCATTTAATAAAACATTAGATGTCACACTTTATAAAATATATATAAAAAAAGAACATGATAAAGATAATGCACACATAATGATTTAATAAAATAAAGCTTGAGAAGGCAACAAAACTCTTGCTCCATGATAAGGCATAGTGTTTGTAACTCATGATCAAAATGGGTTTCCTTTTTGCTTTAAAATTAGCTTTTTGCTATTTTGAACCTTGCGTTCAACAACGTCTTTGTTCATAGACTCACTCGTATTATATATATATGTTTGATATATCACTTCTCTTACGACATTAGAAAGGGTGAATACGATTTTGAGCGATTTTAAGAGTGTAAGCAACAATGGAATGGAAGAAGTGTTATCTCGATGTAGTGTTGGTGCCATTATCGTTTATGATCACCATCGGCTACCACCTTTGGTTATGGCACAAGGTCCGGACTCAACCAATGTCTACCATCATCGGTACTAACAACCATGGGCGACGTTTGTGGGTATCCACCATTATGGAGGTACGAGTCTAAATTCTCATTTTGATAAAGAAAAAAGGGATTTTCTAACATGTGCCCTAAAGGCACACATAAGGTGCAATAAATACACATCGTTAATTGAAAAAGATACCAAGATTCATCTTGAAAATTGAGAAAGGTACAAAGATTTTTCTTGAAAAATGTATTTTTCAATTTTCGAGATGCATTTATTGCATTTTTTTTAATTTTCGAGATACATTTATTGCATCTTATGTGTGCCCTTAGGGCACATATTAGAAAACCCTAAAAAAAAGCTAGGGGTGGGAATTGAACAAAGGGCGCGCATGATATAGTCATATGATTACATGAATTCATGGGCATGTTAGAAACGTTAACGATAACCTAAATGTTGTGAGTTTCAATTTCAAAAGGAAACGATTAGACGGCTCATTTTGATGAATGGTTTTGGATTTTGAGACGTATGGTGTTCCTCTTGTTGCAAGATAACTTCTTCGAAACAATAAAAGAATTAAACTTGATTAGGAGTGATAACAAACATTGAAGAGTTTACAATCACGATAATTTATATAAGTGTGTATAAAGTTTACCATCAAAGAGTACTAATTGTATAAAAAATAAATGTATCTTCCTTTTTGTTTCTCAAGAATTGTTTTTATTTAATTATTTGACTTTTGAAGACATGATAATTTTTTAAAATTATTGATAAGATGTTTAAATTTATAAAAGTATTTGAAATTGGGAAAAATCATACGTTAAAGTTCATTTGGTGGTGCTTTAGTTTTCTATTTTCTAGTTCACCAAAATAAGAAATCAAGAGATTTAGACAGGGTCTTTAACCTACCAATAAATAACCTTAGCTTAAATAAAAATTTATAAACGGTGTGTTTAATTGTTTTTAAATCTTATCTGTCATTTTTAATTGTAATGCTTGAATTTATATATATTTAGTTTAAAGGACAATAAAGTTAGAATGGTCATGTTATTACCAATGAATAAAGTTATTACTGTGTGAAGAGTTTAATAGAAAAAATTTACTTTTTGAAAACTAAATGCTCATTAGTATTAGACTTTAACCCCTTAAAATCTAAACATAAACTTCTTTAAAAAAACTTAAATAGGTTAATGGACAACACGTTTATGTTCTTGTTAGCCCAATTACTATTAGATGTCGTCCAAATGATTATTATAATATACAACTAAAATTTCAAATAGAAAGTGTTTTTCTATGTCTAGATGGGAGTTTTATTGTACAACCTAAAAATAAAACGTGAGTACTATGAAAAACCGATTAAAAAAACCAACTCCGATTGAATTTATTTCATCGATGTTGAAACGAGCTTGCTGAAAAATTAATAGTTTTTAAAAAATAAACCTGAATACTAAAGACCAACCCTAAAACTAAACCTTAAAGCTAAAGTTAAACCCTAAAGCTAAGCATTAAACCCTAAATCTAAAGTTGATATCCTAAAAGTTAAACTCATTAATGATACGGTGATATAGTTCTAACGCTGCTAGACTAAGTTTAATCATAGTTTGTTTGAGCCAGTCATGATTCCTTTTTTTTTTTGTGTGTGTATATGAAGGGGGCCATTCATTGTAGACCCCTTAAAAAATGTAAACTAATAGACCCCCTATTTTGCATTTGAAATTACTATACTTCGCATGTTAAATTACTCGATTTCGAATGTGAAATTCGTTGTAATAGAAAAAATGGAGAAAAGCTTTCATTTCTTTCTTTTTTTCCTTTTCAGCAAATTTCACATAAGTAATAAAGTAATTTCGCATGCGAAATCTGGGATTTGTGGGTCTATACTTTTTAAGAGTCTATAATAAAGCTCTAATTATATATATATATATATATATATGGTGATGTTCATTGTAGACCCCTTAAAAAGTGTAGACCCCGTAAACCCCCCTATATTGTTCTATAAAACTCACTCGAAATTATAAAACTCATTGTTGTTGGTTTGGTTTTTTTTTACACGATAAGTTTTTAAAAATAAAAAAAACCTAGAAATTTGTTGGAGACAATGAAATATACTTGTTAAAAAAAGTATATTATTCTATAAAACTCACTAGAAATTATAAAACTCATTGCTCAGTTTTAAAACTCACTGTTGTGTTTAAAACCCACTACAATTTTAAAATCGATGTTCTTTAAAACTCATTAAAAATTATAAAACTCGTTACAAATTTAAAACTCATTCTTTAGATTAAAACCCACTGTTGTGTTTAAAACTCATTGTTTTTAAAACTCACTACAACTTAAAAAATCGACGTTTTATAAAACTCACTGAAAATTATAATATCAAATTAAGAAAATAAAAAATAAAGAAAAAACTAAAAGACATAAGAAATAAACCCTTAATTAAAATATAAAGATAGAAATATGACAAAGTAAAAAAATATATAATAAAGACCAAATTCAACAATAATGAGTTTTATAACTTTAGTGAGTTTTAAGGGGTCTACGAGGTCTACACTTTTTGTTTTGAGAACTTTTGAGAACTAAATCTCCACCACTAATTTTAGTAGGGGACCACTACAATTCATGGGAGGGGGGTATATGTAAATACAACTAGTGGCTTAAAATGGTTCTCAAAAGTTCTCTCAACCAATTAGTTCTCAAATGATCCTCTCCCTATATATATATATATATATATATATATATATATATATATAGGGTTAGGTTCAAATGAGAACTTTTTATTTTGAGAACTTTTAAGAACTAAATCTCAACCACACATTTCAGGGGGAACCACTACAATTCATGGGAGGGGGGATACATGTAAATAAACTTGTGGCTCAAATTAGTTCTTTTTAGTTCTCAAACCCAATTGGTTCTCAAATGATCCTCTCCCTATATATATATATATATATATATATATATATATATAGGGAGAGGATCGTTTGAGAACCAATTTGGTTTGAGAACTTTTGAGAACCATTCTAAGCCACTAGTTTATATATATGGAAATCCCCCCATGAATTTGAATGCTTCCCCCTGAAAATTAGTGGCTCAAAATGGTTCTCAAAAGTTCTCAAAAGAAAAAGTTCTCATTTGAACCTAACCCTATATATATATATATATATATATATATATATATATATATATATATCAAAAACTTGATGTGTAAATTTGAATATATAAAAATCGGGTCAAGTTTTAAAATGGTAAATACCAAGTGACCAAACTACACACCAGGGCAATGCACCCGTCGTATGTAGTATAGTATTGGTAAGAACCGGATATCAATCCGTGGACGCTCTACAGTCTCCCGATAGTTAATCGTCGCTAATATTTAACCGATGAAATTGAAATGAGGAACTGATAATGAAAACTATGCTAAATAACTAAAACCGACAAAAACAGCTAAAAACCGGATAACAAGATGGAAAACCAGAGAAGGGAATGCATCACCTAGACTCGACTCCTCTAGACACGCGTCAGATATATATATATATATATATATATATATATATATATATATATATATATATATATATAGGGAGAGGATCATTTGAGAACCAATTGGGTTTGAGAACTAAAAAGAACTAATTTGAGCCACAAGTTTATTTACATGTATCCCCCTCCCATGAATTGTAGTGGTTCCCCCTGAAATGTGTGGTTGAGATTTAGTTCTCAAAAGTTCTCAAAATAAAAAGTTCTCATTTGAACCTAACCCTATATATATATATATATATATATATAGGGTTAGGTTCAAATGAGAACTTTTTCTTTTGAGAACTTTTGAGAACCAATCTGAGCCACTAATTTTCAGGGGGGGGGGGGGGGAAGCATTCAAATTCATGGGGGGGATTTCCATATATATAAACTAGTGGCTTAGAATGGTCCTCAAAAGTTCTCAAACCAAATTGGTTCTCAAATGATCATCTCCCTATATATATATATATATATATATATATATATATATATATATATATATATATATATATATATATGGTTAGGTTCAAATGAGAACTTTTTTTTTTTAAAACTTTTAAGAACCATTCTGAGCCACAAATTTTTAGGGGGGAAACATTCAAATTCATGGGGGGGATTTCCTTATACATAACTTGTGGCTTAATTGGTTCTCAAAAGTTCTCAAAACCAATTGGTTATCAAATGATCCTCTCCCTATATATATATATATATACTCTAAACCCGTGGGAAAATGTAATTTGGAACCCACGTTGAATTGAGGAAAACATGGAAACCTCTTCAAAAACAGGGTAAAAAATCAAAAAAAAAAATTTATATTTTTTTATGATGGTTCTTTAACTTATAAGCTATTCTTAAATGAAAAAAAATAAAAAAAACGCATATAGATTTTTTTTTTAAATATATCAAAAAGAAAAAGTTACATATGTAACTTTCATGTGGAACTGGATATATATATAAAAACACAGGAAAGTTAAATATGTAACTTTTTTTTTAAAAATATCTATTAAACGTTTTTTTTTTAATTTTTTTTCCATCTAAGAGTAGTCTATAACTTAAAGAACTATCATAAAAAAAATTTAGAAAAAAAAAACGTTTTTTTTACCCCGTTTATTGAAGAGTTTCCACGGTTTCTTCAACTTAACGTGGGTTCCAAATTACATTTCCCCCTAAACCCATATCCTATATATATATATATATATATATATATATATATATATATATATATATATATACAGTAGTCGGAAACTCATGCGATGTTGCGGTAGTGACAATTTATAACGCGGTACTCGTTTCTGTATATGAAAGATAATTTATCCTATTTAATTTATTATTTGCTTTATTTATATAACATTATTAAATATTAATGATTATTAAATAAATTATTTATTTTTTTAGTTCCATTAAAAATATAATTTTAATTATTTGTTTAAAAACTATTTTGTCCCTGAATATTATTAATTTTTTAAATAATTAATAACTTCGCCCTATTTTATATTTTATATGTATTATAATATAAGATAGTATAGATATATATAAATTTATTGATCAAGTGCAAATCTTAGTAGGAATGAATTTCTTCTCCCCATGAAGGAAACAGTCTCCGGTGGGATTCCTAAGATAAGAAAGAGACAACCACATCTTTTATCCTCCATGTTTTTATGGGTTTCTTATTGTTCAATTTAAAACAACCTTCAAAAGATAAATATAATTAAACAAATATTCATTTAGCTTTTCAAATATGTATCTTTTAAATTTAATTTACTCATAACAAGTGTATATTATATGTTTAACACTAAGAACGTGCCTTAATTTTAAAACCAGGTAATAGAAGGATTTTCATTTGTCTTAGGATAAATTTCTTATATATATAAAATAAAAAGTGTAGACCCGTAATGTGGACTCATGGACTCATAGATCCCATTTTTCACAATTAACACATTTTACTTTTCAATGTACATTCTCAACAGGACAATGATAAGAAAAACATTCTAGCTGTTCAAACACTCCGAAACACGATTATGGGAGCAACCTTGATGGCCACAACATCGATACTTCTATGCTCGGGTCTAGCTGCCGTCATTAGTAGCACATACAGCGTTAAAAAACCAATTAATGACGCTCTTTACGGGGCTCATGGAGAATTTATGGTGGCGTTGAAATACGTGACCATGTTGCTCGTACTCCTCGCATCTTTCATGTGCCACTCTCTATCAATCAGGTTTATCAACCAGGTTAACTTTTTGATCAACTGCCCACCAGAATCAATGGTGACATGTGAGTATGTTTCGGAGCTTTTAGAGAGGGGTTTCACCCTTAACGCGGTGGGGAACAGGATTTTCTACTCTGCACTTCCGCTCATGCTTTGGATCTTCGGTCCCGTGCTTGTGTTTTTGTGTACTATCACCATGATGCCTATGCTTTACAATCTTGATTTAGTGTTTGGTAACAGGAATAAGGAGAAGATGGATGATATAGCAAATGGGGTGTAATAGTTTCTCATTTCCTACAAGAAATGAGGGACACTATTGATACTTCCTCAGGCATATTCTACTCTAGTATTTTCTCACATAATAATGCAAATTAAATATGTTATTTGGTAACACAAGACTCTTGACGTAGTTATCAAAGTATATTCCATTATCAGATCGAACACCCCAATTCGATCGCCTTTTGACTAATCGTATCATGTTATGTTTCGATCTACGCTTTAATTTGACTCGACTATCTTTCACAAAAGCTAGCTCGTTGTTGCACGCTGACTCATTTGCGGTCCTACATCAGTTAACTTAGGACATCAGTACATCACAGTCCTACGTTGGGGATGATTCAACTTTGCACTCTTTGTTTGGGATAAAGTTTGATTAAATAAATAAATAAGTTGTAATTAGTAAAGCTTAAGACTTGTTGATTACAAATGATTAATCGACTTAATTTCATTTTCAAGCGCAGCCAATATAAACATTGTCCATACTTAAGTCATATGGGGCCAGATTTTGTCCCTAAACAAACAACAAGAACAAGTTTTAAATCGAGAAACGGTTTTAGTTGATGAACCAAACTGGTTATTGTTCAAACCGGTAGTTCTATATCGGGTTGGGTATTATGGGTCGGGAACCATGATTTGGTTTTGAAACCGTTTCTTTTCTAGCTGTTAGGGATTTTTTTAACCGTTATCTAAACAATATATAATAGCTACAGTCTTTTTATTCATTTTCTGTCAATTTTGCCTTTGTGCAAGTATTGCCGTTCAAAAAAAAAAATAGATATTACATGTGTTGGTTAAAAAGAAAATAATCTCAATTTCCAATTCGTGTTGATATGGCATGTGATCTACTAAGTCTGCTAGCTTATATGATAGCTTTGCAATCCACGTTTTATGTCAGAGACACATAAACAGGAAGTAAATGGGTTGTGGTGGTTGAGCGGCCGACCACCCCGCTGAGGTGTCCAATTGGTTGTTTCTCCTAGGTGTGATACTAAAATAAATCATAAAGTAAATTATGAAAATCGTCGACGGGTTTTACATGAATTTCATATTTCGTCTCTAGGCTTAAAAAATACAGCTATTGTTCAAAGATTTATCAAATCGTAACAAGTTTCAATTGGTATCTTAGTCCTTAATCAAGAAGACAAGTCTGAAAACATAGCCGCCCTCGTGGCTAGTCGGTGGCTAGTGAGTCGACAATTGTAACATTCGCTAATCAGACAGTGGTCAGTGAGTCCGAAGATGGGGCCTATCATTTTTGGGATGATCACAAGTCAAGAAGAGGTGCTAGGTGGCAGAGATGGTGTTATTGTGGTGTCGGTGCAGCTATGGTGGTGAACTGGTGATAGTGCGATGGTGACGATGACAGATTTTAAAATGGGCTACGATTACGTTTGCCCATCGGAGATGGAGCCATGGAGGTGGGTTTTTTTTTTTTTTTCAAAGACTTATTTTTATAATTATATTTTGTATTATTTAATTGCAAGATCAAAAAAGGTAAATTCTCACTAATTTAACTGTAAAAACTAACGGCCATTTGACAGAAGGACGAAACGTATTATGATTTGACAAACCTTTATATCAT
Source organism: Deinandra increscens subsp. villosa (assembly GCA_039602395.1). Taxonomy (NCBI): domain Eukaryota; kingdom Viridiplantae; phylum Streptophyta; class Magnoliopsida; order Asterales; family Asteraceae; genus Deinandra; species Deinandra increscens. The sequence continues at coordinate 26,476,532 of JBCNJP010000003.1, forward strand.
AGTCGTAATTTTTCAAACCTACGGGCAAAAGGTAAAATTAATGCAAACCACAGAGACGATTCCGTAACGTATTATGTATTGTATTGATAATTGTTTTGTGATTATGATTACACATGATGGCTTATATAGACCAACATGTTACATTCTAGTCTCTACAAGAACGTCTTAATGACTTAGTCTAAGAGTATTCACAATTTTAAAGAAAAACATCATAAAACATTCAAAAAAGTCATTCCAACACATTCCTCATCCCCATATAAACTCACCCTCCACATATGATATGGACTATTCACCATCCAACCCCCACCCCCCCCCCCCCCCACCCCTGCGGGTATGAGTGATAGAGATAGAAGATATAATGAAAAATGAAATAAATAATTATTATTTAACTGAATATAAATGAAATAAATAATTATTATTTAACTGAATATGGATAGATTTTGGGGATTTAAAATGCTATATAAATTTAGAAACTATAAGTTTTTTAGTTAAATTATATGGATGAAATGTAACTATCCCTATAATTTAACTAAAAAAACTCTTTTTTTTAAATTTATATATCATTTTCTAAAATCTCTCACATCTCAATCCCCATATATATCCTTATTCAATTAAATAATACTTATTTATTCCAAATTCTATTAAATTTTCTCTCCATATCACTTACATCCATCAACAAATAATATAACCGAATAAATTTGGTGAATTATATAATAAATATGAGGGGTAAGTTTTATTTCTCTCGAATAGATGGGGATAGGAAATGAGATGGGATGACATTTTTAAAGTGTTTTTTTTATAAATTTGGGGATGGGATGCTTAATGAAAAATGGGATGTAAATGAGTCGTTTAGGAATTGGAATTTATTGAATATGCAATTAATTCGAATGAAATTTTACATTTCGTTTCTCTATCTACCAGGTGTTTTAATGAGAAAGAAAGGTGCATCTTGGTAATCTTAAATAATTTCATTGTAATGTTTGAGATTCCATCAGTGAATGAATAAATCCCAATTTCATTTCTCATTCTCAGCGGCAACCAAACATGATTTTTGAATTTTTCCGGATTCCAATTCTAATTCCTAGATTTTACGAACCAAATGGGCCCTAAAGCTCATTTCACGTACAATAGTTAGTTTATCCATGTTTTTAAAATTTGTAAACTTGAAAAACTAAATAACAAAAGCAATATTTTTTTTACTTTTATAACTTAAAAATAACAAAAAGTTGAATCAAAACCGACTCCAACCCTGATCAGTTCTAATAGGTTTGAGCGTTCTATCACCGAACCAGTCCCGCCCAATAACCAATTTTTTACCACATAACTGACCAATTCCTATCCCAAAACAGTTACAGTTCCCAACCCAAATCGGTTCCTAGCTCGAACCGGTTCCCGGAAAATATCAGATAAAAGCTGTAGAGCTGTATGCCTGTATAGGTTACTCTTGTTAGATGTTGGACTTGTTAAATATGACAGCTGGAAGGCTTTTAATCAAATCTTATAAATAAATAAATAAATAAAATAACGTCTTCGGATGTGATCATAAAATAATATTGTTAGAACAAGAATTTAAAATTTTCTTGATAAAAATATTAACACGGTTTTAAAGCTCATGGTTGAGGTGCAAAAATAATTTATAAAAACTGATAGAAGAGCCAATATGCTTCTAAAACATGAAAAATATCCAACTGAACATACAAAAACAGTACCTTAGGATATAATTATAACGGTATAAAATACTTAAAGCGACATGATAAACGGTCAAAACATCAGACTCATATCAAGAGCATGTACGAAACAACTTCAGATGGCATCAAGAATAAAAGTAAAAACAGTCTACCAATGTGTACAGTATTATAGCAGATGGAGTTATTCCAAAATCAAGACCAGTGTATGGTAGTACCTGTGAGTCTGGAGATGATGGAGATGGAAGAACTAATGTGTAACATTCTTTGGAAGGTTCCGGATGACGTTGCTTTTCATGCCCATCTTAGATCGCATATGCTCTACCCCCGATCTGTTCATCTGTTTCATCACCTTCATCCTCACCATGTTCTCTTTTGACTGCACTGTAGACAAACCCATGCTCCTGTACCTGAAATTTGTACATTTTTTTTTTCATGTTAGAATGTTTTTTAACATAAATAAATCAAATTTTCATAGAAGTGGCAAAAGTCGCAGGTTGTGTAACAGGTTAACATACTGTCACTTTTATTCTATAATTACCTGGCAGCCAAAACAGCAGTAATGGGAACTCCATCTGGAGACGGGCGTGGTTTCTGACGATAATAACGTAAATATTCCCGGGAGCCAATTGCTTTGGTGGATACTGTATTATCAGTTACTGTAGTTATGATGAGCTCAGACCCACCACTCCCAAGTTCTATACCCTCACTTGTTCCGTTTGCTGACACCATCTGGTTCCCGTTTGCATCCACATAACTAAGAAGTACAAGGAAAAAAGAGTTTTAGCTTAACTAGAAGTGTCAGAAATCTTCAAACATGGAACCATGGTGCGTGAAGAAGAATAAATAAAAGGAAACTAGATGGCTTAAATTCACTATAATAAACCTGCTGCTGTAATCATAAAACTCTTCTAGTTCAGCTTCTTCTTCTTCATCATCGTCACCATAGTGCACTTTGCAATGGCTCTTTGCCACCATATGCTTCCTAACTGCTTCCAAACTATTGAATGGCTGGCAGTTACTGTTGCAATATAAGCATATAAAATCACGCTTAACCTGTACAAAAATGAAAACACCACAAATAAGTGAGATTGGATTATCATAGTGTGGATCAGTGGATTATAGAGATTGCAGTAGATCTTTGACCCTGCGGTAGCTGGTAGTAATTACAATCCACGAGATGATAACTAGAGCTTCCAATTTTACCACATTTACCTATATATAAGTTGCTTTTCTAAACGAACGACATAGGTCAGGTTAAAAGATTCAACTAAGAGGAATGGTGTCAAATGGGTCAGAAATCATCTAAACCGCATTCAAATAAAACCTCCAAAAATGCTTTACTAATTATTCATAGAATTCCAAAAAGATTTAGCAGTAAAAGTTTTACTAATTATTCATAGAATTCCAAAAATGCTTTACTAATTATTCATAGAAATCCCCCCCATGAATTTGAATGTTTCCCCCCTAAAAATGCTTTACTAATTATTCATAGAATTCCAAAATGCTTTACTAACAGGTCCATTTGTCACCTCGTCAAGGAAACTATCATCAGAAAAAGCATCAACTGGATGCTTTTGATGCATATGATGGAATGGAAATTTACAGGAACCATGTAGTGTGAGAGTCACAGGTATCGTATATTATACCTTAAGTCCAAGATATGTGAGAAGGCCACTGGGGTCTTTCAAATACTCAATGTCAGGTATAAAAAAGCCATGATGCTTGTGCATATGAACCATACAGCTTTCAATAGTTTTATGTTCTTTATCACACATAAAGCAGGATGCTGGATTGACCTCATCTTCCTCCTCGTCCATATCATCATCGGTGTCATCATCAGCAGGGGATTCATTCACTTCCATATGAGATGATGATGCCATGTCACCGACCATGTCATCATTCTCAGTAACCTCCACCCATTCATCACTTTCGTCACTTTCCTCGTCAAATTCCTCCTTTTGCTGAGAGGACTTCTTCACAATGCGGGATGGAAGTGGCTTAATTATTGCATTGTTTTCATCTTCATCGCCAATCTGGGAAGCCCGCATTGTGTGAGTTCGAGACTTTAAATGTTGAGCGTGAGCTTTGGCACTTCTATACCCTTTGCCACATAGGCGACAAGTGTACAGCATAGGTGGGCCATTCAGCTTACTCTTTTCTTCAGCAAGTGTAGACTGTCTGGCTAAGAAAAGAGCTTCTGTTACCCCTGGAACCCCTGCAATCTGATTTAGTACAAAGTTTAGTTCAAAGAATAAAATGTTAAGTAATAATAAATTATGTATGATTCAGCAAGGATGCAGATTTGCATCAAATGAAGCTCTAAAATAAAATTTGAAAAGTAACTAGAATAAATATAGGCTTTAACAGATTTATATCATGTTCTATAATACACCAGTGCATCAAAAACTCATAATCACTTTCAAAAGTTATCAGACACAAAATGAAAAGGTCCAACTTGAGTGAAAGAGTTAACTAAATTCCTTACCCCACCATTGCAGCCAACTCACTAGTCGAAAGAGCTGTGTACAGCCTGTCAGCCTATGACTCAAAATGTAGCATTACGTAAATAGTGGCTGATTCATCATAGAAAACAAGAAGCATCAAACCTCTTAGGACACAGTTCATTACCAAATCTACGATGTGATTGTTTTAATCCACAGCTTACAAAAAACTGATATAAATTGGGTTAACGACTTAAAGACTTTCTTTCTTGTAATATTCCATCATGGCTCATTGGAACTGGTAGTTTTTGGGTTAAATTTTTCTGCATGAAGCATAAAACTTCTAGCTAGCTTATATATGTCTATGTTTGCATTTGTTGAAGACTTGAAGCCCGTTTAAATCATCCTGTAAAACTAATCAAAGCTCATAAAAATGGAGTTCTGGTTTACTGTAAAATAGATATTTGATACACGTGAAATTCTTTCTCAAAGAAATCTGAAAGTTATCTCCTTGTTAAACTATTTGCAAATTTGTCCACAAATCAGAATGATCTTTCTTCTTCAACCGGAGAAAAGTGAGCAAAAACAAGAAGAATAAATCCGCTCCACTTTCGTATTTGACCATTACAACAGCAAATTACAAATTTATTCTATAAAACAGCAAACTTCTCAAACTTCTTCTAACCCAGTAATGATGGATAGGTTAACCAGTAGAAGAAGAGGACCACAGAAAAAAAAGCCATAGTTTAGTTTATGTAAATCTAACAAATAAGTTGAGCTCAAATTGGATTAATCAAACATCAAATATGTCTCTCCATATGTAAATATAACTGCAACATAGGTTATAAGGCCTTATGAAATGGGGGTTTACACATTCATACTCCTGTATATGACCAATTTTCACCTTCTTATGCGGTTGTTTGATGTCCCGCCTTGTGTGTGGACGATTGGACCCTATTTTCTATCCTCTAGTGAAACTAATTCTACCAGTAAACCCTAACAATTTAATGCCCCAAATAACAACCATTTCCATATTTTGCTTCAGCTAGTAACGAGAATAAGAACAGATTACGAAGAACAATATTAGCTCGGATACGAATAATTCTCAAAAAACAGAATCATAGAACAACCAAATCAAAAAATCGCTCAATAACTTTAGCTTGCAACACAATCAATCAATCAACATGTGTTACTACGCTCACGATCATTTCAACTTTTGCATAAACTAGAGTAATAACATAAACAGAATGAGATAACATCTAAGAGCAAAACTGATACCTTGCGTTTGAGATTGTAACGGTGCCATTCGGACTTGTAGTGAAGCTTCTGATCGTTTTCGTCTTCGAATTCTTTGTTGCAGGCGTTGCAGGACATCCCTGTCATGGTTGTAGAGAAAGCGCGAAAGAGAAGAGGGGAAGAATGGCGGAGTGCGTTGGGTCGGCGAGTACGTACGTATTGGATTTTAGGGTTGGCTGAAAACCACTCCTTACCAATTGGCAATTTTACGTTTCTGAATTATTTTTCTAAAGTTAAAAGTGTATTAGAGTAGACAAAATACATTTCTAAACGTGTTATAGAGTTCAGACAAGACACGACACGATACGATTAACATGGTATTAAATAAGAACATGACACGATTGACATCGTGACATTTTTTTCAAACATGAACACGAACATGTTTATATGCCTGTTACACGACACGGCCAGTTTAGACACGATTAATATGATAAAAGTGAAAACCAAAATAAATTAACGTATATAAAACGAAAAAGAGTTGACGGACTTGAAGAAATTGAGTTGTCAAAGTTAGTAAGGCGGTGAAATCAAAAGGTTAAGGTAAAAATCTCAAATTATAAAATGATTTTGACTTTAATTATGTATTTAATTATTTTAAAATATTATTAAAATTGTAAATGTGTTTACTCGTGTTATAAACATGTTAGACGATGTGAAACCTGTTTATACATGATTTTAATCATGTCATAAACTTGTCGACTTGTTTATGACACGAAACCTGATTAACTTAAACTCAAACCTGCTTAACTCCGTGTCGTATCGTATCATGTTAACATGTTCGTGTCAGAAATTGTTAGCCCTATATCAGAGTTATTTGTTCCTATTTTATCACAAATGAGGTGTACGTGCGATCCGAAAGGTAACAGATTACACTAATATACTAATATACTGATAAAATGTTTTAACAATCAATTGATTAAGAGGTTGTTTGTTTTCGCAGACAAAAACTGTATGCATTCTGATTTCATGTCTGCAACTGAAGATGTGGTCTGAAGGTTGGCAATCTGAAAATATAAGACTAATTCTTTTATAAACTTGATACTGTTTACAAATACTGAAAATATATAATCCCCTCGTATTATCGTTTCTCTTGCGTGCCAATTTCAAAAACCATGGTTTCTCCTCATCTCCCTCGTTCAATTCAAATTGTTCATCAACAATTCATTCGTCCCCAGATCGTTCATCCACACATCGTTCATGGTGTTTGTTATACCCTGAATTTTCGACTTGTAATCCAGGGTACAGTTATAGGCTTAGGGCAGGATTGACCCAGGAATCGTATGATCCAGAATTTAACAGGTAACGTTGAATAACCCTGAATGTATCAGGACTGAGGTAATGTCTCAGGATGTCAACGTAATTCAGGGAAGTTCATATTTACTTTATTTTTGTTATACATTACTATGACCTAGGATGAGTCTAATCCAGGGTCACCCTTATTTTACGAATAACCCAGCATGTGGAAATGACCCTGCATGCTAGGACATTGTTACTAACGTGTTTTGTGCCTATATCTGATCAAGGACAGGTTGACAAAGTCTACTAACGGTCGAATGAAAGAAGCTAGAGACTTATTTCGCACGTGGTCAAAGGTTGTTAGCTGAAAACTCGGTCAACCAACTGAAAAAGACGTTGAAGAGAAGATCCCTGGAATATCGGACAAGTTGTTGAAGAGCTAGGAGTATAAATAGGACATTTAGACTTATTTTTCAGCTCACTCGAGCTTTACTAATTGTATTCTCGTACTCATTTCTCTGCAAACCCATTGTACTCAGACATTTACGTGATCAATAAATTGGTAGCGTGTGTTATCGCTACCCGGGGTTTTTATGCCGGCGGCGCCTTAGAGACATCTAAGGGCTAAGGGCTTTTCCCTAGTAAAATTCTCGGTGTTCCTACTCCCATTTAAGGTTTCATTTGTGTTATCTAAATTATCAACTAATTTCCTGATTTAACTTACATTTTTACCCAGGATTTTATCTTTTGTCCCTGGAATTTAACTATTGTCCCAGGATTTCTGCAAACTTTTTTCATATATTAATCCTAGGCACCAAACCTCACAATCTTATTTGGTTCAATTCTTACTAATTTTGCTTAAGTGATTTTTAGTCAAAACAATTTGGCGCCCACCGTGGGGTAATTGGTGTCAATTTTTTGTCAAACTCTTTTCAGATTTGTCCTAAACTTGATTTTTACCAAAATCTATCAAAAAATGTCGACACAAATGAACACCTCGAATGTTTCGGTTTCTGCTATAACTGCTTCAACAACTGGAGTTACCCAACCGGGTCCAAGGACCAGTATATCGACAAGTGGAGTCACTTCATCGGCTCCAGGGTTTAATGCCTCAACTTCAGCTATGCGCAGTGACGGACCGATAGTCAACCATGAAGTGATCGAAACTGAAAACATCCCAGATGACCCTGTCTTGATATCTGACACTGATATCCTAGCCACATTCGGTAAGATGGAGCGCCACATGGAACTCCAACAGAAGGTGAACCAGGAACTCATGGCCCAATTGACGAGCATAAGATCAGAGTTACCCAGGGCCACGTCGGTTCAGCCGTCGCCACTCGACCCCAGAATTCTGAATTTCAATACCCCTGGAAGCAATTCCAGGGTACATGAATGTGTCACCCCACTGGACAGGAGATCAACATCCTATGCTGCTCAGATGATCCAAGCTGATTTACCCAGGATGTCCACCATCAGGGAATCACTCGTTAATCCTGGGACGAATGCGATCCGGGATGTCGGTAATACTCCTCAAACCTTCGTCCATTATGCTAATACTAACAGTTCAGTGCAGGACCCAGGGATCAGCCCATCAATGGAACGAGAAATCCAAAAGCTCAAGCAGATGATCTCGAGTGTCCCAGGAGTTGTGCAACCTATCCCTGAAGTTGGACCATCGAGTCATAGGTTGTCTAGGTTTGCTCCACCAATCTGTGACGTGGAGATACCCAAAAGGTTTCAAACACCCAGCATGAAACCTTATGACGGCACGACAGACCCTGAAGAACATGTGGCGTAGTACCGTGAAAGAATGGAGGTTATCTACATGCCCCCTGAAATTAAGGAGGCATGCTTGTGTTAAGGATTCGGGTCTACCCTGACAGGGGCAGCCTTGAAATGGCTCCTGAATGTTCCCACTTACTCTATTACTTCATTTTCACACTTAATTAATTTATTTAACAACCAGTTCTCTTGCAGTCGTAGTTTTGAAAAACCAACAAGTGATTTGTATAGGGTAACCCAGAATGCAGGTGAAACTCTAAGGAATTACGTCAGCAGGTTCAGCAGAGAAGCCTTAGAAATCCCAAACATGGACATGGCGACTGCAGTCCAGGCTTTCAAGATGGGACTTAGCAAAGACTCACCATTCTATGAAGACCTGGTCATGAACCCGTGCAACAGGATGGATGAAGTTCGTCATAGGGCTCTACGCTTCATCAGCCTGGAAGAAGACAAGCAAATCCTGGGAAAGGGTGAACCCTCCTCAGGATTCAACAGCCCCAACAGAAAATCGGAGTCTCCTCCAGGTCACAGCGATCTAAGCCATACTCAAGGCCTGACGAGCGTCGGGTGAACAATGTGGACCAGGATGAGGAAGAAGAAGAATATCCTTCCCTTAATGATTATTGCTTTACTACTGATGTTTCTGGTGTAATGTTTGCTATGCAGGACCTTGGAGACAAAGCAAGGTGGCCCAAGAAGAACGATAGGCCTTCTACTTGGAAGAACAAGTCCAAGTGGTGTGCCTACCATGAAGACTTTGGTCACCAGACCGAGGATTGCATGGCCCTGAGGAGAGAAATCAGTTATCTACTTAGCAAAGGTTACTTGAAGGAGCTCCTAGGAAAGAAGAAGGATAAATCCAGGGAACAGAACCCAAAGTCCAGGGACAATGGTGCAAGGCCCCGGGATTCTAGACACGTCGATGGCCGCCTTGAGAGAGCATCCTCACCACCCCCAGATGCTAAGGTAATCCATTTCATTTCTGGTGGTTCTGATATCTGTGGAACCCTCTTATTCTGCAGCGAAAAGACATGCCAAAGAATCCAAGTCGGATAGAGAGGGAAGGCCTGGAAAAAGTTCCGTTCAGCCTGATGTCAAGGAAATTACGTTCGGCGAAGATGATAGACGTGATATCATAGACCCTCATCATGATGGATTAGTGATAACACTTCACATCGCCAACAACATTATGAAGAGGATACTAATCGATGGGGGCAGTTCAGTGAATATAATCCAGTTGGAGGCTTTGCAAAAGATGGGAATTCCACATTTAGAGATCATCTCAAAATCCACGGTACTCGTGGGTTTCAGTGGCGAGACAAAGAATACCCTGGGTGAAATCAAGCTTCCAGTCTATGTAGAAGGGCTCAATTCGGTTCAACGTTTCTGTGTGATGGATGCACCTTCAGGGTACAACGTAATCCTGGGTAGACCCTGGATTCATGATAACAGGGTTGTACCCTCAACGTACCATCAATGCGTAAAGCTGCCAGCACCCTAGGGTGTGATCACAGTCCACAGCGACCAGCAGGAGGCCAAGGAATGTTACACGAAATCAATGAAAATATCCTCCAAACAAAGACAAGGATAGCAAATAAAGAAAAAGGCCCGGGAAACCCTGGAAGCGAGGGAGCAAGACGTCAAAGCTATTGAGCTAGATCCTTCAAATCCAGGGAAGAAAGTCTATATTGGAACTAATATTCCAGGGCCAATAGAGGAACAATTAGTGCACCTGCTCAAGACCAGGATGTCAACCTTTGCTTGGTCCCACGACGACATGACAGGTATTTCTAAATCCGTTATTACACATAAACTTGGAATTGATAACTCTTTCAGGCCCATACACCAAAAAAGGAGAAAGTTTGCGCCAGAAAAGAACGTCATAATCCAGGACGAGGTGGACAGAATACTGAAAGCAAGGATGATCAGAGAGGTGAAATTTCCCAGGTGGTTAGCTAACGTGGTGGTAGTAAGTAAGAAAAACGGTAAATGGAGGGTATGTGTAGATTACACGGACCTGAACCGTGCATGCCCGAAAGATCCATTCCCTCTACCACACATAGATTCCATGGTTGACGCAACGGCAGGCCATGAAATGTTGACTTTCATGGATGCCACCTCAGGATTTCAGCATATTCAGATGGAGCCCCAGGATCAAGAAGACACAGCATTCATAACACCAACAGGTATATATTGCTATATAGTTATGCCCTTTGGACTAAAAAATGCAGGGGCAATGTACCAAAGATTGGTTAACATGATGTTCAAAGAAAAACTGGGGGACACGATGGAGGTGTATATCGACGACATGGTGGTGAAATCCAGGGTCATCAATGACCATGTCCAGGATGTTAAGGATTCCTTCAACATCCTGGATAAATACAACATGAAGCTAAATCCAGAAAAGTCTCATTTCGGGGTCGGAGCATGCAAATTCCTGGGGTATATGGTAACCAAGAGAGGTATAGAGGCGAGTCCAGAGCAAATCAGGGCAATTGCCAACCTACAATCACCTTCCAGCACCAAAGACGTTCAAAGACTTACAGGTAGAATTGCTGCCCTAAATAGATTTATATCAAAATCCTCGGAAAGATGCAGGGAATTCTATGACATCCTAAAGAAGAACAAGAAATTCGAGTGGAAAGAAGAGCACGAGAAGGCGTTCCAGGATTTGAATACATATTTGTCCACGACACCCTTGTTGATGAAGCCTAATCCAGGGGAGCCCTTGTCCCTGTACTTAGTAGTTTCCAGGAATACGGTAAGCGCAGTCCTGACCAAGGATGCAGAAGGTCAGCAACACCCTGTCTATTACGTAAGTAAAAGTTTACTTGATGCTGAATCCAGGTACTCACACCTTGAAAAACTTATATTAGCCCTAAGTATGGCATCTACTAAACTTAGACACTATTTTGAAACTCATACAATTCATGTTAGAACTAACTACCCTATAAAGTCTGTTTTGAGAAAACCAGAAATGTCAGGTCGAATGGCTAAATGGTCGGTGAAGCTGAGTGCATATGATCTGATCTACGAGGCCAGAACAGCTATAAAATCACAGGCTTTAGCTGATTTTATGGCTGATTTCAGTACTGACATACAACAAGAGGCAGACCATGAATTCTAGCAGCTTCAACAGGAAGAAATTTCGGGGTGCTGGACTTTGTTCACTGATGGAGCATCACATATCAGCGGGACATGCCTAGGAATCGTACTGAAATCGCCACAGGGGGACATGATACCACAGGCTGTTAGATGTGGATTCCAAGCAACTAACAATGAAGCTGAGTATGAGGCCCTAATTGTTGGGTTACACTTAGCATTACACTTGGGAATTCAGCACATCCAGGTATATGTTGACTCTCTTCTTTTAGCTAACCATTTTAATGGGACCTACGCAGCTAAAGGAGAGAAATTAATCAAATACTTGGAGGTGGTAAAAAGAATGTCCTAGGATTTTCAAAATTTTAATATTCAACAAGTACCAAGGGAGGAGAATGCTGAAGCAGATGCATTGGCGAACCTAGGCTCTACATTCAAGGCACTTGAAGACACTCATGTTCCTATAATTCATATACTAACACCAGCTATAGACCAAGGTACAGATACCCAGGATTCTGATACAGTAGATAAAATCCTGGTATCCAGTACCCAGGTTTCTTCTACCCAGAATGAATCCTGGACCAGACCAATTATTCAATATTTGCAGGATGGTACTATTCCAGGGAACGAGAAGGATGCCCGTGCATTCAGAATAAGAGTCGCCAGGTACGTGATTATTAAGAACATATTGTATAGAAAATCTTTTGCAGGTGCATATCTGAGGTGCTTGGAAAAGGATGAGGCCCAAGAAGTGCTCAAGGATATCCACGAGGGTGATTGTGGAAACCATACAGGGAGCAGGTCCTTAATGTCCAAGATTCTTAGAACATGGTATTATTGGCCCACCATGAGGAAAGACTCCCAGGATTTCTCCCAGAAATGTGACGCTTGTCAAAGACACGCCAATGTCCCTCACCAGCCTACAGAACCATTGTACCCTATTCCAGCATCCTGGCCCTTCATGAAATGGGGAATGGATATTGTTGGAAAACTACCCAAGGCCCCTGGAGGAAAGGTATTCATGCTGGCTATGATGGATTACTTCTCAAAATGGATTGAAGCCGAGGCATACGTTCAAGTCAGGGAGAAAGAAGTTATATCCTTTATTAAAAGAAACATTTAACAAGATTTAGGGTACCATCAGAGATTGTTTGTGATAACGGGTCCCAATTTATTGGAAGCAAAACCACGGGATTCTGTGAACCCTAGGGCATAAAGATGATAACATCCACACCAGTGCATCCTCAAGCTAATGGCCAGGCTGAATCAAGCAACAAGATCATAATAAATAACTTGAAGAAAAGATTGAAAGAGAAGAAGGGAAGATGGGCAGAAGAGCTACCCTTGGCATTATGGGCAGACATGACCACATCCAAGAACGCCACAGTCCAAACCCCATTTTCCTTAGTCTTTGGTACTGAAGCGGTTATCCCAACAGAAATGGTGGTCCCAACATTCAGGGTCAGTGGTCAGACCCAGGATTCGAATGATCAGTCCCTAATTGAAGACTTAGATACCCTGGATGAACTGAGAGATCAAGCGGCTTAGAGGATGGCAGCGTATCAACAAAGAATTTCTAAGACTTACAACAAGCATGTGAGAATTAGAAGGTTTAAAGTGGGAGATCTAGTCCTTAGAAAGGCATTTCAAAACACAACAAATCCAGGAGATGGAAAGTTGGCTCCCAAATGGGAAGGTCCCTACCTGATTGATTCTGAGGCTGGTAAGGGGGCATATTGGCTAGCTAATATGGAAGGAGAACTACTACCACGACCTTGGAATGCAATACACTTGAAGGCATATTTCATGTAAGGTTTCCTGTCCCAGGATTCAGCTACCCATGTATGTGTTTGATTTTAAAATTCATGCTGCATATCCAGGTCAGTCCCTCTCGTTTAATTTATTACATTTATTTGTTTATATGTTTTCCTTCATTATTTATCTATTAACATCAGTTACATGTTGCATTTTATTTGAAATTGTTATTCACTGCCATGAATTCGCTAAGATCTATGTTTCGTCAAATTGGTTGCTCAGAATCCAGGATATCCTAGGATTCAGAGTACCCAAGATGCAGGATGTTTAGAAATTCAAGGTACTTAGAACGAAGAATACTCAAAATACTCCAAGTCAGCAATAATCAGCGTATATCCCCTAAGTTTGAGATTGGCCATCTCACTTCCGTATTGGGTAAGGCCTAAACCCATTCCTAAGGTTCGAGGACTAAGCTTCCTCCATTCGAATATAGGCTATCACGCCTCGCCCGGGACGCACGTGGCAAATTTTGCCTCACCCGAGACGCACATGATCCAAGTATGAAACCCTGGGAATGTGGGATCATCTGTGTTAATAGCATTGGTGGCAACCTCCCAATCCAGGGACATATGCGGATCTCTTAAGGTTTAAAACGATTAACGCGTTTTCAAGATGGATTGGTGCTGACGTACCAACTTAAGTCTCCGAGGACATGCCCTAGTCAGTCAGTACGACTAAGAGGAAATCCCTAGTTCGCTAGTACGGCACCGGGCATGACCCTAGGAATATCTTAAAGGTTACCTAATAACCCAGGATTATTACCCTAATCCAGGGTCATAACGGTTAAAACCCAAGTAAATTAACTACTTGTTTAGTTAATTCTAATTGTTGTGTTCATATGAAAGGAGACATTTACAAGACTACTAAAGCTGCGAGGATTCCTAAAATCCTGGGGGCTACCCAGGATTACTAAGGTAAACCCTAGAATAATTTCTTACATCAGTAGATATATTGCAAACAATTCAAACACAAGCATATAGCTAAAGGCAGTTATATTAAAAGGCCCATCCTGGGTCCGGAAAAGCTCCGGCCACCCCAGGATGGGGGCATGTCAAAAACCCTAGATTCTAAATCCAAGGGTGGGGCATATTGTCTTTAACAAAAACCGGGAAACATCAACCGGTATCACATCACAAACAGGACATTAAAATTGTTTTTAAACAAAGAACCACAAAAAACAAGAAGATGACCCCCAACCTTCAAGCTTCATCCTGGGTCGTCTCCTTAGCTTCCTTCACCGGCACTGCTGCCTTGGGCTCCTGGGCTGGTACACTTCCTCCCTTGGGCTGGTCGATATCCATGGCATGGTCGGCAGAACCCTTGGATGGAGTACCCTTGCTGGTCCCAGGATCAGCTTCGGGGTCGCACCCAGCGGGAATGGTTGCGCCTAGTTCGCGCAGTTTGGTTACCCATCCGGTCACATCCCAGTTGGGGTTCTGGAACCCCAGGTCCCTGGCCTCCTTTGCCATTTTCAACCTACAATGAAAGAGTGAAATGCGGGCTATCAGCATACGATCATCACCCTTTGCAGCCAGAGCAGCCTCATGATCCGCCCGTGCGTCCACAACCTTCTTCTCCAGGTCCTGCACCAGCCCCAGGTTCTTGTTGGCCATCATCCTGGCCATGTTCAGCTCCTTGTTCAGGGCGGCGAGTTCCCTTTTGGCCGAAGACTCAGCATCATGGGTACGCTTATCGGCAGCCCGGACCAGCTCAAAGAATCGCCCAGTAATCTGCAAGAAAGGGCAATTTAATTAAACATTTGTACCTCGAATTGTTTAACTGTATAGAAAATTCAGGGGTACCCAGGATTATCTTACTTGGCGAGAAGAGGCTTCAGCATGTGTGAGCAGCTCAGCAGCATCCATGTTCTCCAGGGGTTGCAGGGCAGGAGCAGCGGCAATATTGGCCCTGGTTTTGCGCTTGGTGCCAGAAGCCCTTGAAGAAGGAGCCTTGGGGGCAGACATGGGCTCGGCCTTCACAGTGGATAGGACTTGGATGTCCTGTTCAGGTCCATCCAGCAGGAAGGCATCAAGATCGATGTTCTCAAGATTGATGGGGGTAGCGGCAGCTGAAGGAGAAAAGCAAGAAAAATCAACGAAATTCAGGGTTGAAAAGGCAGGGTACCAGGAAACTTACAACTGGACATGCTGTGAGAAGAGAAGGAAGCAACTTGGTGGGGATCAGCCTTGAACTCTCGATCTTGCTCGGTGATGGTCAGGAATGTTTCGGACCTCTCAAATGCCCCTGGATTCGCTGGGCCAATTGCACTCAAGCTAGGCACTGCAAAACAATAAAATTCAAGGTCAGTGTTTGAATAATATGTAATCATAAGAAAACCCTAATTCCTAATGCAGGTGATAACCTACCATCTACTCTCCACCTAATCGGAAGACCTATCCCTCCCGGGATGGTTGATCTCCTGACAAAGAAAAACTTCCCCTTCCACTCCTCGTGAAATGAAGCTCGGGGAACCATTTGAACCTCCTTGTTCAGAGCCTTGAACAAAAACCGGTTGCTACCATGGGATTGAGTTCATAACCCAGGGCTAGTTCAGATAACCCAACCAGAGAGTCAAACTCCCTGTTGAGACGGTCAAGGGTGCCCAGGATTCGCCATATGATAGGGAGAGTTTGGGCATAAGCCAGGCCGGTAGCTTCAAAGAACTCGGCCAGAAGACCAGTGAAAGGAAAAGACAATCCCATGGAGAAGGGAGTAATGGGAAGCAAACCCATGTCTCAGAGCAAAAATCCGATCGAACCCTCCTGTCGAAGGGTCTGATTTCGGCGGATTCAGGAAAAAGGTCAGACGACAACAGCGCCGCGATGTCGTCGTCGGTGAAGGTACAGGTCTCTAACCCTTGGTTTTGTAGGTAGCTTTGATCGAGGAAATCCTCGATCCCTGTCTTTCTAGCCAGATTTTCCGACCGGATTCTCTTTCGGGTCATGATCAGAATCTAAAGGAAGGACGAGAAGAAGAATGTTGCCTGGTTGGAAGAGGAAAAAAGCTGGAGATCCTAACGATAAGCTCTGCTCTCAGAAACGGTAATGGTGCAGAAGGGGGAGGTTAAGGCTCGTATTTAAGGAGAAGGGAAGTTGCAGGGGTGATGGGATGTTACCCCACGACGTGGCGCGCTAGGTCCTTGATTAACGGACACGATCAAAACGAATGTGGATTAGACCTCAAATTTGAAATTTTCACAGCTGTAAAATTTATCTACAACTTGCGAAAATTTGGGGGCAATTGTTATACCCTGAATTTTCGACTTGTAATCCAGGGTACAATTATAGGCTTAGGGCAGGATTGACCCAGGAATCGTATGACCCAGAATTTAACAGGTAATGTTGAATAACCCTGAATGTATTAGGACTGAGGTAATGTCTCAGGATGTCAACGTAATTCAGGGAAGTTCATATTTACTTTATTTTTGTTATACATTATTATGACCTAGGATGAGTCTAATCCAGGGTCACCCTTATTTTACGAATGACCCAGCATGTGGAAATGACCCTGCATGCTAGGACATTGTTACTAACGTGTTTTGTGCCTATATCTGATCAAGGACAGGTTGACAAAGTCTACTAACGGTCGAATGAAAGAAGCTAGAGACTTATTTCGCACGTGGTCAAAGGTTGTTAGCTGAAAACTCGGTCAACCAACTGAAAAAGACGTTGAAGAGAAGATCCCTGGAATATCGGACAAGTTGTTGAAGAGCTAGGAGTATAAATAGGACATTTAGACTTATATTTCAGCTCACTCGAGCTTTACTAATTGTATTCTCGTACTCATTTCTCTGCAAACCCATTGTACTTAGACATTTACGTGATCAATAAATTGGTAGCGTGTGTTATCGCTACCCGGGGTTTTTATGCCGGCGATGCCTTAGAGACATCTAAGGGCTATGGGCTTTTCCCTAGTAAAATTCTTGGTGTTCCTACTCCCATTTAAGGTTTCATTTGTGTTATCTAAATTATCAACCAATTTCCTGATTTAACTTACATTTTTACCCAGGATTTTATCTTTTGTCCCTGGAATTTAACTATTGTCCCAGGATTTCTACAAACTGTTTTCATATATTAATCCTAGGCACCAAACCTCACAATCTTATTTGGTTCAATTCTTACTAATTTTGCTTAAGTGATTTTTAACCAAAACAGTGTTTGCGTGAGAAACTGGTTCATCCCCAAATCGTTCATCCCCAAGTGTCATGATGAATCCATTTACAAACTGATGCAATCTGATGCCATTACAAATTGAATGTGATTCAATTTCAAACACTTTCTTGACCACAAAAAACCAACAAAAACGCCATTACAAATTGATGCACTAGAAGAAAAATGTCAACAAAAATGTCCAACATTACAACCCAAATTCCATTACAAAGATCCATTACAAATTGATGTAATCCAACCACATTGCCATTAAAAACTGATGCCATTACAAAATGCTCCATTACATTAATTCAATTTCCTGAAACTTTAGTAAATTACAATAACAACTAGACCTACAAAAAAGAAAAAAAAAACAAATCCATGACTGAAATGGAGAGAAGGTTTCTTCATGTTCTTGTGTAAAATCAAGGATTGAGATCGGACTAAATTGTTCCTCTTCATCTACAAGTATGATTCGATCTCGTATTACAAATTGCACTAGATCATAAGCCCAAAATTTTACCAACAAATGGAATATTCATTAAAAACTTTAGGTAATCAAAATGTTTATAGATGAGTATACAAACTCATCAACATAATTAATCTTTTACAAACAAACTGATAGAATCGATCAAGTACAAAAGTAGAATGGTCAACATCAAACAAACTGATAGAATCGAAATCAAAGAGGCGTTTGGCCGGAGTTAAAGAAAAATCGACAGAAATCAAGATGAAGAGAAATAAAGAGAATAAACGCTAACCTTATGGTGTCGCTTGGTCGGTGGAAGGCTTTAGTGGCTGGTGGCAGTCGGAGAGACAGGAGGCGGAGACGGCAGCAGCGCTTGGCCGGTGGCAGGCTGTAGAAGAAGGGTCGCTTGGTCGTATGAAGGCCTGTAGAAGAGGGGCCCTATTTTTATTAGGGTTGTGAAGATGTTTTAATCTGAGGTTTCCAAGCTTTTCTTTACAAAAGTTTTAATCTAATTGAAGATCTTTATCAAAAACAAAAACAAAAAAAACAGTCTTCAGGGGTTATGTTTGTGCGCCTGCAGGCGTAAGCTCCCTGAAGATGTTTTAAAAGAAGACAAACATCTCCTAAGTATTATCTATATTTAAAGGTTTAATAAATTTTTATATATTTATAAAAAACCAAATTTATTTTTAAATTTAGTTAAACATCGGATGGCGCCAATGTAGAATCGGGCTACCAAGAATAACTGGATAGGTAGGGACCTAGGATGAGTTATCAGGATAGTTCGACTATAAGGATGAGGATTTTAGTCTTCTGATGCTCAGTCGACTCGTTCGCTAGGGTATTATGCTGGAACCCTGCAAAACAGAAATGTCATTGTTCTTAGGGACAAGACATGGTGTCCTGCGATCAAGCTCGGGCGTGAGAATAAGTATGTGTTTCGAAAGATTAAGTGTAATCAGACGAGAGGAAGCGCATTGAATGATGGTGTTTATCCGGTGGTTGAGTGGTATTTATAACCCTCAACCTTTGTCTCGTAATGCCATTAATGCGAGGTACCCAAATTGACATACTGCAAGTCTGACATCTGGAGTGTGCCGTCACAATAGCCGTCTTGGGTAATCGCATTGATTGTTGTGTCAGATCGGGTCTGGGGACGCCGACCTTTGTGTATGAGCCTTGGCATATGGTGTCCGTCTCCGACTTGTCTTGTTTAGAGTCCGACCTGTGATCAAGTCGATAGGTCGACCCTATGTATGTTGTCGGTCGACCTGTTATGGTCCGACCTTGATGGCTTGTAGTCGGCCGACCTCCGCTAGATCGACTCGTGCATCTAGGGTCCCGACTAATTAATCAGTCAAAAGGTCTGTAGGTCCGAAAACAACAACCGTTCACGATATTCTATCAATCACGAGTGCGGAATCCAAGTGATTGATTGATTCAAGATAAGAGACGAGAAGAATACTAGAGAACGATTAATATAAATGATAAAAACCTGATCTTTGCACACAAGACGAACTTGTCGGGTACAAGATAAGAAATCGTAAACTAGATCTCTCGGGTTTACGATCGTGAACACCACTTGGCTCTCCTAGAATCGTAAACCACCAGCAGAATCGTAAACCCGCAAGCCCCTAAATGAGGAGGTCTAGTGGGGTTTATATAGGCACCCCAATGGGTTTACTATTGGGCCTCTTGAGTCATAAACCCAATAGTAAACTCAAGCCCAACCATAAACTAGCCTACATACAATAACCAAACTAGTCTACTAAACTAATGAAACCCTCTAAGCCCAGCCCAACATATTTAATATTACAAGCCTCATAATCTAGCCTCTACAATCTTCCCCTAGGCTTGTGATATTAAATGTCTTTGATCTTTGAAAATCTTCTTCTTGACTGGCTTGCATAGATGTTGATGAAGATTCTTTCCGCAGAAATCTTCAGTGAGTTTCATGACGGGCACTTGGGACTTCCTCTAGATCAGCATCAGCTAGAACTTCTTGAAATTAACAAGTTAATGAGATGGAGGATTCTCATTGACTTGCTTCTTTTGAAAGAACTGGTTCTTGCTGAATCTTCGGTAACTGTCTTAAATCTCCAAAAATTAGAGGGTAAATTTTGAAAACCTCCTAACTTTGGAGAACTTGATTGTTGATCTTCAAACTTCATGATCTCTGACTGCTCTCTGTATCATTTTCTTTTTCAAAGATTTGACTTGAAATCTTCAGCTTCCCCTAAATTTGTGAGCATTTTCTTTGAAAAACTTTTGAAGCTTTTGAAAACTTGTAAAGACACCAACAACTTCCCCTAAACAGTTGCTTATTCAGATGGAAGTCTTGTCCGGCTGGTTCTTTAACTTGAGCAGTAGCATCAGCAGCATCTTTCTATCATCAACCTGTCTGACACACATTTGAAAAAAAAATATACTCCACCAGATAATTGATGACTGGTCTTTGGGTTAGAAGGTAATTGTCATCTGTTCAGTTGATTCAAATTAACATTATTTTAACCAAAAACCCTAATATAGATTACGGGTTTTCTATAAAACTTCCCCTGAACCCAAGACCTCTAAAGACTTCCCCTTAGCTGAAAACTTCTCTTCAGCCAAGGACTTCCCCTGAGATAATGCATATTATCCTCGAGTTCCCTTCGGATACTATGTATTATGGAAGTCTTTTTGGATAATACTTATTATCTTCTCTCCTTCCCTTCAAAATTTGTCAAGATCTGACGGAGGAAGTCTTTTCCATTAGATAATCCTCGAGTTCCCTTCGGATAATACTTATTATCCCATACTCCTTCCCCTAAAAATTTGGCAAGATCTGTCGGGGCATATTGTCATGCATTAAAACCCATGAAAAACACATTTTGACTTCTCAAATCGACCTGGCCAAGACGAAAACACACCAAAAAGAACTTAATGACTCACACACGAAAGATATAAACTAAACAAATACTTACCAAACCAAACATGAGAAAGTTTACAAGGGATCAAACCCTATGAATCTGACTGAGGAACCCTTTTCAGCTTCAGTTACTCAACTAGTCCAGGTGATTGCCGGTATGTTTGTCCGCTTTAAACTCAGACCCGTTTAATCCCAACCGAATGCGTCATGTTTAATATAGTACAATATTACCATCATGTTTAATTGTCCCCACACCCAAGCGTACACAACAAAACCTACCCAACCTCAGAGTTTATTGAGGATTCACAAACCCCCAGCTTGAGGAACCATGCAACACCGTTATGACTACCACTTATTTCATTAACCATCAGTTGGTGATCAGGTCGGCCGCTAAGCACGCAAAGAAGACCAACTGAGTGATTATTTATTCTCTTTTCTTTTTCATTTTTTTTATTTCTTTTTTCATTTCTTTTTCTTTTCTTTTTCTTTTCTTTTTATTATGTGGTGTAGTCATGACAACGGGGACATGGCGTGTGAGAGAGTGAATACTAGGTAATTACCACTCTCAACCCATTTTTGCCGGGACTCAGTCTTTTAAACCATGCAACCTGGGATGGGAAACTAAACATATATATCTTTTAAGTTCACTGCACTTTCATTGGAGGTCATAAGTTTAGGTCGAGCCTACCGAGCATATCACCGTGGAGCTTGCCTTTCACTTCCGCCTTACGCGTGTCAGCCATCTCCAACCCGGACATTCATTTTACTTCCCCTAAACTTCTCAAAAACAAGACACAAACAATTAAAAATTGAAAAGCATACTATTTTTGAGGGGTTAACTTTTTCTTCATCTTTACATTTCTTCCCCTTGCTTTTTGATTTTTAATGTCACAATCTTGTGAACATCATTTTTCAGTTTTTTTGTTAAATATAAATAATAAAACACACAAACACACTTAAAAGAACAAAACACAAAATTTTGAAGATATCTAGCCAAGCTAACTTTCAAAGTATTGATTTGAAAATTTTAGAAAATTGGGTTTCATGACATGCACACTTCATTGCATTTGAAGTCAAACACATAATCAATCTACAGCTTAATTGACACTTTAATGAAATAGGTTTGACTCAAAAGACCCTTTGCTGCCTCATCATTCAAACAACCAAATTAAGAACATTACCTTTCATGATGATTTTGACATTTTACCTCTCAAAGAGACATATCTTCCATTGTATAGATTACTTAACATGACATGAAGATACGTCTCCTAAACTGTGCCTGGAACAATCACTTATCAACAAACAAATTAGTAATAAAAACGTTAGTGATAATCCTCCTTGATCGTTCCTGCACAGAGTGAGAGATTAGTTAGCTAATGGTACCCAGGCCATTGTTTTTCTGGGTACTCCTGAGGAATCAATGAATGAAACTTCTTTTAAAAACATTCCTTTTGAAAAATCAGGAAGTTGGGATGAAGCTGCCTTGATTTTTGGTTTCCAAGTTCCAGGTGATTTAACATTTGTTTTAGTCACTTTTGGAGTTGTGACTTTAGGTGTTTCAACCTTCTTTGTTTTAGATTCATTTTTCAAAACTGTTTTTGTTTTAGTCACCTTTGGAGTTGTGACTTTAGGTATTTCAACCTTCTTCATTTTAGAATCATTTTTCAACACAGTTTTAGCTACCTTGGGAGGGGTAACTTTGGGTTTTTCATGCTTTGGTTATTTTGAAAATGGTTTCTTCACCTTTTTTCTGAAAATTTTGGTAACTTGGAAAGCTGTTGTTTTGATTTAAAGATTTTCTTTCAGCTTTGGCAGCGCCCCAATGTTGATCAGAGGGTTTAACCTTAGGAGTACCAGTCTTCATTGCCTTAGGTTTCTGCACCATCATCGGCTTAGACTTCACAGACTCCTGAGATGAAACCCTTTGAGTTTTCGGATAATAGGGTTCATAAGGGCGATAAAGACAGTTTCTAGCAATATGACCAGCGATGCCACAATTAAAACAAGTCTGCTTCTTTAGATAGAAGTCAGACGTGTACCCATTTGTTTTCGGTGGCTGATATGGAGCTGGTTTGCCTTGTGTATGCTTCTTTGGTTTGACTGCAACTTCAGATTTGACTTTCTGCTGGTTTGTCGAAGCCTGTGTGGAACCTGTCTTTACTGTCTTTGTGCTTCCTTGATTCTTTGACGTTGAAGCACCATTCTTGCAATTACAACGGCAACTGCATGATCCAACTGAAGAAATGGGAGACACAGCTACTCCCTTGAGTTTTTCATTCTTCACTCCAGCTGTTGGTTTCATACATGGATGCTTGATGGTGATATTTGGCCTCTCAACTTTAGGTTCACTTATCACTCCATCGGTTATTCCCTTGAACTTGGAGGAGAAGGATGGTAATTCATATCCTACATCTGGTTCTTAGTCAAACATTGTTCCAGATGTCATAAAGATCTTCCCCTCAGGCCGTGTCGTCAAGATCACCTTTTCCCTTTTGACTTCGTCAATTACTTTGAAGCATGGGGTTTCAATTTTAGGGTATGGTTTCAACTCTATCCCAGCATCATCAGACTTAGAGTTATGACACCTGTCATATTTCTGACACTTGGCATCATTGTCTGATATATCCTTTACTCTCCCTTCACCATAAGTCATGTTTGCTTCATTATCAATTTCTTCTTGAGTCAATGGTGTAGTTCCAACCAAGACACTATCAATAGGAGGAGCAGTTTCTTTATAATCAGACTCGGTTCGTTCAACTTGATCCTCACTAAGAAGTATTCCTATAATGTCTCTGGGAACTGGTGGAGGAATAATGTTGTTCATTGCCAAAGATTTATCAGTTTTCTCTGACCCAAACCCAGATGTGTCTTTCCCAACTTGGCCGGTCACAACAGCACATGACAATTCCTTCCCTGCATTGAGCATTCGCTGATTTCTTTCCTGATTGCAATCATACTTGACCTGTAGCTCATCATATTTTTGTTGCAGTTCAGTTATTTTCTGTGTAAGCTCAGATATCTCAATCCTAGCCCGATCATATAAGATAGTCTTCTCCGTTGCTAGCTTCCGATATTTCTCAATGTCTAGTTTCTGAGCTTTTACCTTCTCCTCATTCTTTTGCCATCTACCCTTAAAAGAACTCCTCTCGCATTTTATCTCAAATAATTCTATCTGATAATTTTTACAAATTTGCCTAAGTCCAGGAATTATACGAGCACAAGTAGGATTGGGGCCTAAATCGTCCTTGTTCTCAACCAAATTATTTTCTTCAACCACTGAACTCATTTTCTTAATTAGATATGCAGCTTCTGAAAATTTAGAAAAATCGGCAAAAACGGCAAAATCACTATTCAAAGAATAGTGTCAAAAACTTAAAACTGAAAATCGGAGGCCTTTGGAGTGGAATTTGGGGGTCCAAACGAGCTCCCCTAGACGTTAGTCTTGGGTAATTCTGGGGTTCGGTGTTACGAACGTCGTGTTCAAATTTGAGCCTCTAACTCCAAACGAGTCAAAAGTTACGTCCGTTTCCGTGAAAGTGTGAAATAGTGACTTTTTGCCGCAAAACCTGTTTCCGATCGTAAACACTGTTCCCGATCGTAATCACGATTTCGATTGAAAAAAAAGTCGTAAGCTCGATTCCGATTAAGATGAGTCGTAAACACGTTTCCGATAGGCACAGGTCGTAAACACGATTCTGGTTAGTAAACCCTGATTCCGGTTGGAAAAATCGTAAACACGATTCCGGTTGGAATGTCGTAAACACTCAAAGTTTGCGTCTTGAACTCGTAAACACGAACTTCCGGATCGTAATCAGTTAAAAATCGCAGCTTGATGTCATAAACACGTTTCCGATGAATATCTTCAAGAACAAGTAGTCGTAAACCCTTGAAAAACCCAGAAACTGATCGTAAACACTGAAAAACAGCAGCAGCTCAGTCGCAAACTCGATGAACAGCCCAGTAAACTGATCGAAAACACAAGAACAACATCAGATCTGATCGTAGACGTGAAGAACAACCCAGAATTTTGATCGTAAACCTGAAAAACTCAAGAAAACTCGCAAAAACTGTTAGATCTTCTTGAATCAATATCGTGAGAACCACAAAACTCTCGTTTCTTGGCTCTGATACCAATTGTAGGTCCGAAAACAACAACCGTTCACGATATTCTATCAATCACGAGTGCGGAATCCAAGTGATTGATTGATTCAAGATAAGAGATGAGAAGAATACTAGAGAACGATTAATATAAATGATAAACACCTGATCTTTGCACACAAGACGAACTTGTCGGGTACAAGATAAGAAATCGTAACCTAGAATCGTAAACCACCAGCAGAATCGTAAACCCGCAAGCCCCTAAATGAGGAGGTCTAGTGGGGTTTATATAGGCACCCCAATGGGTTTACTATTGGGCCTCTTGAGTCATAAACCCAATAGTAAACTCAAGACCAACCATAAACTAGCCTACATACAATAACCAAACTAGTCTACTAAACTAATGAAACCCTCTAAGCCCAGCCCAACATATTTAATATTACAAGCCTCATAATCTAGCCTCTACAAGGTCGACCCCGGGTATGTTGGCGGTTGACCTGTCATGGTTCGACCTTCCTTGTTTGTGGTCGGTCGACCTTCGTTCAGTCTACATGTCTGCCTGAGGTTTGATGTCCGGAACATGTATGCGTATGACGTCATTCGAACCGGACATACATTATCATTACATAATTGCATTTCTAAATTAATTTCATTATTCATTGTTTATTCAGTCTTTTGATGTAATTACTTAATGAACGAATACAATTATGCTCCTTTAACTCTTAATTTTTTTAGTAAGAGACATGTTTATCCTTCTTAAATGTATTATAATATAATATAGATATGTATTTTACATTTAAATTACTTTTCTCTAGTCGAACGTTACGACAGTGATATCATAGCCAAAAAAACATAAGTTAAGAGAATTAGATATCTCTCATGTTATATATCTGGTGACGGAAACGACTATGATCGGGAAATAAAACGAACAGATTTAGATAGGTTAGAAACCGACTTTTACAATTATGATTAATAATCGGTTTGGATTTTGATCTTGATTAATTTGTGCCCCCTAGATATGTACACCCCACCAACTGCTCTAGTAATTGGTTAACGGTTAAGTATTAACCTCTAGCACAAATTTTATTTAAGAGTAAACTACTTGTCACACCCCCTAAAAATTCACCCGCGGAGTATCACCGTATTGGGGCGTCACCGACGAGGATCTAGTCATTAGACACACCAAACCATCTATATGCTTGACAAAACGTTTTGATATACGACTTTAACAGTCCAAAAGTTTTTAAATAGGTTTAACAGAGTTCAAAAAAGTTATGCAGAAGCGAAATTTAAAGTCAATCAAGTTAAACAGTTTAGGCGACAAAAGATGTTAAAAGTTTAACAAAGCATCCAGACTTAGGCCAGGTCATGATCCTAACGTGCTCCTTATGTCTCCTAAGGACCTAAGAAGAAACATGTAAAGTGTCAACGCGAGGTTGGTGAATTCACGAAGTTTTAGCAAGTAAATAAATATCATTTATTTAAAACAGTAAGTTAACCAGTTACCCTCAACGAGGCGTAACCAACTCAGAAATCACACATCCTGAAAGAGATAATTAGCATTTTATATACTTGGGTTAGCTAGACCACATTATTTATAAAACCATAGGCCCCGTGTCCCCATTCCTGACAGATTTAAGATTTTGCTTCCAGCCATGCTATAATGCCGAGCATAACCCCGAGTTAGGACAACATAATACCCGTTCCCCACCCCCGAAGGCAGTAGGGCTAGAGAGACCAGCCAGGGCAGGGTTTGTCAAGCCTAACAGATCTGTTTCACATTTCCCTGTTATCAATTTGATACTAATAGTACACGAATTATGGAAGGACTCTCTTGGCATGTTTTCCTCTATGGGTTACAAATAGTATATAAAATAAAAGTTTAGCATTTCTCAAACAAATATCGTTTAGCATTTCTCAACAAAAATCGTTTAGCATTTTTTAACAGAACTCATTTAGCATTTCTCAACAGAACTCATTTAGCATTTCTCAGCAGAAATCGTTACCACGTGTCTTCTCCCCAAAAATCGTAATAAGTTAAAAGTGGGATCGTGAACCCACCTTAGGATGCAATTTAGTAAATCCAAAATAGTCAACCAACGAAAAGCAGTGGATCCCCTTAGACTTCACCTAAGACACATATCAGTGTGAGTGTTGACCGTGTTAACCGACAGTTCCGACAACGCACGAAAAACAGACAAGTTGACTTGAATACACATTGGTGATCAGTTTAGGTTTTCTAATATTCATCCTAACACGTAAATCACGTATAACATGTTGCATTACGACAAATATTAATGCATCATAATTTATTACGACGTTATCCCGCATATACGATGTACGATCGACAGGGCGATCATACAAAGTCTTGTCATTCCCACCGAGAAGGAAGACTTAGGACCTGTACACGTGTATAGCTCATAATTAATTGGACCAATAGCATATAAACACACAACCAATAAATTACATGATCATACGCATGCATCACATAATTATTTATTTTCTGGTAAATATATATTTTTCGCATACAAGCTAAGTTTGCATCAAAACTACATTGTTATTCAACGTAAAGTCACAGAAAACCACGTTTAGCATATTTCAAGTCATTTAAGGTGTTCGTAACATCTAACATGCAAGTTACTATACCCCATGATCGCGTTTCGTACGTTAGAAATAAATATTTATTAAAATATATTATTTTTCATGCAAGTTATTATCCAAACCAGAACTTTATCATCCGATATGCACCCAAGATCACAAATCAATCGACTTTATCATGGATCGAGCATAGATCTGTCATCATAACCCTAGATCTATCATGCACCTACACAAAGATTGGATTTTTATCGAAGATTCAACGTAAAGTTTGCGACTTTATCGCATAACAAGCATAGATCTACTATCATGCATCAAAACTCAAGCTTTATCAACATGCATGCACCCATAACCTTAGATCTGTCATATTTCATCATTATCATCATAAAAATATAATCTTTTTCAATAAAGACTCAAACTTTATCATGTATATCATTAGATCTATGCATAATATCATCATCTAAACATCATACGACATTAGATCTAGCATAAAGATTGAATCTTGATTATCAAGAATCAAGCAAAACATGAAATGAGAACATACTAACACTAAGATGTGAAAATAATGATGATTCAGGCCTTGGATCTTCACAAAAATGAATCAAATCTTCAAGGGGTTGATGGGGGGGGGGGTGTTAAAACAGGGTATTAGGGTTCTTGAGGGGTCTGGAAAGTGGAGAAATGAGTACGCAAACGGCTATGGATGAATTTATAGAGAAATCTTTAGGGGTTCTACCGACTGGACTTGTATCGTGTTGCGAGGGGTTGGGCCAGAGGGCCTCGCAGGTCGAACCGACTCCTGGTCTAGCCTCTTGTTCGGTTTTCCTCGTTTTGCATGCTCGTTTATTTGATTTTTAACTTTTCGACTATGGTTTTCTATAGTTCCTTAAGTTTACTAACATCTTATCATATTGTCACATTCGATACGACTAAAATGAATATAAACATGCCATATATCAAAACAAGTTAACACAATCAATTTCACGTAACAGTTTCGCACGTAAGTCACAACACTTAGTAGTTTTCAGTTAATCACCAATGTTTCAAGACTCGAACTTATGTGTGATATTTGTGAAGTGTTTTAAGGATACCATACTCTTCTAATACCTTAATTGACATACTATGCCCATATACGTGATTCCCGGTTTACCAGTTTTATCAGTTTTCTTCGTTTTTAAGGTTCAGATTCCACCCGACGGGCCAAAATGTCACACTACTATTTTAGTCTCTCAGGTTTAATTCAATTATTGGTTTTAGTCCAAACTTTTAAAAATTGTCAATTCAATCCTTTAGTTTTGGTTATTATTTCAATTTTAGCCTACCTTGTAACTCTGTCCATTTTATATGTTAGGTGTGTGTAAAAAGACCAAGGTACCCTTGGGCCATTTATGTAATTAACTGTATTAACTAAAAACTAGCAAATCTATCATATTTTAAGGACCGGTTGTGTAAAAACACCCCAAACCCCTTTAAACAATCAATCGTCGTCTTCTTCTTCATCCCTCACCATTGTGCAATGCTCGAAAGTTGAATCCTAAATTCAAATTTAAGAGCTTCAAGCACAATGTGTGATGAATTTGGGCTACAACACATCAAGTGGCCAAAATACGATCTATTACCACCACCACCGTCCAGCCACCACAAAAGCACCACCGCTCAACCTCCACTACACTTCACCACTTCTGCACACCATCTCCTTCGCTGCAACAACACTCAAATGCAAACATATTTTGTTTCAAATACCTTCGCTTTCCCAATTATGTCACCGGAACTCATATTTATGAAAAGGTTATCGAGGTTTAGTGACAAAAGAGAAAGGGTCAAAGAAAAATTGAAAACCCGTTTTATCATCATGAAGAGCTTTCTGAAATCTTTGACTATCGTCGACCCAGTTATTGTCGCACCCCGGTATTTTGTGTCATGTGTGAGCTTGATGGATCACAGTCAAGGTTACATAGAACGACATCTGGATAATTAAACAACTAGAGCCGTTTGAAAAAAAATATAAGTTAAACATAAATCAGGAGTTTCATTTCAAATGCAACGGAATAATATTGATAAGTAATATTGTCTTAAAATTTCATTTCAAAAAGATTTCAAGACATGACACCGTCAGGTGTTATGCGATGCAATCTCCTAAAAGCGACTGTTTTTTCTATGACTCCAGATACGATAAATGCAGGTCCTAACATGTTATGGTTGTCCAGATATGCAACAGAAATCAAGCACCTGAGAATTCATATACTAAAACGAGTCAACATAAAGTTGGTGAGTTCACATGTTTACATAGCATGCATGTAAAGGTTTGATAACAAAGTTTGATTTAATCATTCCACCGTTTGACAATTTGTTTAGATACTCTTTTATAAATTACCATCAACCTTGAACACCGAAACTAACTGATTACCAAATCATGGTATTATGTCCAACAATACCGCGTGGCTAATATAACTGTATGTACCCTACCGACTATAACCGGAAGTCAAGATTGGAGCGACCAATCAGGACGGAGGCGTTAACCCATTAGATATATTCACGAGTCATCGTTTATATCTGTAAATTAATCGGTTTCAACTAATAGTGGGATTTCATCATAGCATGAACAAACATGATACAACAAGATTTGGATTGGAAAAGCTCATGTAATGAATAAGATAACAAGTAATCTATTTGTCAGGTAATGATCATGGATATATGAATTCCCCCCCCCCCCCCTAAGTATTTATATAGTTAAAAGAAATGGGCCGTGAAGACTCACATGAGTGAAGAGATACAGACATCACAACACGAACATGTAAACAATCCTATACAACGTTATAAGACATCTTAAGGTATTTAAATTGGGTTAACATCTAAATCACTCCAATTTGGTTGGTCAAGTCTTGGCGATATGGTAACCCGTTAATGCGATTGGTAACAATTGATTAAAGAAATATTTTTGGAAATAAATATTTATCACACGGTTAATAATTTGGAAATTAACGATTTGAAATATATAAATATTCCTAAGATAATATTTGGTTTAGATATAAATATTACCTCAAAAATTATCAAAAATAGTTTAGTAGACTTTAGATGACAGTTTCAATGGTTAAAGTCCAAAATACATCTTTTTGTCGGTTTTATCCGCATTTCACGGTGTTATCCGGTATTGTTAAATTATATGATTATACAAATAAATAAACATTTATTTACATCATAAATATCATAGGAAATTAGAAAAAGAAGTTCAAGAATTTATTTTTCTAAGTTATCGGTTTTGCCGATACGCGTCCGATTTGGCCGGTTTTGGTCCTATGAGTCGTTTTATGACTTTGTAACTTTCCAAAACATGTTGTTAGTTCATCCTAAGTTATTTTAAGTCCCTAAAAGTGTTCAAGATCAGTCATGATTTTATTTTACATATTGTTACAAAAATGGGTTTTTCTGGCCCGTAAAGTGTCCGTTTTTAGTCCCGTTTTCTCCCAATTTTAGCTATTTTCGAGGGAGATCTTTTGCTAAGGTTTATGTAACTAAAAATATGTTTAATATCCACTGTTTATAAATCCAAACTTTCTGTCCAAATTCGTGGTCAAAGCTAGGGTCAAAGTTAGGGTTTTTAACTAGTATTTTGGGTGTTTTGGGACTTAAACATATCCTTAGGCAATGTGCTTCTACCAAAGGTTTTCTAAGTGTTAAAGTCCATTCTCAAGGGTTTAAATGAGTCAAAATTCAAAATAAGGGTTTTACCCATAAAACTATGGCATTTAAGAACACATACTAGTATAATCTTTTAACATATCACTTAGATCTAACAATGTAGTATATGGGGGGGGGGGGATCATTTTGTAGTAAAATCACTAGTAAAAACACCTCATACACTAGATCTAACAAGAAAATAACAAAACTTTAGGTTAGCTTAACATAAATGCGGTTTTCTTTAGAAAACAAAGTTAATATCACCATTACTCAACATAATCACCAAGACTTGAGATGGAAGTGTTAGATGGTCAAGAAAATAGACATACAAGTATTCTAGACTAAGATTTATGGGAGAAAGTTAGAGAAAAATGCACCAAATTGAGGTGAAATTAAAAAATGGCAAGGAGGATGATGATTGCTTGCTTCCTTGAGGTTCCTATGCCCTTGCCCTTCAAGATTTTTTAAGACTTGATGAAGAAAAACAATAGAGGGTGTAAAGAGAGAGAGATAGATGGGAGGCCGATGGTAGGGGATCAAGAGGGAGAGTGAAGTGTGTGTTTTTCTTGCTTAGGGTTTGGGTGTATGAGAAATGAACCATATGTAGGGTTAGGAGGGAGCAAGTGTGTTTGGTTGCGGTTAGGAGGGAGGGGGACAACTAGTGTGAAACGAGAAGGGGGGAGGGTGTTTGCTGTTTAGTGTAATGCTTGGAACAAGAAATAATCACAAGTGTTTTGTGCTTTGGTTGGATCAGTTCAAGAGAAAACGAGAGGGAGAGGTGTTGGGTAGGGGTTCTTGGTCGAATCAAATAGAGGGGGAGGGAAAAGAGGAGTCTTGATTTTGAAAGTGTTGTTAAGGATAGATTATCCAATGGTCCATGTAGTTTAGTACTTGAGGGGACAAGAGTGATAGATGGTGATGATATTCATGTGTAGGGTGTGATAAACACAAAATTATACATATTTTTATTATCAAATTTACTCACTTATTGGGAATAAACCTAAAAACTAACATCAAAACAAGTCGATTTTGTTTTCTTTTTAGTTTTTCAGGTTTTCTAAGGCCAAAATACCAAAAGAAGCATAATCTTGCAGAAAAGTGAAGAAAATGCTAACTTTAGGAAAAACCAGCCATAGCACGGCCCGTGCCCATCCCAGAACACCCCGTGCCCGACCCGAATACTCAAAATCTTCGCCTGATTCGACACAACCCCGTGCTTCTGATGACACACTTTGCCTCCTGACAAGGCACGGCCTGGGCCCAACTCAACACGGCATGTGCCTCTAATGACTAAAGATTCGGAGATCAAGCTTCTGACATGGCACGACCTGTGCCCAATTCAATACAGCCCGTGCCTCTGACGAAGGAAGATTTACGGATCAAATTCACTGACACAACACGACCCGTACCAAGCAGGGCACGACCCGTGCTTGTCCAGGCATTTTGCCTATAAAATCCAACCTCCACCACTTTTCAATTCGCTCATTTCTTTCCTCTCTTCTCCCACTTTTAGATTAGTCGAGCCACTTGGATTTTTTAAGTCTTTAAGTATGTCGGAGTCTGTAAGAACTGTAACCAACATTAGAAATGAAAGCATTTTGTCTATGAAATTCTCCGTTTACTACCTGGCACATCCTTAAGCTAATCAGCAATGATTAGTTCAACTCTTACACTTGATTGGAGGTAACCAACTTTTAATGAGATTCGAGTTGTCTTTATAACATTGTTTTAAGGTGTGTCTAATGACTTTATGAAAATCCTTTTTCTTGAAAGTTTATTATTGAATTTCTGAACCAAACGTGCTCTTCGTATCACAAACAATTTGGGGAGTCGAAATCCCAAAGGTCGGACTTGTGACACCCGGTTGGGGGACGATGCATGATCTGAAAGGTGACTCGCGTCCCATGCTACATGATACGATCGAGGTCCTTATGTCTATTTAAGCAAACTCGGATGACCACACAGGTGTGGGCTGAAAGTATTTGGTTGGAAATGAGGGTTGGTAATATTTTGTCACTTCACGGAAGCCGAGATGGTACGTGTTTGTTAACTTGGCTCTGGTTGCGTTGGACGTACACATGCGAGAGCTAGGTGCGAATGAAACGGACCAGAGTCCCTTAAAAAGGTCATTTTCATAATAAAATAATCTGGCACGTAGGGTTGTCCCCTGCTGGTTCATGACGGCGTGTCGAGTATGGTAAGTCGCCGTTTTGAGGGGTCCCCGTAAGTAAGTGGCATTATACCACTTTGTTTGTTTATCAGTGGCACATTCCCACGGCGTTCATACTCCTCGTAGACGGTTTATCGTGGAGATGGTGAATCAGCCTAAGATTCCGAAAGGTGGCTGGTCTTCTGCTGATAAACAATCTCAAAGTAAAGTCAGAAACCAACAACTCGATTTCAAGTTAATGGTATGTTTCTCCAATTAATATTGACAATGACTACTTAAATCTCAAAACCCATTTTATATCGCAAATTAAATGATGCTACTCGTAAAGACCACTTCCTAGGGATACGAACACAAGTCGTGCCTAAGAAAGGAGGCATGACTGTGATCACTAATGAAAAGTCGTGCCTAAGAAAGGAGGCATCGACTATCGCAAATTAAACGATGCTACTCGTAAAGACCACTTCCCCCTACCCTTCATCGATCAGATGTTGGAAAGGTTATCGGGAAAGCAGTACTACTGTTTTCTTGATGGTTTCTCAGGGTACTTTCAGATCCCCATCGCACCAGAGGATCAAGAAAAGACAACATTTACATGCCCTGTAGGAACCTTCGCGTATAGGCGTATGCCCTTTGGGCTTTGCAATGCGCCTGCGACCTTTCAACGATGTATGGTCGCGATCTTTAGTGAGATGATTGAGGACTCTATGGAGGTGTTCATGGACGACTTCTCAGTCTATGGGGATTCGTTTGATTCGTGCTTAAAGAACCTCGACCGAATGATGGCCCGGTGTGAGGAAACAAACCTTGTGCTTAATTGGGAAAAGTGTCATTTCATGGTCACTGAAGGAATCGTGCTAGGCCATAAAATCTCTAGGGCAGGAATTGAGGTAGACCGCGCGAAAATAGAAACAATCAGCAAACTACCTCACCCTTCTAATGTCAAAGCCGTTCGTAGCTTCTTGGGTCATGCAGGATTTTATCGCCGCTTCATTAAGGATTTCTCTAAACTCACGCGCCCCATGACCCAACTCCTTGAAAAAGACACTCCTTTCAACTTCTCACCAGAATGCATTCAAGCATTTAACCTAATAAAAGATAAACTGGTGAATGCTCCCATAATGACAGCCCCTGATTGGTCACAGCCTTTTGAGCTGATGTGCGACGCAAGCGACCATGCTGTCGGAGCAGTCCTTGGGCAACGTAGGGACAAAAGATTCCATCCTATTTACTACGCGAGTAAAACCCTTGACGATGCCCAAGAGAACTATACCACCACCGAGAAGGAGCTTCTAGCTGTTGTTTACGCGTTCGATAAATTTCGCTCCTATCTCGTGCTTTCAAAAACCACCGTCTTCACTGATCATGCGGCGATCAAATATCTGTTTAACAAGCAAGATGCCAAGCCGTGCTTAATTAGATGGATCTTGCTGCTCCAGGAATTTGATATTGAAATCAAAGATAAGAAAGGAGCTGAGAATGTCGCTGCTGATCATCTCTCTCGTTTAGAAAACCCCGAAATTCAAGATAGAGAGCCTAAGATCAATGAGAAATTTCCTGGTGAAACCCTGTTCGCAATCTCTACTCGTGGGAACCCTGCAAAGAAGGAAGAGAGAACCCCCTGGTTCGCGGACTTCGCGAACTATCTGGTGGGGGGTATTCTGAGAAAAGGGATGACGTATCAAGAACGTCGAAATCTTTTCTCTGATGCGAAATACTACATATGGGAGGACCCATTCCTCTATCGAATTGGAGCTGATCAAGTCATTAGGAGATGCGTTTTCGGTGAAGAAGCTAAGCAGATACTACGTCATTGTCACGAGGGACCAACCGGAGGTCATAATGCCGCCAATAACACGGCTAGAAAAGTTCTAGACTCTTGTTTCTTCTGGCCCTCAATCTTCAAAGATGCTCACACCTTCGTTAAAAGTTGTGATGCGTGTCAAAGGGCCGGTAATATATCATCGCGAAATGAAATGCCTCAAAACCCTATTCAAGCGTGTGAAATTTTTGACGTTTGGGGCATTGATTTCATGGGCCCATTCCCTTCTTCCTATGGGAATAAGTATATACTCGTTGCTGTTGATTATGTATCAAAATGGGTAGAAGCCCAAGCTCTACCTACAAATGATGCACGAGTTGTTACAAAATTCCTAAAGAAACTTTTTGCACGTTTTGGTACTCCTAAAGCCCTTATCAGTGATAGGGGAACTCACTTTTGTAACGCGCAAATGGAAAAGCTGCTCAAGAAGTATGGCGTAAATCACAGGCTCGCAACACCCTATCACCCACAAACAAGTGGGCAAGTAGAAGTTTCTAATAGGGGAATTAAACGCATCTTAGAGCGAACCTGTGGCGCCCACAGAAAGGACTGGTCAGAAAAGCTTGATGACGCACTCTGGGCTTTCCGCACCGCTTACAAGACACCGATAGGCACCACGCCTTTCAGACTTGTTTACGGGAAGTCGTGTCATTTACCAGTCGAGTTGGAACCTAAATCCTACTGGGCAATTAGAGCAGGAAACATGGATATGGTGAAAGCAGGGGAAGAACGGTTACTTCAACTGAACGAGCTACAGGAGTTGCGAGAGGAAGCGTATGAGAGTTCGAGGCGATACAAGGAAAATACTGCCAAAACACACGATCAGAAACTGAAGGGTAAGAAAAATTTTAAGTATGGGGTGTTGCTTTACAACTCTCATCTTAAGTTATTTCCAGGAAAACTACGATCCAGGTGGACTGGTCCCTACACCGTCACAAAGGTGTTTTCGTATGGGACAGTAGAGATACAAGGGGAAGACGGAAATCCGTTCAAAGTGAACGGACATAGGCTGAAGGAATACATTGAAGGAGCTGTTAATGAGGGATACGTGGAGGATCTGAGCCTCCAAAAGCCCCCTGAATGAGTTACGGGGGTCGAGTCTAGCTAACGACTCGTTAATAAATTAAGCGCTTCCGGGAGGCAACCCGATGTTTTAAATTACTTTTTAATTTAATTTTATTTTTGTGTGTTTTGTTTTTTGTGTTTTAGTTTTCAGGAATTCGACTGCTCGAGACATGGAATGTTGCAAGTGCCAAGTGTTCGATGTGTGTGGAAGTGAGAATCATGGGCAATCACGACAAACAGGGAGTTCCTTTTACCCAACCCTTTTTGCTTGATTTTATTTTTCTGCATTGGGGACAATGCAATATTCTAAGTATGGGGATGGCAAGGGTTGGCTAAGCAAATTGAATATAACTCCCTCACCACATCAAAAGTCTGAAAATCCCCCAAAATTTTGAAAACTTTTCCCAATCTCATATGACACGAAAGTACACCGTTTTTAACGTAAATCATAGATAATTTATTTGTGCCTTATCGTGTCTGCAAGTCGCAAGAAAGGTTTTCCTTAAAGGTTTATTTTCGTAAAAATCGCATGATCAAAGTCTTTCGATTGAGTTTTGTGAACCATCAAAAAAAAAAACCCACTCACCCGATTTCCCTTGTGAGTTTAAGCCTACAAAAGAAAGAAAAAAATATATATATATAATTAGGTGAAAAGAGAAAAAAATCATAGTTATGAGGGATGTCGTATGTCTAAAACATGTTCTAGGTTTATGTTGAGACCGTGTCAAATTAATCGCCTTGAGTCGTTATGGATCTTCTCCGGGTCGTCAATTGCCCGAAGATACTGGACTTTCTGCATAACTCCAGTATATATAATATATATATAAAAAAAATTATTCTTGTATTGAAAGGTTGCAAAACCCTAAATCAAGCTAAAGAAAAAAAATAAATATGAATAAATCACAATAAAAATTATGAAAAGGCTGTACGTATACGCCAAGATATACGTTTGGGTGGTAGCTCATACACCCGTATATGTGAGCAAACGTTTGAGTATCCCCCTCCATTTTTTGGTCGGATCCCATAACGAACTCGGCGGCACGATCGTATATATAAACCCAAGAAACACTTAGATATGCTTGACTTGAGCGTTCACTTCAAAAATCAAACCCATAGGTCGAGTGAATTTGTGAGATGTGTGAAAAGAAATAGAAAATGGTTCGCATTACTTGGTTGAGAGATTTTGTGAGTTTTCAAAGCAATAAAACTTGCGAGGTTGTAAACCCTAGTATTGATAGTAAATCTTGCGGACCGAATATGTACACTTAAATGTCTATGTGGTTAAGATAGAGTTGTAGTAGTGTCGAGATTAAAATGGATTGCTTGGGGACAAGCAATGTTTAAGTATGGGGATGTTTGATGTGTGTGGTTTTGGATATTAAAAATGATGATTTTCGGGTCAAATACGGGGGAAATATATGTTAAAATTGCTAATCTATGAACATTTCTGACAAGTATCATGAGTTATAGGTGAAAACGGGCTTGGCACGAAGAACGAGACGAGAAAACGAAGAAATTTGGGAAAAAAATCAAAAGTCAAAGTTCGGGTCAAAAAGTCAACCGAAAAAGTCAAAGTCAAAATCTGGTCAAAACTGATCCAGGCCGTGAGTTCTAAAGTCACGGCCAAGCCCAGGCCGTGAGTATGCACCAACCAGAGCGTCACAGGAAGTCACGGCCAAGAACAGGAAGTCACGGCCGTGAGTTCCGAAGTCACGGCAGTGAGTCTCAAGGATCCTGATCAGCAGAAAAGTCACGGCCTAGCCAAGGCCGTGAGTTCCAAAGTCACGGCCATGCCAGGCTGTGAGTTCCAAAGTCACGGCCAGGCCAGGCCGTGAGTCCCAGAGTCACGGCCATGCCAGGCCGTGAGTTCCAGATCAAGCCCAAAACTCAATTTTGGAAATTTTGAGAATTCGTCCCCTATAAATAGAGGAGCCATTTCCACCATTAAAAACATCTTGGAGAGCAGAAGAGAAGCCAGAGAAAGCCCTCATTGAAGCCCTTCGAAGATTTGAAGATTTGGAGCCTTCAACGAGTCGTAAAGTAGCGTTTTCCATCATTTCGAGCTTTTATTCGGTATTGTATTTACATTTAGCCATGAACTCCTATTTGAATCTGATTTGTTTATGTTTAAACATTAACATGGTTGGCTAAACTCATCGTATCGCTTAGCCGAGGCGAATCCAACCATGGTTTGACTTTATAAGTATCGGTTTTTCGTTTACATTTGCATTTATGAAGTAAAAATTATAATCGCTTTGATTTGGTTGATGAATTGAATTCCTTATTGTATCTAGTCAATCTCTGGTCTTGTGGAACCCTAACCCTAGCCTGCAAAGCCTTCTATCGTTAGGGAACTATTGTATAGTTGAACAACAGAACCTGCGGCGTACGCGTGAACTAGAAGTAGTCACGATCATCAGGGAAACCCTAGAATTCGATTAGGAGTCCACCATAGAGTTTGAGTGAGAAATCACCTTACCCTTAGCTAGTAGATACCCTTGCCATTGTCAAGTAGTCAAGCATTCACCGATAACTCGGGTCTGTTCCTGCTTAGTCGTGTCTAGGGCCTACCAGGTCAAGCTATCAACCCAATTGTAACCGCCTCACAACTCTAGGACCGTTAGGGCCAGACCTATCCTAACCCTTCAACCAGTTGTGAGTTGAGCCACCGATAACTCGGGACCCAGCCTAGGGCACTTCATAAACCGCAACCTTATCAGTACTTAACCATGGAACAGTAGTAACTGTCTAGGGCGTGTCTATAACCCTAAATTGTGAACCTATCCATAGGAACTAGGTAAGCCTTGTCTTAGGACGCCAGTTCACCTCAGAGATAAGTTAGAACGCATTACCGGTACATTTGTCAAACCTAAGTTGGAGGAACCATGCCTAAGTGATCCTTTCCAAATATCTGCTTTTCAAACAACATTTTAATTACTGTCATTTCCAGTTTTCTAAATTAAAATCAGTGTTCAAAATAAAAACAAAAACCGGCTAAATTATGAATCGACTGTTTTCAACAAGTTCGTGTCCCTGAGGTTCGACAACCCGGTGTTTACCAATACTATGCTACGCACGACAGGTATACTTGCCTTAGTGTGTTGGTATAGTCCCCTGGTGAATAACCAATTTATAAATTTAAAATTTGATAGTGTAGAATCCCACTTTTATATACACTAAACAACACATCACTAAGTTCGTCTTAGGTTCGTTTGAGAGGTTCTGTTCGGAAAAGGTTCGGCACAGGTTCAGATAAATTTTGGTTCGGACAAGTTCTGGTAGTATTTTTAAGTTCGGTTAAATTACAGTTCGGCTACAGTTCGGCTGATATTTTCTGTTCGGATCAAGTTCGGCTCAAATTGGATTTTTGATTTGTTTTACGAAAACTGACGTAACTTGAGAACCATTAAGAGTTACGGAACCCAATACTAGCCAAAATGACCCTATCGAAGAGATCTATACTTTTACTGCCTAATGGCCAGTACCCTCCGTTTTGGTACCCAAAATTCACTTTTAAGACCTTCATTTTTTAGTTCGAAGTTTCTGAAGCATCATATTTCAGAAAAGATGTCGGATTTTCAAGCTTCTGCCGCTATGCAAAGTGCAATGCAAACAATGCTAAACTTTAATAATAAAATCGGAATAAGCCAGAAAATTCCCAAATTGTGAAAGTTGGAGGATTATCAAAACTGGAAACAACGATTTTCTGCTTACATAAGCACGAATGATATCGATTTGTGGATTCGAGTTAAGAAGCTTTACACACATCCAACTGATCAAGGAGATTTCAAAGAAGTTCATACCTTTGATAATGCTTTTAAGGAAACTTTATGAACTTGAACAAAAAATGTTTGGTTATCTTACAATGGCATTACCCACCGAATTACTACTTCAATTCAGTACTTGCAAGAAATCAAAACAATTATGGGATGCATTATCAGCAAGGTGTGAAGGTAACAATCAATACAAGAAAAGCCGGAAAAAGGTGTTGAATAAGTAGTTTGACAA
Organism: Deinandra increscens subsp. villosa; assembly: GCA_039602395.1. Lineage (NCBI taxonomy): Eukaryota > Viridiplantae > Streptophyta > Magnoliopsida > Asterales > Asteraceae > Deinandra > Deinandra increscens. The sequence goes on from JBCNJP010000003.1 coordinate 26,516,853, forward strand.
CTTTCAACATTATTAAAATGAAAGCTTTACGGCTCTAGTTTCAAGATTTTCACATCTGGTTAGTGAATTGATAGTTGTTGGTATTGAGAAAACTGATGAAGAGTTGAAAGAGAAGATTATGGAAGCATTACCAGAAAATTGGGAGAATTATGTCTTGTTACTCACTCATGATAAAAAAAAATTCCACATTATCATTTCGTGAGCTCACTGGTAAACTCCATGCTCGTGAAATGGAAATGATGAATTCAAAGAAATCAACGGCTAAATTGCAAAATCCAGAGTTATATCATGGTGAAAATGTTGCAAGCTTAAATGCTAAAGCAAAACCAAGTCTTAAATCTGCACCACCTAATGCCTTCATTGGAAATATTTCTGGAAATTCTGATAATAATTCTTCAAGGGGTTGTAGTTTTACAATTCCTGAATCATCAAGTCAAAGTGCATTTTCTGTTCAATCAGTTGATGATTATGCCAAACTAATAGCTGCTCTCATTTCATCGTCTTTTGGAATGATTATTAATGATGTTAGCAAGGTACAACTGACTAAAGAAGATCTGAATGAAATTGATGATGATCAATTAAATGAGTTAGATATGGCTTGGCAACTTGTTATGCTGACTTAGAGGTCACAACGATTTTACAAGAAAACTGAAAGACAAGCTTTTGGTGACAAGTTGGGTTTTGACAAATCTAAAATCAAATGTTACAAATGTTCCAACCTTGGACATTTTGCAAGAGAATGTCAACAATCTCATACTTCCAAAGCTACAAATGGTTCTCAACCATCTTCAAGCAATTCAAATAAAACAACTTTAACTGTTCAGAATACTGGTACTTATGATTGGGGCAAACAGTTTGATACATCTGCTTTGATTGTCGCTCATGAGCAAGATGAATATTATTCTGATTCGAGTTCATATGAAGCTGCTGAAAATGAGAAACTTGAGTCTAAAATTGAGAGCTTGTTAAAAGAAAATGAAGGATTGTTGAAGGAAAATGATTCTTTGTCGAAAGAAGTTAAAATGCTTACCGAGGTTCTTCAATTGGTCAAGGAAGATTTGGAAAAATCTAAACAAAATGAAAATGATCTGGAAGCAAAGAATGCAGAATTGGTTAAAGAAAAGAGTGAGTTGGTCAAAGAAACTCAGAAATGGAAGGATGAAGCGGAAGATGCTGCAAATGACTTTGAGAATTTGTTTGATAAATAAAAAATTAAGCTTGATTTGCTTGCCAAAAATTCTGAAGAGTATGCTACAAAACTTGAAGCTTATCAGGTGGATATGGGAAAACTATTGGATGAAAAGAGAGAGTTAGTGAGTGTGAATAAGGTGCAAGCTGCAAATCTGGAAATTCATAAAAGAAATGACAATAAATGGAAAAAAGAATTGTTTGCTGAGCTTGATAACCTTCGATTGCAGAAATTTGAAACTCACAAAGTCGCTAAGAGGTTGATCACCACCGAGAAGGAATTGGCTGAGGCACAACAAAAGATTTTTGATTTAAAGATTCAAGTGATCGATGCAAATCGACTTCTAAACAATGTCATCAATTCTCAATCATTTAGAAGTTTCTTAGCTAATGATGGAAATTTTGAAAAGATGTTTGACAAAACAGCATCACCTCCAGCTAGTATCAAAGAAGTTGTTAAAGATGTGAAGGAAAAGGCTGAACAATATGATTATTCGAAGTTTTCATCATCATCGAAATCTGAAGAAGAGAAGGTTGTGAAGAAGAAAAAGAATAAGAAGAAAGGAAAAAGGATTGAAAATAATTCTGAAGTTCCTCAAGTTTCAAAATTTGTGTCTAGCTAAACATCAACAGCAAATGAGAAATCAGCTACATCTAGTGAGAAGATTCGGTCTGAACCTGATTTTGATGAGACGATATTCTATGATCAAAAGAATGTGAACGAAGTCAAAGCTGAATTTTCTAGATTGGCGAAGAATGGGCATAAATCATCAAATACTAAGAAAAAGATTTCTGGAAAGAATATTGGATTGGGTTTCAAGGATCAGAATGTTAAAGCTGAGGAGGTTCAAGTTTCAAAATCACAAAATCTGAAGAAAATAAAGATGAAGCAAATCAAGAAGGATGTATTCAAGGCTGATAAAGTTCAACCTGAGAAATTCTACAAGCTCAAGGGTTCGGAACAAATATTTTCTGACAAAGAATTTTGACTTCATTGCGTGGATGCTTAGAAAATTGCTGAAATATTTGTGAAAGCTGCTAATCCAAAGAACAAGAAGAAACAAGCTGATAATTTTTTTTCTAAAGGTTCTACTTCAAAAAGCCCAACTTCCAAATGGGTTCATGTTCATCGTCACCAGGTATATGATACATTTTATGATCATTTTGAAGGTAGAAATGTTAGTGAAGCTGTGTAGGTAAATAAACGATGGGACAAAGCTAGTCATTTGTGCTATATTTTTCGCCAAACAGGACATATGGCTAAAGAGTGATCCATTCATGTTGCTTCTAACACTAAAACTCCAAAGGTCAAAGTTTTTGGTGAATCTGCCAAACCCGTGTTTCTTGATGAACATGGCAGAGTTTTTGATGAATTTCAGCCTACATTCTTTCAAAGACAAAAATGTTTTGTTCCTAATTTTCATAAGACCAAAATGTAGGTTGTTCATCACAGTCACCTGTGAATGATTTATGATTCATCAAACACTGAATTACCAAAACAACAACAAATCTGGAAACCTAAGGTGGTTTCCAAACAAAACCAGGACACTGGTCGACCAGAAGCACTTCGCTTCGGGTCATTTATGAACTAATTAGTTTGACTAGTGTGCAGGTACTTCTAGAAGACCAATCGGTGATTGCCAAATTATTGATTGAGGAGTATTCTGCTTAACTTAAATTTCATGCTATATCTTATAAATCAAAAAGTTTTCGGAAACTTTTCACTACAAGGTATCTGTGTTGGTTGATCAATTTTCTTTCTTTATGTTTAGTTTGTGTTTCAAAGAGAAGTTTTTCATTTTAAGGGTGAGAATTGCATGTAGGGGGGGGGGGGAGGATTTGAGCAAATGCATGTTTGGGAAGAAGGTGAATGCATGCAAAATATATAGTGAAGGTGAATACATGCAAAATATATAAAATTGTGAAAAATTGATCCATTGGGAAATGATAGTACATTGGCTTACGTATCTGACTCATGAATAGAGTAGATGAAAGAGCCATAAGATCATTGTTTGATATTCTTGGTAGACTCGGCAAATCAGAAAGTATTCAGATGTGATATACACTAAATACTAATGCCTGACCATGTGGATAACATCTTGAAGCGTATTTCATGACAAAAAGAGAAAAATAAGTGTGAAAAACAAAATGAGAAATCACTGTGTATACATGTGTTCATTTTGCAAAGATTTAAATTTGTTTGATTTTCTTTAATTTCTCAAACGATCGGACTTTCTCTGCGTATCGAAAGATCAATATGATTGTTGTTTGTTTGAGGTCCTGCTTTATTTTCTTTTGTGTTTCGTATAATTCATTGGACTTTCTCTGCGTATACGGAAGTATCGACCTGATCGTTGTTGAATTATACAATTTCAACTTGTTTTATTTTTCTTATTTTGTTAAATCTGAGGCCTTATCTGCATATTCAAAGATCGACCTTAAGATAAACGATTTAACGTTCTTATTTCTTTTTGCATGGAACACAGTTGACGATATCATGAATTCAATTACTTTGTGATAATCACAAATGTAATCACACAAGAAATAAATATATATATATATATATATATAATAAAATATGTCTGAATATGTCTGATAGTGTGAGATACACTGGTCAAAGCAAATCTAATCAATACCTTAGCATATCCAGATGTTATGAGTATGATTCTGCCTGAGCTTAAGATGAACAAATTATACCGGCAATCAGCATGACTTATGTGCTTCAATTAGTAGAAATTGAAGTGTAATTCAGTGCGTCATGACCAATATGATCCCATATAGTGATCTTTCTCATACAAAAAATAGAGTTTGATTTTATATTGCAATTTCATTTCATTTCGGAAAAGTTCAAAAAGATTTTAGGTGTGTTTTAGCATAAGTTTGAAAATCAAAAAGATTTTAGGTTTGTTTTGATATAAACTTTCTAAAAGCCAAAAGATTTTGTTTCTGATTTATTTTCGATCTGATCAACACGTGATACAAATTCTATTTTCAAAAACATATCTTGGGGTCTCGAAGAGACGTTTTGCGTCGAGATTATTTAAATTTTGAGCAGGTTACTAAGTGAAAGCAATGTCACATCTTTCTAAAGCTGCTGATAAAGAGAGAAACACACTGTGCATCGTTAAAGAATTCAAGATCAAGCTACAATCAAGATGGAGAGTTTGTTCGAAGATGTTTTTCTATTTAATAAACAGATTCTGCACTTGAGGGGGAGTTTGATTGAAGATACAGTTTTGTTATGTTGTTAAATCTACTGCACACGACGAGGGGGAGTTTGTTGATACATAATCTGTGCATCGTGTGAAGTATCAAGACAAGACGATGTGAAGATCAAGACAAAGTTCAAGATGCCAGGCGAACTGGATCCGAACTGGCAATTCGCCTAGGATTCAGCTGGTCGACTATAAATAGAAAGTTTGTCTTGTAATTCTGTAACTGAGCGAGATAGGTCTGATCTTAAGTGTGTGTTTCTGAGGTGTTTCTCTGTGTTTCCTGAGTTCTAATTGTTCACTTTGATCAATAAACAACTCTTAATTACTTGTTTCTTATCCGTAATAGCTAGATCGAGTAGACGATCCGATGCTCACGAACTTTCAAGGGACACAAACGAGGATTTCAAGAAAAATCCACGTTAATGGCTTAACCAAAATTTTCCTTTTATTTCTATCTAAATATATTATAAAAATAAAAATTATTATATTAGTGTAATTTAGTTAATTAATATATAGTAGTATATAAAAAAATCAACGTTTCATCTTTGGTCTCCTACCTATACTGCACCCGAAGAAGAACTTGTCTGACCAGCAAACACTCCTCTCAGGTACAGGAAGGATCCACGGGAAGGAACTAGCAGCCAAGAAGGAAAGAGGAAATCATCAAAGGCCACGGAATTTATTATAGTAAAATTCTTATGAAAATAACAACCCTCGGCCTAGGTAAGTGTTTTGATTTATTTCAACTTGTTTGAAGAAATCTGAAAAATCTTTTATAAAGAAGACTATCAGAATTTATTGTCTGATAAAATCAAATAAGATTTTGATCAAACTAAGTTTTTGAAAATTACCAAAACGTCAATAAACCAGGTCTAACTTCCGACCTGTAATTAAAGCACGCTGTTTTTAGAATTAATAATCATTTAAAGAAAAACTTTGAGGTTTTTGGTTTCTTATATGATCACCACATCACCAGAAGGATCGACAGCTCGACACGTTCTCAATACGACATCATTTTTTACAATTAAATAATTTTTCTTGAAAATAATAAAAAAAAATGGTTGAGCAACTGAACAGCACGCCCCGTGCTGAGCGGGACCACAGCCGGACAAAAGGGAGAAACACCCTTTTGTGATGTCATTTGACACGGGTCATGCTCGAATATTCTCTCTGGGCGATTTCCATCTCCACTTCACGAATTTCTTTCCTCCACATCCATCACTATCATGTAAGTCACCATACAACTTTATTCTTCTTCAAAAATTCTAGTTAGTTAAAGTTTTAGTCAAATTAGGGCTCTTCTTCAAATCCAAGATTATAGACCGAATTGACTAAAATTTTGTAAGGGAATAATTTGTGGCTTGTGTATTAAATCATCATTTGACGGACTATTTTGAAGGCCTATGTGATAGAATAGGTGGAGATTAGCTGGGTTATGGTTATATTGGGTCACTAGGCCAATTTAGATGTGGTTGGGCTCAATTAAACAATGTTTATAGGGAGTTTAGTGGGCCTATATGGTCAAAAACGGGAATTAGTGGGTAATTAGGATTACCGAAGATAGATTAGCTTGTTTTCCAAGCTAATCTCCCCCTATATAAGGATAGCTAATCTAGGGGTTTAGGGTTGCTCCATAGTGTTTTGGTGATTCCGGTGTTCACGAAAATTCTCAAGGAGAATTTTCGACAAGTGTAAGCAATCCAAATCAATACAAGCGTTCTTTATCCAATTCAATCGGTTTGTGTTTGTTATTTAGTGATTATCATACTTTTCGATTTGTGCCTTTTATTGTTTCTTATATCAACTAGCTAAAACCGGATTCCGCACGATTATACTAGTCTTAGATATCGCGTGAGGGTTAAATTGATCCTTACAATTGGTATCAGAGCCAAGAAACGCAAGTTTCGAGGCTCTCGCGATATCCGATTCAAAATTTTGACAACTAACCGTTTGAGTTTTGTGGTGATTTTCAGCTTTTAGCACGTTCGGAAGTATTTTTGCAGGTTTCAAGTCAAGACACGAGCTTTCGAGGTGCTTAGTTCGTGATTTGGAGACTTTGCGACCCTGTTTCTAGGCTTTTCGATCTTCCTCCTGATCGAAAAGCCTTTTCTGTCGCGCCATTTCGATCGGAAAGTCCCCTTGTGACTTTTCGATCAGCCATCTGTCGATCGAAAAGTCCCCCTTGTGACTTTTCGATCAGCCCATTTCGATCGAAAAGTCCCCCTTGTGACTTTTCGATCAGCCCATTTCGATCGGAAAGTCCCCCTGTGACTTTTCGATCAGAGCATTTCGATCGGAAAGTCCCCTTGTGACTTTTCGACCAGCTTCTCTTTTCGATCGGAAAGTCCCCACTGAGACTTTTCGATCCGCTGACACTTTTCGATCGAGAAGTCTGCTTTTCGACCGACCCCCTGTCCAATCGAAAAGTACTTTTCGATCCAACCCTTTTCCGACCGAAAACCCACTTTCCGATCGAAAACCCACTTTTCGATCCATCCCCTTTTCAATCCGTTCAAGTCTTTCAGTTCGAATTTGATCCAGAAGTTCCATCCAAAGAAGTTCATGGCACCCATTCTACCAGGTACCAATTCATGCACCAACAATAATGAGGCATGCCTAAACCCTAAGTGTCAGGCTATTTTGAATGAATGTAAAGACTGGGAACGTAAGTTTACCAATGAGACCCTAAATCACGAATTAATTGATAGAGACCTTAGGGAGTCCAAAGGTAAGACCAGAATATTTAGAGAGAAACTTGAGGCCATTCAGGTTGATGTTAAGAGTCTTCAAAGACAATTGAGTGATAAAAGCACCTATCTTAGGTTTGCTAACGCTAAGGTAGAAGAGCTAACTAAGGAGGTATGGGAACTAAGAACCAAACTTGACACTTCCCAATCTTCCCTTGAGAAACATCAAGTTATTCAAAAGAAAATGATGGACTCTCATCGTGCTTTATTCAAATCAGAGGAGCGACTCGAGCATGTAAAAGAAACATCTGGCCTCGGGGATGGAAATTTTCCTCCCCCATTACAACATGAATACATCAGAGCGCCCCAAACTGCCGATGAATTGTTGACAGAGCCCCTGAATGAAGCAACCATGGTATATGGGCCTCAACCTGTACATAAAGATGAAAAGACAGCCACTGAAGCAACTCAGTCAAATAACACTACTGAGTGTGCAGGTTCAAGCTCTAGTGAAGTAAAGAGAGCTGATGAAGAAAAGTTGGTTCCTTATCCAAAAATCGAGACTCCTTATTCCAAAGTTGTGGATGAGGTAAAGCGGGAACGAGTACTGATGACTACAAGGCTCAATGGTAAGATATTCATGACAGCATGGCCTATGTTCATTCCGATTGAAGGAGAAGAGCGACCCTCATTCACCACTAAGTTCAAAGGCTTGGGTCATGATGGTGGTTTATCATCTCACATTAAGAGTATAAGGCCCAAGATCACCATCAAGCCTCCAAATTCCGTTCTAATCAAGATTGAAAGGCCCAAGATGACAAACAAGTCTCCAAACTCATCAGTGGGCTCATGCAGTGGCAAAACAACTTTCTCAAAGAAACCAGTGGGCCCAAAAGGTCAAATGTCTGGTTCTGCTCTGTTTTCAACGAACCAGAAAAGATTCAACGGAAATGGATCAAGGTCAGAAAGATCGAACAACTAGAGATCTGGAGTCTTTCTAAACATGCAACCGAATCTCAATGCCTCTCCATCAAAGCCATACAGCTCAAACGGTCACACTTCTGACTTCTACCTGAAGAAGCAAACTTGCTTTAATTGTGGCAATCCTGGTCACATTGCCCGAAATTGTCTCTATCGCCCCTATGAGCCATATTATCCGCAAAGTCGGAGTGTTTCGTCTCAGGATTCAATAAAGTCTAAGCCAATGAAGGTGCAACCGCCTAAGGCAATGAAGACTGTTTCTCCTAAGATAAAACCCTCTGATCAACATTGGGGCGCTGCCAAAGAGCAAGGAACATTTTCAAATCAAAAATATGTTTTTCCAAATTATGAAAATTTTCATAAAAAGGTGAAGAAACCAATTTCAAAACAACACAAAGATGACAAACCTAAAGTTACCCCTCCAAAGGTAACTAAAACTGTTTTGAAAAGGAAACCTGAAATGAAGAAGGTTGAAATACCTAAAGTCACTACTTCAAAGGTGACTAAAACAACTTTCAAATCACCTGGTATTTGGAAACCAAAATCAAAGGCAGCTGCAACTCAAATTCCTGATTTTTCAAAGGGCATGTGTTTAAAAGAAGTAACTTTCATTGATACATCGGGTTTACCCAGAACCACAATGGCCTGGGTTTTAATGGCTAACTAATCTTTCACAGTATGCAGGAACAGTCAAGGAGGACTTTCAGTAACCTTGTTTGTTTGTGATAGTGATTGTTCCAGGCACATGATAGGAGGCATCTCTCTACTACATGACATGAAGATTTCAATGGAGGGTATGTCTCTATGTGAGAGGTAAATCTGAAAAGATTAGTAGAAAAGGTAACATTGTCTGAATTGTTTGTTTCTTGGCTAGTTTGATGTGAAATATGGTTGTGCATGAAACAAAACCCATTTCTGAATTTTTTTTAAAAGATAAACTTTGAATGTTAGCTTGGCCAGTTTTAGTACATATTTAGTATTGTGTCAGTGTGTGTTTAAAAACAAACAAAAAAAAAAGGTGTGTGTTGTTATTAAAATTCAAAAAGCAAGGGGAAGAATAGAAAAGATGAAATAGTACACCCCTCAAAAAATTGTGCTTTTTAATTTTTAATCTGTTGTTTATGTGTTTGAGAAGGTGGGAAGTGATATAAATTTCCGTTTTGGAGATGGCTGACACGCGTAAGGCAGACGTGAAAGACATGATCCATGGTGATATGTTGGTAGGCTCGGCTCTTTAATCTGAAAAGGTATGCTTTACACACTTAAAGATAACGTATGGCAGTTTGTTGGGTAACAACACTTAGGTTAATTGCATTTCTATTTGACTGCATGTTCAAGTTCCTGATACACACGCTTGTCTCCAAGAGTGTGAAATTGAGCTCAAAAAGTCGGTGTCCCCTCTGCTTTGCGTGAGCAATGACCTGGGGATGCTTCGCATGTATGTAAGGCTCTCCTCTGCTTTGCGTGAGCAATGACCTGGAGTTGTTCATACATACGTGCTTCTAGATCATCAATAAAAAATTAAAAAAATAATATACACCCAAAAGATGCCAAAGAGCACGTCAAAAGAGACCCTCAAGTGTCCAAAACCCTCAGCCTTTGTCACTGATGAGAGCATTATTAAAAATGTTTCAAAAATTCAGTTGACTTTGTATATTATCCCCAAAAAATCTTTGTGATCTATTCTTTCTCTTCTCAACCAAGTCTCGAGCTCAGTTTCAAACTTCTGGTTCAGGTTGTGAAAATATGTGGTAGGGAATTTATATGCTTGATAGTGTGCAATAACATGTATCTAGGATTTGTTGAAACCCACTTGCTGTTCATAATTAATACACAATAAAAGATAATAAAGTGACAAACAGCCTGATAAAGAAAAGGGTTTGAGTTTAAAGTGGATCGGTATATTGGCAATCACCTGGACGTGGTCGAGTAACAGAAGCTGAAAAGGTTTCCACGGTCAGATTCATACGGTTTGATCCCAAATAAAACCTTCTCGTTTAGAAATTTGGTATGTTTTTTTATATTTTTCTTCTGTGTTATCTTAAGTTTTTTATTGTAATTTTTCAACCATGGCCAGGTTAATTTAAAGGTTTTAATAAGTTTTATGGGTTTTATGCAAGAATGTATCACTCCTCCAGAATCTCAGGGGGAGATAATGTGAAGAGTCCTTGGGTTCAGGGGAAGGGTTTTTTGGTTAAATAACGCTAACCCGATATCCAGTGATCATTGTCTGGGTAGTGTTTGTTCCATGTTATGCTTGACAGGTTAAGTGAAAAAGACAACTCATGAACAAGAAAGTCAAGGACTCAGTTGATCAAAGCAAGAACTCTGCTGCTGATCAAGTTGAAGAACCAGCCGGAAAAGGACTTACCTTATGCTTAGGGGAAGTTTGTTGGTTGTTCAAGAAAAGCTTCCAAAGACTCAAAAGACATTGTTCGCGAGTTGAGGGGAAGCTAAATGCCGTTAGTTCAAAGATCTACAATCAAGAATGCCAAGATAGAGGTTTTCAAAATTTAACCTCTGAAGTTAATGGCAAGTCAAGACAGTTACTGATGATTCAGCAAGGACTCAACAGTTTTCAAGAAGGAGCAAGTATTTGAGAATCCTCCTCTCATTACATGTTCGTCATTTGAAGTCCAAGCTAATGCTGATTGAGAGAACACTCCCTAAAGTCATTTGTTGTTGCCCAATGAAGATTGTTAAAGAAAGGAATCTTCACCAACCCATGCTCAAGCCAAGGTGAAGACTGCAAGTTCTGAAGATTGAAAGTAGAAGACATTTAATATCACAAGCTAAGGGGAAGATTGTAAGGGAATAATTTGTGGCTTGTGTATTAAATCATCACTTGACGGACTATTTTGAAGGCCTATGTGATAGAATAGGTGGAGATTAGCTGGGTTATGGTTATATTAGGTCACTAGGCCAATTTAGATGTGGTTGGGCTCAATTAAACAATGTTTAGAGGGAGTTTAGTGGGCCTATATGGTCAAAAACGGGAATTAGTGGGTAATTAGGATTACCAAAGATAGATTAGCTTGTTTTCCAAGCTAATCTCCCCCTATATAAGGATAGCTAATCTAGGGGTTTAGGGTTGCTCCATAGTGTTTTGGTGATTCCGGTGTTCACGAAAATTCTCAAGGAGAATTTTCGACAAGTGTAAGCAATCCAAATCAATACAAGCGTTCTTTCTCCAATTCAATCGGCTTATGTTTGTTATTTAGTGATTATCATACTTTTCGATTTGTGCCTTTTATTGTTTCTTGAATCAACTAGCTAAAACCGGATTCCGCACGGTTATACTAGTCTCAGATATCGCGTGAGGGTTAAATTGATCCTTACAAATTTGTTGTAAGATTGTGTCTAATAAGTGTCTAATTATCATCCTTGTTGATTATCCATGTCAAAACACACGAATTAGGGTAGTTTTTGATAATTTTTCCCGAAAACTCTAGTTTAGAAAAACTTAGATTTATGATAGATGATTTGAGCTTTGGAAGAATTGTTGACAGGGTAGTTAAAATCGGAAGTTTGTGATCCTGATCATGTAAAAAGTTTTCAATTTCGTAAAAAATCGCGATTTTCTGGGTCAAACACCGAAGAACGGATGAACAACACACCCGGTGCTTGAACCGACACGGGCTGTGCTGTTCATTGAATTTTTGATTTTCTAAAAAAAAATGGGTGACACGGTGTGTGTTGTGTTAAACACACCCCGTGCTATTCATCGTTCTTGAAAATCCACCAGGCTCGAGTCACACGCCCTGTGTTGAACCCAACACCGCTTGTGCTGTTCATCGTTGTTCAGGGTACCGGACCAACCTAGACGACACGGCCCGTGCCCCAGCAAGCACGCCCCGTGACGGACCCCTGTTTAAAAAAAAAACTTCTCTTTTTCTTGTTTCATTTACACTAATATCTTCATGTTTTCCATTTTAGGGCAGACTAGAACACTTTTGATTCCCGCAATGAAAGATTAAGCTATAGAAGGATTCGGAGAATCATGACAAGAAATGACAGCGCAGCTTGGGTACCGCACCTCGAGACCCTCGAACACTAAATCAACACAACAGATACCTGGAGTATGTTTCGGCACCGATGCAAAGACTCTTTGATCTGTTTTTTCCTATAGGAGTCCGAGACTGCACGATCGAGTTTCTTGCCTCGTTCTAGTTCGACCCTACTATCACGGACATGAACACGTTGCGAGCTGTGAGGTTCCGGTTAGGAAGGACATGGTACGAGCGTTCTTTGGGGCAGTTTATGGTTGACATTGGGGTATATCATGATCACGAGTTGCCGGCTTTGGCGAACTCTCTGTGGTGCTTACCAAATGAGGAGCACCTTTCTGATCCTCAACACGGGATACCTCGTGTTGCTTTCTGGCAGATGACCGGAACGGGGGCTACTAGGTACAACCCGAGAAGCACAGAGAGCTCCAGGATGAGGAACCCGTTACACCGTTACATTCATCGTTGCCTCGCCAGGTCTGTGTTTGCTCGAGGCTAGTCAGTTGGAGTAGTCAACATGAAGGATCTCTTGGCATTCTACTGTTTCAGAATGGGGTGAAATATGAACCTGACCCATGCCCTATGTAGCCACATCCTTCACGTTGCCAACATGAGTGACAACAGCCCACTGCTCTTTGGAGGCCTGATTCACAGCTTCTACCAGGCCTACGACGTCGAAATCCCTGATGAGTTCCCTAGATCCCTTGCCACTATTTCTGTGGATATGGAGTACACCCGCCGAATTGTCATGATTACCTCTCACCCTCCAGTCAGGATGGTGGATGGATAACAACGGTTGTGGGACCCTTTACCAGGCGAGCCGATGGAGGTAGAGCAACAGTCACAGCAGCAGGACCACTGGCCTGACCCGCGGGGAGCTGGGTTCCCGACGAAGTTGGACCTTTACCATTCTCTGCAACCCACCCATACCACATTCCAGGCTATTGATGTTCGGACGCAGGCGATTCAGACGGAGTTATGGGGATTGCATGACAAGGTCACCGAACTCTAGGACAGGTTCACGGCATGGTGAGATCAGTATGGTGTAGGGACGTCAGGGCACAGTAGAGGCTACGGTGATGGTTCAACTTCTGACACGGAGTGACAGGTATTGCCCTCCTTTTCACTTGGTTTGCACAAGGATGTTTCCGTGCTTTTGATACATTTGACATGAACTTGATAACAGTTTATTTTGTTTTATGTTTGATACATTTTACTTTGGATGATGACAGATTTCGTACTTAGTTAGTTTGTTTCTTTATGGTTTGAGCAATTTAGAAGCAGGTGGAGAGCTAGCTATACAGCTAACTGGACCGGGAGGTCAAAACAGTATGGCATGGTAATCATTCCACGGGTAAAATGTCCTAATTTCAAGGGAAACTTTGCCAAAAATTTTCTGACCCTTTACTTTTCTTTTACATTTTCTTAATCTGAATACATGTGACACATTGAGGACAATGTGCAATATGAGTGTGGGGACGGGAACAATTTGGGTAATTTCGGGACAAAACTCAAACCATTGCTTCATCCAATTCAAGCCTTACACAAAACTTCTTTGGAAATTGGCTTCTGTACTACCCAAAAATTTTAGAAAAATTGTTCTTTTTAAAGAAATGTGTCTAAAAACTTTTCCTCCTCTCTTTTATCAAATTAAAACTCCATTAATTTTGTAAAAACCTAAATAAATTGAAGTGAATTTTTACTGACAAGATGAAACCAAATTTATTTAATTATGAACTAACACTTTTCATTTTCCCTTTTCAGTGAGAATTTGAGCCCTTTATAGCCTGATCAACTATAAATCACGCTTTTCTTTTTTGAGAGAAACCATGTAAATGCTATAGAGGTAGAACTTGACACGGCAATATGTCCCGAGATAGACAAAATCAGAAGCCACATTTTTAAAGGATTGAGGCAACTAGGATTTCTCTTCTTCTCACCCCATTCTCTACCCAAAAATACCCCCTAGTAAGCCCTTTTGAGCCTAAACCCTTTCGTTTCTTAACCCCAACATATTTGCAGAATAAACCCCCTCTTCAAATCACCAAAAAACCCCTAAACCTTTTTCTTTTTACACCCTTTTATTTTAGTAAATAAACGGCTCTTTAAAAAAGTTTTTCAAAAGTAAAAACTTTCACTATTTTCCTAATATTAATAACAAGGCATAAAGTTGATGACCCTAGACTTTATACCCGTTGTCTATGAAGAAAAAAATGGTCAAATAAAAGGGAAAAACCCCTTAGAAGCTATAACAATAATCCCTCTAGAAGTTTCAATCAGAAAATAGTGAAAGACTTCAAAGTTTTGAAAAAAAATAAAACGACCGTTTTATTTACTCTTTTACCCCTTTTCAAATAAAACACTCCTACCATTTAACCCTAAGCCTACCCTTTAAGACCTCATAATAATTTCGCCCTGTTTTATATTTTATATATATTATAATATGATATAGTATAGATATATATAGATTTATTGATCGAGTGCAAATCTTAGTAGGAATGAATTTCTTCTCCCCATGAAGGAAACAGTCTCCGGTGGGATTTCTACGATAAGAAAGAGACAACCACATCTTTTATCCTCCATGTTTTTATGGGTTTCTTATTGTTCAATTTAAAACAACCTTCAAAAGATAAATATAATTAAACAAATACTCATTTAGCTTTTCAAATATGTATCTTTTATATTTAATTTACTCATAACAAGTATATATGTTTAACACTAAGAACGTGCCTTAATTTTAAAACAAGTAATAGAAGGATTTTCATTTGTCTTAGGATATATCATTTTTTAACCAATTTATTACATTTCTTATGTATATAAATAAAAGGTGTGGACCCGTAATGTGAACTTGTAGATCCCATTTTTCACAATTAACACATTTTACTTTTCAATAATGTACACTTTTAACTAACAATGATAAGAAAAACATCCTAGCTGTTCAAACACTCCGAAACACGATTATGGGAGCAACCTTGATGGCCACAACATCGATACTTCTATGCTCGGGTCTAGCTGCCGTCATTAGCAGCACATACAACATTAAAAAACCAATTAATGACGCCCTTTACGGGGCCCATGGAGAATTTATGGTGGCGTTGAAATACGTGACCATGTTGCTCGTACTCCTCGCATCTTTCATGTGCCACTCTCTATCAATCAGGTTTATCAACCAGGTTAACTTCTTGATCAACTGCCCACCAGAATCAATGGTGACATGTGAGTATGTTTCGGAGCTTTTAGAGAGGGGTTTCACCCTTAACGCGGTGGGGAACAGGATTTTCTACTCTGCACTTCCGCTCATGCTTTGGATCTTCGGTCCCGTGCTTGTGTTTTTGTGTACTATCACCATGATGCCTATGCTTTACAATCTTGATTTAGTGTTTGGTAACATGAATAAGGAGAAGATGGATGATATAGCAAATGGGGTGTAATAGTTTCTCATTTCCTACAAGAAATGAGGGACACTATTGATACTTCCTCAGGCATATTCTACTCTACTATTTTCTCACATAATAATGCAAATTAAATATGTTATTTGGTAACACAAGACTCTTGACGTAGTTATCAAAGTATATTCCATTATCACATCGAACACGCCAATTCGATAACCTTTTAACTAATCGTATCATGTTATGTTTCGATCTACACTTTATTTGACTCGACTATCTTTCACAAAAGCTAGCTCGTTGCACGCTGACTCATTTGCGGTCCTACATCAGTTAACTTGGGACATCACAGTCCTACGTTGGGGATGATTCAACTTTGCACTCTTTGTTTGGGATAAAGTTTGATTAAATAAATAAATAAGTTGTAATTAGTAAAGCTTAAGACTTGTTGATTACAAATGATTAATCGACTTAATTTCATTTTCAAGCGCAGCCAATATAAACATTGTCCATACTTAAGTCATATGGGGCCAGATTTTGTCCCTAAACAAACAACAAGAACAAGTTTTAAATCGAGAAACGGTTTTAGTTGATGAACCAAACTGGTTATTGTTCAAACCGGTAGTTCTATATCGGGTTGGGTATTATGGGTCGGGAACCATGATTTGGTTTTGAAACCGTTTCTTTTCTAGCTGTTAGGGATTTTTTTAACCGTTATCTAAACAATATATAATAGCTACAGTCTTTTTATTCATTTTCTGTCAATTTTGCCTTTGTGTAACCGTGAGATCGGTGGTGGTTCGATTTCGTGTCAAGCATATGCTCTCTATTTCATCTTACCTTGGTACGAATGTCCACCCCTAAAAAAATCCCTAACCCGAGTGATGAGTGACCACTTGTGAGGTGTGTAAGTAAATAATTAAATAAATTTCTAAGTAGGCTTGTCAGAAATAACTTACTTCAAACCTAAAAGGTTAAAATAAGTTAATGGAATAAAAATGCGAAAAATGGAGGAGGCACAACTTTTAACGGCACAAGTCTTGACAAAGCACAAGAATGGAAATTAGGGATGTGTCTGAGCCCACATATTATGAAGTTTTGCTTGACGACAAGCAAATGTTTGAGTGTGGGGATATTTGATAAACACTATATTATACAATTTTTATTATCAAATTTACTCACTTATCGGGAATAAACCTAACTACTAACATAAAAAAAAGTCGATTTTGTTTTCTTTTTAGTTTTTCAGATTTTCTAAGGCCAAAATAGCAAAAGAAGCATAATATTGCAGAGAAGTGAAGAAAATGGTAACTTTGGAAAAAGCCAGCCTTAGCACAACCCGTGCCCAGCCCGGCACGCCCCGTGCCCGACCTGAATACTCAGAATCTTCGCCTGATTCGACACAACTCCGTGCTTCTGATGGCACACTCTTGTGCCCAACTCAACACGGCATGTGCCTCTTATGACTAAAGATTTGGAGATCAAGCTTCTAACACGGCACAGCATGTGCCCAGTTCAACACAGCCCGTGCCTCTGACGAATGAAGATTTGCGGATCAAAGTCACTGACACAACACAGCCCGTGCCAAGCAGGGCACGGTCCGTGCTTGTCCAGACATTTTGCCTATAAAAGCCAACCTCCACCACTTTTCAATTTGCTCAATTCTTTCCTCTCTTCTCCCACTTTTAGATTAGTTGAGCCACTTGGCGTTTTCGAGTCTTTAAGTATGTCGGAGTCTGTAAGAACTATAACTAGCATTAGTAAACGAAAGCATTTTGTCTATGAAATTCTTTGTTTACTACCTGGCACATCTTTGAGCTAATCAGCAATGATTAGTTCAACTCTTACACTTGATTGGAGATAACCAACTTTTAATGAGCTTTCGAGTTGTCTTTATAACGTTGTTTTAAGATGTGTCTAATGACTTTATGAAAACCCTTTTTATTGAGAGTTTATTATTGATTTTCTGAACCAAACGTGCTCTTCGTATCACAGACCATTTGGGGAGTCGAAATCCCAAAGGTCGGACTTGTGACACCCGGTCGGGGGACAATGCATGATCCGAAAGTTAACTCGCGTCCCATGCTACATGATAAGACCGAGGTCCTTATGTTTATTTAAGAAAACTAGGCTAACCTCGCAGGTGTGGGCTGAAAATATTTGGCTGTGAATGAGGGTTGGTAATATTTATCACTTCACGGAAGCCGAGATGGTACATGTTTGTGAACTTGGCTCTGGTCACGTCGGACGTAGACATGTAGAGAGCTAGGTGCAAATGAAACGGGCCAGAGTCCCTTAAAAAGGTCATTTTGATAATAAAATAATCCGGTATGCATGGTTGTTCCCCTGCTGGTTCATGACGGCGTGTCGAGTACGGTAAGTCACCGGTTTGAGGGGCCCCGTAAGTAAGTGACATTATATCACTTTGTTTGTTTATCAGTGGCACCTTCCCACGGCGTTCGTACTCCTTGTAGACGGTTGATCGTGGAGATGGTGAATCAGCCTAAGATTCCAAAAGGTGGCTGGTCTTCTGCTGATAAACAATCTTAAAGTAAAGTCATAAAGCAACAACTGGATTTCAAGTTAATAGTATGTTTCTTCAATCAATATTGACAATGACTACTTAAATCTCAAAACCCATTTTATTTATCTATATATATATATATATATATATATATATATATGTATATATATACTAGAAGTTGACCCCTCCCGCGCGTTGCGGCGGGGACATCCGTTTAAGTTTTCTGATTTTGTACAAATCTAATCCTTCGCAAATTAACCCGTTTCCACCCGTTTTATTCAAGAAATATTGATTGGTTTTGAGTAGAATAGATTTAGCATAACTGAAGCCATCTATTCAAGCATAAACACATAAAGGGTCAGAGCACAAATTGACCTGCCAATAGCCACTGTACCTGTGGTTGCAGCATCCATGCCAATATTGACTATACTTTCTTGTTAGCTAATAGAGTAGAGCTACAAAATACCTATTATGATTCAATATGTTTAATACTTTCTTTTTCATGAACCAAAGCACTCCGAGCGCTGGTGACATTGCATCATCGAAGATAACCACTGGAAGCATTGCAGTGTCATCCATCATAATTCCATTCACGCGGTACCTGTTTTCCATTGTCAGTAACATGTTCAAAAATTATATATAGCGTAATATCACTTGTATATTATTAACTAAGCTGGCTTCTAACCTTTATCAGGGCAGACCTTAGTTTTTATTCTTTCCGGCACAGTTTATTTTTGTTTTAAAACCAAAGACTTTTTTATGTTAAGGTAGCTTGGTTTGTATGCACATGTATAAAGTATTGTTTATGATTTTACATGTAGATACTTACAGGTACTTTGGAGTGGGAATCGGAAGCCCGTCTTCACATATCAAGTTGCTTTTAGATTAAAAGTTAATGTAAATTTTTTTATTAGAAGAACATGCATCCTTATTGCTCTCATTATATTCTCATACGATGTTGCTTTCTGAACTAAAACTTCCAACATAACCGCTTTCATAGAAAACCTCACGGATGTGGGCGATTGGCAAAGAGACCTCTGTAGGCATTGTATATTCCGCAGAGGACTCGTAGGCATGAAAATAAATATCAATCACGCTAAAAGCAACAAAGTCCAGTGCAAAATATGCCAGTTTTGATACACTATTAGTACTTTCTTTCCCTTGAATCTCATTCTCATTCAAGCTCTTGTTATGATCATCCTCGTCCACTATTCGTTTCAACATTTCTGATTTTTCATTGACATAACTTGAATTATGATCAGCAGCTCCCAATAGATAAATAAAAACTTTTTCTGACTCATCCTGATAAGTTCATCATTTTTACTTAGTAAGATTCACAGGTTCTTTCCATTCTTTAGATACTTTCTAATCGGTTTCATATTCATTGAAATTTATCTCATCATCCTCAATCTGTTCATGCAGCATCTCAACTAATTCTTTAGTACCTAGAGTTAACTAATTTTGATCTAGAAAATTATCTAGCATGTAAAATTTCAAGAAAAGTAACTTCCAATCCAGTTTCAATATATTAGAACTTAAAAAATCTCTACTTATTTTATCTAGTTTATGGATCTCTGTGCATCTCCACAACACTTAAAAAATGAGTCATATCTGTCAAGAAATATCATAATGAATTTGTCTATATATGCAATTAGAGATTGTACGTATTTGGAATTACCTGCCAATATATGACTCCATGCATACTCGCCAATATATGACTCCATGCATACTCTGTTTTGGCTTATTGATAACGAGTACTCAAGCCTTCGAATTGTATTGAGATCCATATTCTTCTTTAATCCGACCTTTATAAACCTTCCCAAAGCCACCTTCACATAAGATGGTATTGTTCAGAAAATGTATATATTTCAAGATTTGAATGAGGCAGCCCACCCTAGATCATCGCTACTTTCTCAGAAAAAGTGACTGCTGCGATTAGCCGACAATAAATAATAATACCACACCTATAAATCCGGGTTGTGGAAGATGTTAACCTGTGTAATCGGAACGCCAAATCGAGTCGAAAGAGTTTCACGCGGGTGTGAATTACTCGGTGCCAGGAAGAAGACCATGAAAAGCTGCAATCAAGTGGAAGATTTGTTGGCAATGCTCCATGCGTGCAAAGTGGCTAAGGTGGTTTATTGTCTAAGGTGACAAAGTCTTGTGGGACCTAGTTAGTAGGTTGTTGAATTGGTTGTTTCTAGTTTCCATATTTGTTTCTTATTTGAATAAGTATTTTTAGACTAGTCAAAGGTAGCTCCACTTTATAGGGTGGAAGTTAGGGTTTCCATTTACTAGTATTTATAAGTCCCATGGCTTTGTATCTGATCACCTCATCTTGAATAATAAAAAGTTCCGATTGCCATCCATTGTTTAGTTTCTGCTGTTGTGTTATCAAATCATCAGTGGTATCAGAGCACCAGGTTGCTCTCAAGATTCACGACAATGGCAGATGCATCCTCATATACTTTAAATCACCTTCAAACACAACCCACTCCCATTCCAATCTTCAACGGTACCAGATACAAACATAGGTGCATCAGAATGAAGACGATTCTGCGATCCCGCGATCTGTGGGATATGGTAGAGTCGGGACCCGACAAAATTGCAACGGACCAAGGGAAAATCAAATCTGCACAAAAGAAAGATGCTCATGCGATCGCCATAATCCAACACGCCGTGCATGATCATCTGTTCTCTTGTATTGCTGGTGCCTCGAGTGCAAAAGAAACTTGGGAAGTACTGAAGATGGAGTTTCAAGGAGACGATCAAGTGAAGGCTGTTAAACTTCAAGGGTTGAGAAGAGAATTCGAAAATCTCTTAATGAATGAGGGAGAACTCATCGGCGACTATTTTTCCCGTGTCATGTCTATTGTAAGCCAAGCTCGAGCCTACGGTGAAACCGTTACGGATCAGAAGATTGTTGAAAAGGTGTTGCGAAGCCTGACTTCTCAGTTCGACTACATCGTCTCTACGATAGAAGTATCCTCTGATCTAGCAACCTTAACACGCGTGAAAGTCATGGGTTCACTTCAATCTCAAGAGGCTCGTTTAAAGAATCGAATTAAAGACAAAGGAGAAAAGATGGAGGAGCAGGCACTTCAAGTTACTGAAAACCCGCATTGTTCAGATGCGGTCCTCGGGTCATGGAACCGAGGTTGAGGTCGAAGCCCACAAAAGGGTCGTGGAAGATGCCGCACAACTGATCGCAGCAGGGTACCACAATGCCACGTATGCAAGAAATTTGGGCACATGAAAAAGGACTGTTGGTACAACGAGGAAAATCAAGTTCAAGCGGTCGTAGATGAACTAGAAACTACACAAGATCAGAATACTGCCGAGGAAGATAAAAAACTCTTCATGCTATTTACTGATGACACCGATGAACCCTCAATAGGTGTATGGTTTTTAGACTCGGGTTGCTCGAATCATATGACGGGAATCAGGTCAAGCTTTGCAACTTTTGACAATACCTTCTCTTTAAATGTTAGTCTTGGTGATAAACAGAAACTGAAAGTTACTGGGAAAGGAGATGTTAGAATGATGTTGGGTGATGGAAGTGTTAGGTTGTTGAAAGAAGTATACTACATTCCTACACTTAAATACAACCTCCTTAGTGTGGGCCAACTCATGAAAAGAGGGTTTTCTCTTTTGTTTGATAATGATCAGTGTACTATCAAGAGCAAAAGGACAGGAGTCACTCTCATGACCATCTTCAAAGCTAGAAACAACATGTTCATATTTGATGCAACTTCTCTCTCATGCAACTTCCATCGATCTCCCACCACTCACAGTGATGACACCAAGTTGTGACATCTAAGGTATGGGCATTTTAATTCTCACACTCTCAAAATTCTATCAGAAAAGAAAATTGTTCATGCGTTACCAACTTTAGGCTTACTTGAACCATGTGAAAGCTGTATAATTGGAAAATCAAGTCAACAACCATACCTCTCTCACTCATGGAGAGCCACATCATCACTTGAACTTATACATGCTGATCTATGTGGCCCCATGCAAGTGGAAAGTATAGGAGGAAGTTTATACTATTTTATCCTAATTGATGACTATTCTCGGATGAGTTGGGTATATTTTTTAAAGAGTAAGTCTAATACATTTGAAAAATTCAAAGTATTAAAAAAGATGGTTGAAAGAGAATGTGGGAAATAAATTAAAGTGTTGCGTACGGATCAAGGGGGAGTTTTGTTCTCAAGAATTTATGACCTTTTGTGAATCCCATGGAATTAAGGGGGAACTAACTGTTCCATACACACCTCAACACAACGGTGTGGTTGAACGGAAAAATAGAACTAGCATGGGAATGGTTCGAAGTATGTTAAAAGAAAAAGAGGTTCCTAATTGTTTTTGGGCTGAAGGGGTGGCGACTTCTATCCATCTATTAAATAGAATTATTACCAAAGCTATCAAAAATAAAACACCTTACGAAATATGGTGTGGTCGAAAACCTTCTGTGAGTTATCTTAAAATATTTGGGAGTTTATGTTATGGGCACATTCCACATCACCAAAGAAGGAAGCTAGATGATAGGGCTGAAAAGTGTGTATTTTTGGGGTATGCTCAAAAAAGTAAAGGGTACAGGCTATATAACCCAATTCAAATTAAATTCACTATTAAAAGAAATGTGGTGTTTATTGAACATAGCAGGTACCCTTGGGAAAAAATCAGAAGTAGCTTCTGCCTTGTCTTCAAAAAGGAAAAGAGAAGAGTTTACAAGACATGACCCATATCCTTTTCCTGTCTTACCAAATACAGATGAAGAAAACGTGGACCCCTCTGTGGTTGCCTCCCACACACATGACACTACCTCACTACATGACAACATATCCCCATCTAGTGAAAGCTACCACTCAAATGACTCACCCAACCTAACACCTATTACACCTCAGGTCACCTCTACTCACCCATCCTCTTCACACATGTCTACATCCCATAATCCTTCCACTACACAACAAAATACACCACCACCTTTAAACCAAAATCCTCCTTCCTCATATGCAGATATAAACCCAAAAATAATTCAAAGGCGCTCAATTAAACCTCCTGCATGGTTAAATGATTTTGAAAGTGGTGAAGGATTGTCAGATGAGGATAACCAACTTCTTATTCTCGCTGACCCAGAAAAATACAACGAAGCTGCAAGTATCCAAAGTGGGATAAGGCCATGGAAAGTGAATTGGCTGCTATTGAGAAACACAACACATTGAGAAACACAACACATGGGAACTCACTCATCTCCCTCCTGGAAAACATGTTGTGGGTATAAAGTGGTTATACAAAACCAAAGTTGGCGCTGATGGGAAAATCTTGAAATACAAAGAAAGGCTCGTGGTCAAAGGGTACTCTCAAGTTTATGAGATCGACTACAAGGAAACATATGCTCCAGTAGCTCGGTTCGAAACCATTATGGTTATTCTCTCTGTTGCTGCCCAATGTGGATGGGTGCTATATCAATTAGACGTTAAAACGACGTTTCTTAATGGAGACTTGGAAGAGGAAATCTACGTTCATCAACCCGAAGGTTTTGAGAAGGAGGGAAAAGAAGACAAGGTGTATAGGCTAAAGAAGGCCTTGTACGGGCTAAAACAAGCTCCACATGCATGGTATGATAGAGTTGATACATATCTCACTAAAAATGGATATGTTAGAAGTGCAACTGAGGCCACCTTGTACACCAAGCAAGTAGGCGATGATCTCATATATGTGTGTCTTTATGTTGATAACATCGTATACACTAGTTCCAACCCGTCTCTTCTAGAAGAGTTTAAAACGTGCATGGAAAATGAATTTGAAATGACGGATCTGGGTATTCTTCGACTGTTCCTTGGGCTGGAAGTTGAGCAAACAAGCAAAGGCATCTTCTTGTCACAAGGAAAGTATGCTAGGGGATTACTTAAAAAGTTTGTCATGAGTGGGTGTAATCCTGAAAATACACCAATGAATGTGAATGAAAAGTTAAGGCTTGAAGACAACTCAGCAAAAGCAAATGAAACTATGTTTAGAAGCCTAGTTGGAGGTCTTCTGTTCTTGACCCACTCTCGTCCAGATTTAGTTTTTTCTGTGAGTCTCAACTCAAGGTACATGCACAAACCCTCTCAACTACATCTTGGTGTCGCTAAAAGAATATTGAGGTATGTGGCTGCGACAGTGGACTATGGTATATGGTATGAGAAGGGTACAACCATAAGTTTGACGGGTTACACCGATAGTGACTGGGCGAGTTGTTTGGATGACAGACAAGTACATCGGGTAACGCCTTCTTCTTGGGCAGTGGGGCGGTCACATGGAAATCAAAGAAGCAAAAGTGTGTGGCTCTTTCAAGTACAGAGGCTGAGTATGTTGCATCCATAAACTTAGCTAAACAAGCAGTTTGGTTAAGAAGGATTCTGGGAGATTTGGGTATAAACGTTCAAGAGCCTACAACTATTTATAGTGATAATCTCTGAACCATCAACATGTCAAAGAATGCTATCGTGAATGAACAAAGCAAACACATTCAACTCAAGTATCATTATATTTGAGAAATGGTGGCTCAAATGGAAGTGAAGTGGATATTATGTGGAACAAATGCTCAAGTTGCCGATATGTTAACAAAGGCCTTGGCCTATGATAAGTTTGAAAAGTTTAGAGAATTGTTGGGGGTTCGGATGCTTGGAGCAAGGGGGATGTTGGCAATGCTCCATGCATGCAAAGTGGCTAAGGTGTTTTATTGTCCAAGGTGGCAAAGTCTTGTGGGACCCAGTTAGTAGATTGTTGAATTGGTTGTTTCTAGTTTCCGTATTTGTTTCTTATTTGAATAAGTCTTTTTAGACTAGTCAAAGGTAGCTCCACTTTATAGGGTGGAAGTTAGGGTTTCCATTTACTAGTATTTATAAGTCCCACGGCTTTGTATCTGATCACCTCATCTTGAATAATAAAAAATTCCGATTTCCATCCATTGTTTTGTTTCTGCTATTGTGTTATCAAATCATCAAGATTCACATATATGAAACCATAAGGTTACAAAACCCTAATTAGAAAAAAGAAAAGAACTTCAATCTCAGAGTACCAAATGAACGATTTCAATGGCTCATCTAGGTTTTGATCAGGGAACAATTTCAATGGCTCATCTAGATTTCATCGCAGGCAAAAGATCCGATGGAGACTTTCACTTGGGAAAAAAGCCCTAATCTTGATTGAATGGCTGATGGGGTGCTTTTCGATGTTGTGCTATAGATAGGTGTATTCAGAAGGTGGTGGCGATGGAGAAGCGTCTGTCTTTCTGATTATCAAAGCAACCACGCAAAAGAGAGTAATTTAGTGGTGGAAAAGAGATGGCGTGAAGGAGAAAAGGCATCAATAGTGAAGCACTGTAGATCGGTTGTAAAGAAGCAGGTAAGCCGTAAGATGATAGATGTGAGCCTGTGAGGTATGGCCAGGAAAATACGACCAATGGTGGATGAAAAGGACATGCTTCATGAACTAAAAGGGCTGGCTTCAAGCAATTGTAAACAAAGCAAAACATCTTGTACAATCTTATGAATAATTAATCTGTGAGTAGAAGACTGAATCTGTTTTGTATATTATATATATATATATATATATATATATATATATATATATATATATAGGGAGAGGATCATTTGAGAACCAATTGGTTTTGAGAACTTTTGAGAACCATTCTGAGCCACTAGTTATCTATAGGGAAATCCCCCCCATGAATTTGAGTGGTCCCCCCATGAAAATTTGTGGCCTAAAATGGTTCTCAAAAGTTCTCAAAAGCAATTAGTTCTCATTTGAACCTAACCCTATATATATATATATATATATATATATAAGGTGAAAGTTCAAATACAAAGGCTTTTTTGCGTGCGAAGGGAGGAGAGCGTGGCACGTGTTTGTTGTATATTTATGCGGAGGAGCATTATTGTCTTTTTCACAACAAAAAAACGTGTTTTTTTTTATGTCTAAGGTTACCGGGGCGAATCATTTTTTTTTGCGTGATTTAATTTCTTTCGATTATTATTAAATATTCGTTACTACAGGTTGCGTTATTTTTAGCGTGATTATTATCAATGTTTATATGCGTATTTTTTTTATAATACACGTACATTATATGTTTTTGGGTGATTTTTTAGTATAGCATTTTCTCACATCAATTAATTGTATCTTTTATTCTTCTTTCAGCCTGCGTTATTTTTAATTAATTCAGACGTTATTATTTGTTAATTACACTTTTCAGATATTAAGTGTAGCTTTTTTATGTTATATTGAGTGTGTTATTTAGTTTTAGGAAAAATGGACACTATTAATCCTAACTATTCCATATTGGCCAAAAATAATCCTACCTAATTTTTTGTACACTATTAGACTTATAAATTAACCATGTTTTTACCAATAATCCTTCCGTTAATTTTTTAAACCCCCGTTAACCTCAGCTTACG
This sequence comes from Deinandra increscens subsp. villosa, assembly GCA_039602395.1. Taxonomy (NCBI): domain Eukaryota; kingdom Viridiplantae; phylum Streptophyta; class Magnoliopsida; order Asterales; family Asteraceae; genus Deinandra; species Deinandra increscens. The sequence continues at coordinate 26,543,282 of JBCNJP010000003.1, forward strand.
TGGCTGCTTAGGTGGATATTTTTTTACCGTTCCTTGCTGATGTGTAATCAAATATCCCAAATTTAGTATACAAGCCCTAAATCGACTAAATCGATCACTTAATCTCACACACTTCCACCGTATACGAACCCTAATCCTCTGATCGAACACCATCAGCATCGTTCCACACTGAATGAACCCTAATTCTCTGATCGAACCCTAATCCTCTGATCGAACCCTAATCCTCTGATCGAACACCATCAGCATCGAAGCAATGGTTGATCGTTTTCACATCAGCTTACACTATGGAGGTGAAATCAAGTATCAACCGATCGTGTGGTATTCTGGAGGTATGTCAACTGGAATTTCAATTGAGAGTGATAAGATGTCCTTCTTCGAGCTTTCAGATTATGGTGTAGAGTATGGCAAGTACAAGAAGGGATGGTTTTCCCTCCATTGGGTTGTTCCAGAAATGGATCTCGATGGTGGATTGTTACCCCTGGTTGATGATAATGATGTAGCAAGCATGGTAGACATACTAGGCTCTACATTCACTGGAATTTTGAATGTATATGTTAACCCTATAATACCAGAAGTGGAGCCCATTGTCCAACAACCCAGGTCCATTAACCAAAAAGCCCAACCGAATACAGATGAAGCCCATTCAAGCCCATCTGAAACAGGTTCAGATTCAGGAGGTGTTGAATATATTGGGGAAGGAGATGAGGTTGTTGGTAGAAAATCTGAAAGTACAGGTTCTGAGTCAGAAGAAGAAACTAGATCTGTGGGACTGAATAATGAAGTAATTGGATGTGAAGGTGATACAGATGATGAGGAGTGGCAGTCATCGGTTAAAGCCATAGTCAAGGTAAAGAAGGTTGCTGAATTATCTCAAAAGCACTTGGTTGATAGCATTTTGAAGAAGAAAGATTATTCCTTTGAAGGTCCTGCTGATAACAAGGATGAAGCTCATGATGAAGAACACAAAAAGGATGAAGGCTATAGTTCTTATGAGGACTCAGAAGCAGATGTTAACTCTCCTGGAGAAAGTGATGATGACAACATAAGAGGAAAAAAGTACAAGGTAGATGTTCCTATTGTTACTCAGGATACAGATTGGACTAAGTGTGATTGGGTTGTTGGTACAAGGTTTGCAACAAGATCTGCTTTTAAAGATGCAGTTAGAAGGTATGCTGTTATGAATGGTAGGAGTCTAAAGATTACTATTAGTGATAGGAAAAGGCAAGGGAGAGTAGGTGTTACTTGTGTTAGTGATTGCCCATTTAGGCTATATTTGTCTGTTAATGAAAAAAAAGGTTGTTTTATGGTAAAGAGGGCTTTTACCACACATACTTGTCAAAGAAACATGACAAGGAATACACAGCTTACTACTGGATTTGTGGCTTCTGAATTTTTGCCAATTTTCAAAACAAAGCCATACTGGCCTGCTAAGGAGATCCAGGCAGCTGTGAAGGAAAAGTACAAATGCTTCATTGGGAAATGGTTTGCATATAAGGCTAAGTCTATTGCCCACAGAAAACTACATGGATCCATGAGGGAACACTATAGCAAGATAGGCTCATACTTGGAGATTCTAAGAAATGTGAATCCTACTTCTACATTTGTGTTGGTCACTGTTCCATCCTCATTTCATGGAATTGATAGTCCTAATGAAGTGTTCTTTAGGATCTTTGTGTGTTTTGATAGTGTGAGGAAGGGGTTTTTAGAAGGATGCAGAAAGCTATTGTGTTTGGATGGATGTTTCTTGAAAACTTTCCTTGGAGGCATGCTCTTGGCGGCTATTGGAAGAGATGCAAATGACCAAATGTACCCAGTGGCTTGGGCAGTGGTAGAAGGTGAAAATAATGACAGCTGGGGGTGGTTTATGCATGAACTTTACAAATGCTTGGGAGTCACAGAAGAAGGTAGGGGTTGGACTTTGATATCAGACCAACAAAAGGTATGTACTAACCTTTTAATTACTTATGCACTCACACTTTAAGACTACATTGTATGCTTATTATGTTACTTGTAAATGACAACAGGGATTGCTTAATGGAGTAACCCAATATTGGGGTAATTGTGAGCATAGAAATTGTGCCAGGCATATCTATGCTAACTGGCACAAAAAACACAAGGGTGATGACTTGAAGGAAGCCTTTTGGAAGGCTGTGAGAGCTTATTCAGTAGCAGATCACAATCTAGCAATCCAAGATCTTAGGGCCATTGACAATGATGCTGCAACTACATTACTGAACCAGAATACAAAGTGTTTTTGCAAGTGTTATCTTGAAACTGGAAACAAGGCTGATGTAGTGGTCAACAACATGGCAGAGACCTTTAATGGCTTCATCATCCAATCTAGATTTAAGCACATCATTAACATGCTAGAAGATATCAGGGTTGCAATAATGACTAGACTGAGAAACAAGGAAAAGGACATGGCAAGCAAAGCTGATGGTGTGTGTCCTAGGATCCTGTTGAAGCTTGAGAAGGAGAAGAATAGGGCTTTCAGGTGTGAAATAATGCCATCAACAGAGAACCTGTATCAAGTGAAGGATTTGGTTGATGAAGTTTCAGTTGACATAGAAAACAGGACTTGCACATGTAGAAAGTGGGATTTAACAGGTATGAAAGTGACTTATTAGGTTCTTAAGTTTATTTAAAGTTTAAGACATATGATACTGACCCCATTATTATGGTTACTTGTAGGAATTCCTTGTCATCATGCTTGTTCAGTTTTGGGATTCCTGGGTAGGCCAGCTGAGGAGTATGTTCATGGTTTCTATACTAAGCAAATGTACATGAAAGCCTATCAATTTTCCATCCCACCACTCCCCAGTGAAAAGTACTGGCCTACTATTGATTTCCCTTTGGACCCTCCTCCAATTAAGAGCATGCCTGGTAGGCCTAAGAAGAATAGGAAGAGGGACCCTCATGAAGATCCCAAGAGGCCAGGTAGATTGACAAAACATGGCATTAAGATGTGCTGTAGTATATGCAAGTCAACTTCTCACAACAGAAGAAAGTGCCCTGAAAAGGGTAAGGCTAGAGCAGAAGTGCCAAAGGCAAAGAAGCCTAGAGGGAGACCAAAAAAGGTACTCAAGCTGAATGATGAAGCTGGACCTTCAAATGTGAAGCCAATTGAAAAACCAAAGAGAGGAAGGCCAAGGAAATTACCAACTCCTCAAGCTAGCCAGTCCTCACAAGTCATTCAAGCAACTCAACTTTAAATAAGTTTAGGATGTTTGGGTTGTTTAAAAACTTCTATTTCTTAACTTCGGACTTCAACATCTTCTTCTCTGCTTCCAGGTTCATCTTTGCAGCTTCGAACTCTCTGTTTTTAGCTTCAAGCATGTCGTGATTCAAGTGTAGTCCCAAGGCTCGATCAACTTCATCTTTCCACATAAAAAAACTGCATTTGTTGTCCTACATTATAGAAAAACAGAAATTGGCTTGAATCATCTCATTAAACTGAAAGTGGGGTTGAATCAATAGCAAAATAGAAAACATACGGGCCATAAGGGACATCCATAGAAACCTTCTCCAGGTCTTGAGGTGTGGTTACCTGCAACCCTTGGAATTGCGGGTAAAACATGGTGGCAGTAGAGATTCCCATCCAATCCAACCTTAAAAACCTTACCTTTCTTTGAAGACGTAGCAGATGACGCTGAAGATGAACTCATCTCGTCGATTAGGGTTATTGGAGGACGGAGACAATGTAGATTTGGGGATTTCAGACGCTATTAGGGTTTTAAACCGATTGGGGGTAGCTTTTGTTACACATCAGCAGGTGACGAGGATGGAAAATAGCCACCTAAGCAGCCACGTAAGCTGAGGTTAACGGGGGTTTAAAAAATTAACGGAAGGATTATTGGTAAAAACATGGTTAATTTATAAGTCTAATAGTGTACAAAAAATTAGGTAGGATTATTTTTGCCCAATATGGAATATTTTTGGCCTTAGTTTTATTCTTTGCGTTGTTTTAGTTTATGCGTGATTTTATGTCAATTCTATTTTGATGCGTGATTATAAACATAAAAATACATTAATAGTGTGCGTTATTTTTACATTTATTTTTTACATTTATTAGTGTGAGTTTTTCATCATGCGTAATTTTTATAATTTATTGATGCGTAATTTATAAACATTTTTCTTAAATGTTAGTGTTTTTGTCTGATAAACTGTATTTTAAAGGAGCAATTATAAGCAAAATTAAATAATTTAAAAAGATTCACATTATTATATCTTCTATTCTTATTTCAGCATGCGTTATTTTTAATAATTTTTTGCGTTATTATATGTTATTTTATATTTTTTATTTTAACCGTGTGTATTTTTTTTATTGTGTTTTTTTTTTGTTTTTTAATTACGCGTTGTTTCGTTTCCCCTCCAATTTTAGCCCTTATAGTATATATTGGCTCTTTTGGTGTGACCATGCATTTTTACAAGTAGAAAATCCAGAAACCCTCCTTACTCAACTATCTTCTTCTAACTGATCATCTCCGAATTTTTCATAAAACAATGGCGTCTTCTTCTTCTTCCAATGCCTTGATCAACCTAATTGAACAAAACCATCGGCTGGAAGCCAAGGATGACCGCATCATGCATAATAATTTTGGCGTGATGACTGGTCTTACAACCAACAGCATTCAGGCGCACGCTCGGATGCTACAAGAGGTTCTGGATCTTCCACCCTCCCCCATGCAACAAGCGGTTGTTGAGTTTACGACGCAACAACTTGCCCTGAAGGAGCAGATCCATCATGGTCTGCGTGGCATTATGGACAACGCCATAAAGAAGTCAAGGGACAAAGCTTCCTTCTTGAATTAGATTAAGGAGCTCTAGGCGTTTTATCTATGTTTATTTTTTTAGTCTTTTGGATTTCTCTTTTTTTTTTTGTAATTTTTGTGAAGATCCCGCCCCCTCTATATTGTAAAGAAAGGGTTATTATATCAATGAAGTGAAAATTTAAAAGTTTGTTGTTTGCGTTTTTTTGTTTTTGTAATGCGTGATTATAGAAACATCATGCGTAATTATATTCTCGTGTTGCGTCTTTTTTGTTACAGCAACTATGCCCTGATCAGTCTCTAGAGTTGTAAAGAAGAAGCCCTTAGAGAATAATCTGTTTTAGATAGTTTGCGTGATTTTTTGTTATGTGTGCGTGATTTGGGAACTGGGGGTTTTAGGTATCCTTGATATTTGTAAAGAAAAATCCATTAGAGAAGTATTTTATAGATAGTTGCGTGATTTATGTTATGTGTGCGTGATTTTTGGAATTGTTTTTAGTTTTGCTTTGATGTTTTAGTTAGTTGCGCGATATTTTTTTTGTGTGTGCGTGATTTTTGGAACTGTTTTTAGTTTATGCTTTAATGTTTTAGATAGTTTGCGTGTTTTTTTGTGTGTTTTGCGTGATTTTTTACTGTCTTTTTTAAATTGATGTGTTTTTCTTCTGTCTGTGCATGATTTGGTAACCTCTTTAGAGAGTTAGGTGACATTTTTTGTGGTTGCATTTTTTGTTTTCATTTGTTGCGTGATATAGTGGAATATTTTCATGGTAATTGTGTGATGCGTTAGTTTTATGCGTTATTACTTTTTTTTAAATATAAATATACTCTTTCCGAGAAAAAGCACGCGTACCCTTTTATTATTATGGGGTGTGTTTATTCATGTCCGTCAGATCTATCAAACGCGCGGCCGAGATGCCTTCGCACGTTTCGCACGGAAATCGTCATTTGTACAATAACTTTCCCCTATATATATATATTACTAACTTATTTTCTAAAAAAACCGAAAGATAGATTCTGGTTAAACGTTAACAAATGTTGAGTATTGAGAGCTCTCATTTTTCATTGTGTCCTAATCGGCCCCGATTCAACTTACCACTACTATATGCCCACGATGGGTGTACTTGCCCGTGTAACGTGATGAAATGGTAGTTGTCAGGTAAATAAGGTATTATAAATTTAAAAGCTTCAAGATGCTACAAAGGCTAAATAAAACTGTCATATTTAAAGTACACCTCAGCACACGTCAAGGTGGCTAGTGAGGTGATGGGTACAAGGTGGTGTAAGGTTGAAGTTGATGGTGTAGGGTGGTAGAAGTCTAAAATGGCATCTAGCTTGATTAGTTGAATTGCTTGATCAAATGGTGGGGTTGTGTTGGGGTTTTCGGTTAGAGGCCGACGAGGGGAGGGAGTCGGGTGCCGGGTTCGAGCCGAATATGGCCCCGGGTCGACGGGCTCGAGGGTGGCCACGGGTTGGGTGGTTTGCATGGGGTGGTCGACGTTTATGCATGGCGGGTCATGCAATGCGGGTCGGGTCGGATACATGGATTAAACGAATACAAGTCTCGGGTACTAAATATTATGAATGGTGATCGGTGATTATAAACGTTTTTTTTTTAATGTTTTCAAATAAAAACATTGAAATTATACATTATAAAAGTTTAACGTTAAAACGTTTTAGTATTGGACAAAATCGATAAATAATTAAATAAACGACGTTGTTTATAAAATATTTTAACGTTAGAAAGTTTACGGGTTTGTATGTATTTATAAAATACTACAAAGGTGACGGACAAACATAAAAATATTATTTTTATATTATTTTATTTCTTGTTATTAGAGTTCCAATAATAATAAATATTATTTCATTGTTAATTACCAGATTATCGCAGGGTTACGTCAAGACTATCAGACGGATTGCATTTCACCTTGTCTACGATATTTAAACATAGGTAAATGCACAGATAAAGGTAGTTTAAGCAGTTAGTTACGTAGTTTGACATAGAAAACTTACGGGTTGTCACAATTATTTATTTCAACACGTGAGTATCTTTAATTAGATCTCTAAATTCTATCTTCTTTTAAGCTATAGTTCTCAGTTTAATTTCTTAGTCATACATACCCATTAGATATCAAATACTTTAATTTGTTTAGAGTAAATTACGTCAGTGGTCCCTGTGGTTTGTCTCAATTAACCTTTCGTCCCTGAACTTTAAAAATTAGGGCTATGGTCCTTAGTTTGCACATTTGTTTCATCTATGATCCCTAAGCCGAATGTCCATTAAAATTTTTTATTTTTTAAAATGACCATTATACGCCTAGCTTTTTATTTAATAAAAATCTATAAAATAATCAAAAGAAAAACTTAAAAACTCCTTAACAACCCTAATGGATGGTATGCCTTTTGACAACTCCTACACCAAATAAGAATCCAAAAAACATGATCCATGATTCAATGATTCACCGATTCACAAAGCAAATAGCTAAACAAAACTTGATATCCTCAATCAACGATAGAATTCACTTCCTTAAATGAAACTAATGATCACATGAAATTCAAATAAATCCATTACTCGCGAATCAGTCACACCAGATTAAAACATCAATTATGCCCAAATCAAGTGTGGAATCGACACATACCGGTGATCGCAAAGCACTAAGACTTCCACCATCAAGGCAAATAACACAAGCATCCTCATCCTCTTCCTTGATCTTCTTCTCTTGTAGAGGTTTAGTTAGCGCAGGTTTAACAGAGCGAGGTTTCTCCTGACCCTTAGCCAGCTGCCCTCGTTTCCTCTTTTCCAATTCCCTAGCACCGATATCTAACTCCTACTAACTCTTGTTAACTCCACCTTTGCTCATCCATCCTTAAAATCATCCAACACACCACCTCCGAACCATCACAAATTAGTTGAATCCTAGCACAAACTTAACTCTCGACTCCCGAATTTTCGCCCTCCATTTCAAAATTAAACAAAATTAGAACTCAGCTGCAACATCCACTTGTTTTTCAAAACCGAAAACCCAACCCGTTTTTCAAATTTGGATCAATCTTGGATTCCAAAATAAATCATAATTTGATATTCAAACGGGTTAAATTCAACTTCTGTTCAAAATATGGTTTTGCAAAGTGTTTTGGGTTAAAACTGTAAGTAATAAAAGTTTATGCCATTTATGTAAATTTATCAAACTTTGTGGAACTTTGATGAGAAATATTATTTTAGATGTTTCAAAATCATTTTCCAAAATAAAATAATTAAATGACACATTTTTTGATTAATTAGTGGGTTAAAACGCGAATAAACGAATTTACTAATTTTCACGAGATTTGGTAATAACCGGCAATCTTGCAAATTTTAAAAGTCATATTTTTTATGTTCCATTATGCTTTTATAAGTTTATATTGCAAAAATTTAGAAGCTATCGGGCTGAAACAGGAACGAACAAAGCAAAAGAAAGAAAAAAATTAACTATTTTCTGGCCACCACCTTTCGTGGAACTCGAGGGGGTCCCTTTGAACATGTTTGCAGTCCGTCAACCAGGTCCATCAGGCCTGGTCGCGACCTGATGTGTTTTAGGGTTGTTTTTGGGCTTAGTTTTCCGTTTTGGTCCATTTCTCATGCAATTTTCTCCGGTAATTCGATCCTAAAAACGCTAAGAATGCTTTCCAAGTTTCTTTTCCATCTAATTTGGATTATTGATCTCCGACTAATGGATCAAATCTTTCAATTTTGACCCATTTCCAAAATTGAGCAAAACCCCTAAATTCTTCTCCAGGCAACACTTACCACTATAAATATGACCATATACTGACTCCTTGAAGCTTGCTTGTCAGTTTGTATTTTCAATTTTGAGATTGATGCATTCCTTTGGAATTTCAAAAGTCAATAGTTACAAGTTTGACTTCCGATTTTGAAGCCTTCCAGTAATCTTTTCGGGTAATTCTTTTTGCCATCTACTTTAGCATACAAAATACATCATAGCACCTATTATCCTCTCTGTTCTTGATGTATTAATAAAAAAGTCAACTTTTAAAGTCCTTGATTTGGGGATGTTAACTACCAATTTGCATTTAAACAATTAATCCATGTCTTTAAAGAGTCCTAATCTATTATAACTTTATTATAAACTATTTTCAAAACCCTAAACTTGGTTTTTTAACCATAAAAAATATATATTTGCAAACTATGCTTGAAAACATTGATTTTTGGCTACTAACTTCGAACAAAAATTCATAGTATATTGATTAGATAAATAATTATCAGATTTGGAACATGACCCCTTATTATAGGTAACATGATATGTGCAATAAAATCCCTCAATTGTATTGCACATGCAAAATTGGGACTTTCGGGCCATTTTTTCTCATTTTAGTAAACTTTAGGGACTAGATTTATAAATAGTTGAATTTCCATTAGTTTTACCATTTTAGTCCCTAAACTTAGAATCTTGCCAATGTTCGTAGATTAATTTTGGCATTTACACTTTTGGCCGAGAAGCTTTAGTTTTTCTACATATTTGCATATTAGGTCCCCGAATATTAAGTTTTGAACATAAATACCATTTTAGGTTCCAAATGCCTTAGAACCAAACCTTTTGTATAACAAACATAATTTAGTGATAATGCTTGAGACTTGAATGGCATGTAGTAACTGGAAGGGTGAAAAGCGGTAGTCGTGGTCTCTGTCAAAGGATAAGAGTTCGCATAAATCCCATTGTCGGACCCGGATGCTTACCTAGGATGCCTCGATGAGTGTGTCATAACCTATTAGGCCAAAGAATGTCTAGTAACATATAAGGTATTGTTACTTTCAGAAGCTACATTTTTATATCTCAATTAATAACACTGATACACATTACCCAAATGCATAAGGACTTAGCCAATAAACCTATTTTCATTAAATCTATCATATTTAGGGTGACCTTCTCAGGTTTCATTTCCAATACCTTCCACTTCTAGCTTTTCATGTCTTCAATCGCTATTCAGGTTAGTAATCCTTGCCCCTTTCTCTTTTTTCACTTTGGGGTGCAACATGTATCTTATATGAAATGTGTTTTTAATTACATTTCAAGTTCAAATGCGTATGTGCTATATGTGTAGACTATGTGTTATGTGATGTTTAGTTGATTGTCAATTTGTTGTCAATGTTATCAGTAGTTATCAAGTTATCAATGTTTTCATGTGACGCCCACTCCTAGACTTGGCACCAGGAGGGCTCACTAATCGGATTTACTCATGAACACATGGTACAACAGAGATAACTAAGCAGCGGAAAATAAAAACTTTTCATTTATATATAAGCCAAGTATAACAGTAAGGAAGATACAACATAATCTAACGACTAAATCTTATATATGTCTATGCAGTACTCTACCGAGTCCTTCCTGATAGCTTGCCCACCTAGTCTGTCCTCACCAAAGCCCTTTCCTTGCTACATCAAACATCATCATCACCTGAAATACATATGTTTTTGGAAAGGTCATCTTACGCTGGTGAGTTCTACGTTTTTCAAAAATGTTACCTTTGTCTCGAAAGTTTATTCCAACGCTTAGGCCTAACGGCCCCCTTTTATTAAATATTTATCAAGTATAAAACATAACATAATTATACTGTAACTTTAAAACCATTACCTTTTAAGCATTTATCAGGTATAAGCATTATACCAAAATATAACCTTTAAACATTTATCAGGTACAAGACATAACAGAGTTATACCAAAACATTTATCCATTTAACCATTTAACCATTTAACCGTTAACCATTTAACTATTTAACCATTCACCATTTAGCAATTTAACAGGTATAAACATAACAGTATTATACCAAGACATAACCTTTAAATCATATTAAAAAACCATTTAGTACTCAAAGTACTTTGGGTCTCCTAGACCCTCTCTTGTGCAAATATTCATTAGGTATAAAACATAAAAGAGTTATATGAAATATTATAAGCAGTAATTTATTTACTTACTAAGCATTGCTATTGGAACCACGTTAGTTCCTCGGGAAACCGTCGCCACCCATATACCTTTTCAATAGAGCAGTCGTCGCTACCCCGGAGAACCGTCATTCCCCGCTTCTAGTTGTACAACAACCTTTTCCCTTTTCACTAGACAATATTTGCTTAGATTAAAACCTTTTCATCCTTTTCAACCTTTTCAAAAGTCCATTTAAATAACCTCTGTATTTGGACTCATAACCTTTTCAACACCAGTCCATCACCCGTATATGGAAATAAGAGTTTTATAAATATAATGTTATGGGTCTTGTTAAACTTTAGTGAAACCTACACTGGACTGGTTCTATAAAATTTACTATTGTATTACGGGTGTTTATATTTAGGAAGTACTGCAGCGTATCTACCACACCTTAAATACAAACGGATATTATATAGAATCATCCCATTATAGATTACATCTTACAATTACAACAAGGCTAATAAGATCATATTTACCCGACACGTATTCACATACATAAGCATAGACCAAACGTTCACATTTTCCATTTCTCAAAACTTTATATAAAAGTTTCACCCTTTATATTACCCGTTCATTATAACCTTCCCGAAAACTATTTATAACGGGTAATCATCATTTATAACAGTTTGTAGGCTTTAAAACATTTCACGTATGTGTATCGGCACAAAACATGTAAAAGGCATTTTAACACATTTCCTTAACAATTCTCATATATAACATTCCTAAAGCAATTTAGGAGTTTATCATGTTAGGACACTTCACCCGTAACTATTATCGCAACCTTTTCACATATATTTCAAATCAACAACCATTTAACAGTTTAATACTAATAAAACATTTTATCAATAATCATTTCCATAATATTTTCATAACCTTTCACGTATATATCAATCAAAACCATTTAACAATTCTAACGGTTAAAATAGGCAATATTTCGGTTATAAACCATCTGAAGATATTTTCATAGCATTTGTATGTATATCAGCCCAAAACATTTAAAACATTTAAAGAGTGGGCTCATAGAACTCACCTTATTCTCTTAAGCAGTTAATTTAGACAAAACATCCGATATGTCTTCCAATTAAACCTAGTCACGTATTGTATGGCGTTAACGCAAGGTTTAATATAATAAACACTTCCTATGTTTATTTTAACATCTTATTATCTTAATAATATTCAATAATTAAGTTTATTCATTTTTAAAGGTCAAAATGACCAAAATGCCCTTTGGGTAGTTATCCTTTTTCTTTTAACGATAATACGAAGACGTGCTTTCCTATATGTAAACGCTCACTCCGAGATCTCCCAGTGAGGTACGCCATTTCCCAGTTGGGATTTATGCGACACCCCCGCTTTGCCAGAAACCCCAGTGTACAGGCGCTTACCCTTCCGGTCTGCACGAACTTCTAAATATCCGATTAACTCGGTATTTTCAATACTTTAATATTATCCATTTTAACTTCATATATACTTATTATATATGTAAACATGGTATTATACAAAAATTCAAGTCCCATACCCTCCGGATTATTTTATATTAAATAATTGTATTTCGAAACCCTAATTTCTCGTTTTTCTTGTTTCTTGACCAAAACTCATTTTTATTCAAAACCGACTTAGGATATAATCCATTATAACATTTTATAATATGCTTCAAAATATCAAAGCTTAGTTCAAAACGGTTTACTCAATTTGGGTAGAATAACGTTATGAAAACCCTAATTTTGACCCGTTAACAAAACCTTTACCAAACATTTTCCAATTGTGAAATAAACTTAGTGCTTTCTTAAAACACATAATTTTAGGATTACCTACAAAAATTCAGACCCTAATTCCAGCCCGATCACCCAATTTTGGCAGAACAAGCTCAAGAACCCTAATTTTTATGTATTTTTAGAAATCATACTTAGGAGACAATATTATTAAAAATAGAGATATGTTATTTGAGATCATACCCAAAGAAGCTTGACTACAGAATTTCAGATCCAAAGCCTTCACCGTTTGAGAGAAATGAGCCGAAGAAGAATCTGGGTTCGTTTAGGGTTTTTAAGGTGGAAAATTGAGAAACTGGTGATGGACAATGAACGTTAAGGGCTCTATTTATAGTCTTTAGGTTCGTATATGAAGCTTCAAGGTGTCTATGGTGTCAATCCGGCCAAAAACGACGCGTAGCAATCGAATTTTGGGTAACAAGCAAGAGGACATGGCAAAAAACGAGCCAAGAAGGAAATATGTCCGCTGGTACGGCTGGCGTACCGCGAGGGGAATCCGCGTACCGCGAGGGAAGTTTCACAGAATGACAATTTTAGTCCTTGTACTTTTTATTTACATTTCAGCCCCCAGACTTCTACCAAACTATTATTTTATGCTTTAAAACATTTTGGGGCATATTTGTAAAAGTTTCTAAGGCTTGGGACACGCACGATGATATACGTATATATACGTGTATGTATATATATATATATATATATCTTTCACTATTTGCACTTTAGCCCCTTAACTTTTATTCTTTTATTATTTTATGTACCAAAACATTATGGAACATTTTTCTAATAGTTTCAGGGCTCGGGATACGTTTGATAAGGTTTATATACATTCATATATCTATATATATTTATATATATTTTTCATCAATTTACTTTTTAACCCTTCTACTTTTATATACTTATCATTTCATGCTCCGAATCACTTTAGGATACATTTCTAATAACTTCTAAGCCTCCGGTTCATATAAATACATATACATACAAATTTATACGTATAATACTCATAAACCTTAACTACGTATTTATTCATTTTTAACCATCATTTTAACATAAGGATACGTTCTTATTTATTTTGTACATGTTTAGCTATTCTAACACGTATTCCCATGTATATATTCATCAAATGAATATTCAACATGCATTCAAACCATTAGAATATATATATATATATATATATATATATATATATGTATATATACTTACCCATATTATACCATATATACAAACACCAACTGATTGTACAATCTTTTAAACATGATGTACAATCCAATTGTGCATTTGTGTACACCTTATAATGCAGACATACTAATGGTACAAATTTTAAACATGAGGTGCAAGTTATAATGCTTGCCTTACAACATCTTCTATGCACACCTTAGAAGAAGGCAAGTTCCGCCCCACGTTCGTCAAATAAAGCAGGGTCAAATGGAATTGGACATGTGGGGCCATTCACACGCCATCTCCACGTGCTCAGTGATTGTCCGCCCCTGATTTACGCTCACCAGCGGTCTTCTTTCTTCACTTTGCTTCACCTGCTTCACCTGCTTCACCAATTAATTAATGTAGCGTTCCCTCAACAGGTTTCCAGGTACAATGACAAAGGGGGATACTATTTGAAAACTGTGGAGGCATGGCTGCATCTTCCTCTATATGTTCATATATAGTTATATACCCACTCCATTCATCGCAAATCTCCACCCCGCTCCATCATTTGAACGGTAAATTCGATTCTTCTTCTTACTTTGATCAATGTTCTATTGACTTCACTTGATGTTTCTTCACGATTTGGTAGGCGTTCTTTTGGTTTCAGTTCATAAATTGGACATTGCTATTGTAATGCGAGTGTCTAGCAGGGATTTACATTCAGGGAACCCATATGGCTTTCTTATTTTTTATTCATGAGTGGGCTTCTTCGATTTCCTTGCTCTGCTATGATTTAAGTTCTATGATCTCCCCTGTTTTCAATCTTCTGATCTTTATAGGCGTTCTAAATTAGGCTTTTATTTTTTCTTCTTGCTGAATATAATTTTTTTTCTGAATTGGCATATCAATTGAATGTTTATATTCTTTGGAGATATAGGTTTGCCTATATTTCTTTCATCTCTCATATAACGTTTATAGGGGTGCTACTGTCACAACCTTTTGATTTTGGGAGTAATTTCTTTTCAGAAAATTATTTTCCCTGCTCTGTGTTTAGTTTGTAGTTCACTTAGGATTAAGGCTATGAATCTCTTAACTTTAAACTGCATGTTGTATGTGTTTACTGATGCTTTTTATGTCCTCTATTTGCTGAGTGTTTGCTTTGTACTTTAGTAGGTTAACTAGGTTTGTAACTGTGACATCCGAGAATTCCAAGGTTAACTTCCGTTAGACAATCTCCGTTAGTTACGTTATAAGTGTTAACTTAGTAACTAATGCTTAACTAGGCCGAATACGTCCACGACCTTTGGTTGATCACCGAACCCGTCCATATGTGTTATGTGTTTATTTATTTATTGTCATTATGTGCAATGTGATTTAAACGCATGATTTAGTATTGATAATAGAATGTCAATTGGCCCCTTTTGGTTGCCAGCAAAACTACCGGGCGAAACTGTAGATTCGCGCGGTAGCCGGCTAAACTGTTTGATTTACATGTGTTCAGAGCCAGCGAAACTGCCAGCGAAACTAGCTCCTGATATAAAGACCATAAAACCCTAATTACTCCCCATTTGCATAAACCACACAAAACACACACACATTCTCCATCTCTTCTCCTGTGAAACCTGGTCAGCCGAGAAACACCACGAGCCGACGTGATCTCAGCCTCGAGACATCACCCATTCGGATCCTAGATCGAACCGTGAGTCTCTAAAACCATTTTCATGCATATTCTATGTGTCTCCTTAAAAAGCATGCTTAAACCTCCATGTAATGGCCTGATCTTCTCGTATGATGCTTAGGGATGTTATATCTGTTATAAAGTCTGCAACTTTACGTGTAAAATCATTCCATAATGAAGATTCATGCTAGTTAGGTCATTTTGTGCTCTAAAATGTGTTTTGGTGATTTGATGATGAAAAACCATGTTTAAGGTGTTAAGTCTTACTGTTTAATGTTGGTAAATGTTTATACATGCTAGATAATGAATTATATGAAGTATGGAAGCTGTTAGAAAGATTTTCAGTCAAATTTATGGGTTTTTAGCGACTAGCAAAACTAGGCATTCTTTAGGCGAAACTGTAGTTTCGCAGACCCTTTGAATATTCATTCAGCGACACTATGTAGCGAAACTATAGTGTCGCCTGTGCATTACTTGAACGAAACTACCGAGCGAAACAACCATAGACCTTGTCCCTGAACGAAAGTTCAAACCAGTTTCGAGCGAAACTAGCTAGCGAAACTGTGTCATCGGGTATTACCCAGCGAAAATGCTGCCCGTGCACACAGCGAAACTGTGTATCGAAACTAGGTAGCGAAGCGAAACTATAGCGAAACTGTATAGCGAAACTGTGCCAAGACCCAAAACCCAAACTTGTGCAACTTATTTGAATGTTATGCCATGACTTACATGATTATGCAACAATGAAACATGCCTTGATTTCTGAATTATGTGAACCATCGTTTTATGATCAACCATCGGTGTCGTGTGTCGATATGTCGTGTCATAGTTCCAACGTGCTATGTTATGGGCCATAGTGACGTAAGTTAAATATTAAGACACAAAACTAATACTTAAGACCTAAACGTCTTCTTAGGTCTTCGTTAAGCAAACAATATTTGGATTACTTAGCAAGTGTAGCAGTGCAACCAAAGGTGAGTACCGTGAACCCGTTTGGGTCACACTGAATAACTTAATGAAAAACAATGCTGACAACCTTATGAGTGCTATGCACCTCTCTGATGAACTTGAAAACTTAGGAGTGCTTGGCACCCACTTGTGGAACTTGAAGTGTTTTATGGGAGACACTTGTGAAATACTTAAACAACTATTTCTAAAACGAAACTGAAAATGTTTTCGGGATTCATGAGAACCCAAAGTAAACCGTTTTAATATGGCTACTGTAGGTTAAAGTCTAACCACATGATATCACATGATTTCTAAGGATTGCCTTATAACTGAAAAAGTCCTCAACTTAATTGTGCCATTAATTGTAAAGCGAGGGGATGTTGGGTAGATCTACTGGAGTCTGACAAACTCCGCCTCGTGACACGGGAAGTGCACGTAGGTACAATATCAGCCTATCTGACCGTGATCCCGAGAGGACACGGGGGAGGCAAAGCCGCGATGATGTAGGTCCGCAAAACAAAATAGATGATGGCGATGCCACTACGAAAATTATCAGTCAGCTTTGGTACAAACTTCCTTAGTGCATGGAACAACGGATTAGCTACCCGCGATATCGGTTGAGCACTTTAACTATACAAAACTAGTACATACCCGATAACGTATGTTACGGACATTCCTTTTACTAAACCACAATACTATGATTTTGGATATCACTAAGCATTGCTTTTCACAAATAAATATTTCATAAGTATATGTTGACACGATTATGATTATGAGACCGGGCCACTGCATGACAAGCCCACCGTGAACTCACCAACCGTTAGGTTGACACTTGCGTGGTTTAAACTTTTGCAGATCGCTGAGTAGTATCCGGAGCGGGTTGGCATGGCACATGAAGACATTTACTTTTGTTCAAACTTAATTGGGAATTTAAAATAATGAATTTGTAAAGCACGTGGTTAGTGCTAAGATAATATTTTTCCGCTGCGTATCATGAGACTTTTATTTATGACATATGTTTGGACTATACTCTGATTCGTTTAGTATTTGTAACTAATGGTTGTGGTCCTGGTTTGCTCGCACCCCTTAACGGTATAAACTCCGTTAGTGGTTAATTGGGGGTGTGACAGTAACCCGTGTGATACACGGGATGACAAAGAATTAATCGAATCGAAACGTGATTAGTTTTTTAATGTATTCAAATTCATGAGCTTGGTTTTGTCTAGAGTTCTGATTTAGTTTCTTTTACCACAAAGGATATCCTCTAAAGTAAGAGTTGGGCTTTATTTTAATTAAAACTAAGTTCAATTTCTCTCCATGGCTTCCAATCACAGAAAATATCAGATTATGATGATGGGGTAGTACGGTTTCGGGTGATATTTAAACAGTGGCGGCGAAAGATGTATAATTCGATACTGTGTTTGAACTCTATATAAGACTATAAGTGTTCATATGGATTTTATTTAATTGATTGACATTCAACAATATGGATTTTGGGTGGAAGCCATCGAGAGAAATTGTGCCATTAATAGTTTGTGTAACCACAGGCACATGCCCCCCGTTGCGACGAGTTTGTTTGTTTTTCCGAGGGCGTAGTGAGAAATATTAGTTTTAGTGACTTTTATGTAGGGGTCAAGCTATTCATTTTCATTAGTTGTCTGCACGAAAATTATAAGCTTGTGACTTGTGAGCCATTAATTTCTATCGACTATCAAGTTATACAAAAGTGGAGTTGCTACTACTGTTTCTAGTTGAGTCAGTTTTATTGAGAATTACAAAAATTCATCAGCCTTGATCCGCTGCTGCACCAATGTTGCTGCCACTGAACGTACTTAAAAATAGGCTGCTGCACACATCTGATGTGTACAAAAGTCTCCCTGTTCTGATCACGAAAACTATCCGCGGATCGCGCGGACCTCAATTGGGGTTCCAATGCTGCCTATTTTCAATTTCAATGTTTTATTTGAAAGATTTTAAAAAATGACTAAAGTGCCCCTCACTTAACGATGACTTTTAACACCGTTAGTGATAAAGGACCTTATATGAAACATGTTGAAAACATAAAGGATGTCAGGTGTAACAATATTACTTAAAGGACCTAATTCGAAATCGGGATAAAACTTAAAGGACCTTCGGTGTAATTTACTCAATTTTCTATTATAAACATAAACCTGATGGTTATCTAATTTTGAAACTATAAACTGAATTCACCAAATAAACCATCAGAATACCAAACTACACCAATATAATTAGCATGCATAATAAATCCAACTCTGATTAAGCACAGAAACAAAGAAGAAACAACCGATTATCATTAGAAAACAAAATTACAGAAATAAAATTAACATGCAGCTCTCATTAAGCACAAAAGCAAAGAATAAAAAACCTATATAAAGTAATCAAAGAATAAGGGCAGAGGAATTTACCAACTTAGGGCATGACGAAGATCCTTACGGCACGCAAGGAAATTATACCTACTTACCTAGATGACATATGAAGAACGCGCATGTTTAAGAAGAGATGAACATCTTGAAAATCGAAGAGGGCAGAGGAAGAAAAACGATGATACGTTGAATCCGACAATCTTTTTCACAGCGGCACATAAACAGCGTTACAAACCAAGGAGTTGGAGGGCGTCGAAAACACGTAATCCTCGGACCACCTGCATTGCTTTTACTGGTTTAGAATGGCCGAAAAACTCAAATCGTAGAACGATTATATCCCAGGAGCTGCGAAATTAAGATGATCGGAGCCAAATGCTTGATCGATCAGAGATTTTCAAACATAGAAACCTAACTTTTTTGAATCGATAGGTCCTCAGATCCTTCCGGAAAACTCCATGAGAACAACAACAAAAAAACCGACTAAAAAAGAATCGGTTATATTCGATCTTCAATCTTCAGAATTTTATGTTCCAGATCGAAATCATTTAACCAAACCAGGGGAGAGAGATGGAGGCACGAGCGAAAATGACAATTCAGAAGCTCCGAGTAAATGACGCCGATTGAAATTGCGATTTAGGAATTGGAGTATTGCATGTGACGATTGAAATCCAATTGCTCTAGTAATTGATGATTAAAGGAGTCCATTGTAAGTTTGTAACTGATAGGGTTGAAACTCATAAGGTTGAGGTGAGATTGAACTCAATGAGATGATCCACGTGGCAGAATATTCAGATAAACACATGGTAAGATGGTAAGAAGGGCTCATATGGATTCTTCTTTATTAGTATAGAAAGATTAGGGCTATTAATTTCTGAATTTTCAAAATGCATTTTTGAATGTTCGGTCTTCTTTTTTATGTGCTCTATGGCTATTCAGGGGCATCCATGATATGTACTATATATGTTTATTATTATTTATTCTGGCCTCCTATAGGCGAATTGTGTATTTTTTATTTTAGTTTGTTGCGTTATTATTAGTAAAAAATATGTCATTGTCTTTGTTTTCTCCTTTTTAATTTGAATTCTTTTCTTTGCAGGTTGTCTTCAGATGATTTGGTTTATCCTCCGCTCTGTAAGTTTCCAATGGTTCATTCCAAATAACTACTTTGTTTCTTTTTGGTCATTTTTTTAATTGTTACTATTGTTGTGTGTCTATCTATGTCTTTCTTTTATATATAACTTTGGTTAGCTTTGTTTGTTTTCTATGTTTATTTGTTGGTCTTCTTAACATTCTTAGTTTGATTTTTTTGCTTGCATTGGATTTCTGCCAAAAGAAACATACTGGAAGATTTAGGTAAATATTTATGTCCATAGAAAAGTAAAATTAACATCGAAGCCTCTAAACAGAATCAACAGATCGCGTTGGCAAAAAGCTAAAGGGCAAGGATGCCATATGATAGGCTGATGGGTCCATATAATGTGAATATTTACCAATGGCAGGTGGTCCTTTCGCTGCTTACGTGTGTCTTGCATTCTGTAAGGTTATATTCCCTCATTCTACACACCTATTTTGTAATGCTTTCGGTGATTGTTGTTCTTATTGTTGTTGCGTGCCTGTCTCTTTACTGCTTTCATATGAAAATCTTGCATGTCTGTCTGTTTACTGCTTTTATATGAAAATTTTCTTTCTTTAGGTGCCTTCACATGTTTCTTTGTTATCACTGGGCATTCTTAGTTTCCTTTTTTTTACTTACGTTAAATATCTATTGTTGGTCTTCTTTAGTCATTCTGACTATGTTTGAAGGATTTGGGTTGCTGGTTTTTTGCATGATTGTTGATTCCTTTTTAGTTTGGTATATGGTCATAGCTTATGTTTATTATATTATCTATATAGCTGTCTTTTCTGGTAGCCATCCTTGATAATTTTTGGGACGTTTATGAACATGTCTGTTAGCCATGTAACGCGCAAACGTGCGCGCGTCCGAACTGCCTTGGCATCCTCATCTGTTTCTTCCACTTTGCGCACTCAACCTCCAGATGGTGCTGGCATAGGCGTTAGTCCACTGCGGCGGTGGCTTCGTACACTCATCTGTTGTTTTCTCTCTACGAGGTGAGGCTAACGATTATGTTACACACCCATATGTAGCGTCCTCTTCCCTCGCTGGCCCTTCTCATTCTGTTGACGTAGAAATGGTATACTGATGTCCAGGTTTGAAGACAGGCTTTGTCCAGGTTTGAAGACAGGCTTTTGAGGTTTATAATTACAGAGATTGCTTGGTTAACTAAGTCCCTCAATAGGAGTTGGTTAAAGGTACTGTGCTTACTTTCAGTTTCATATGTTATATAACCTTTTTGTTTATAATGTGTAATTATTTTGGAGGATAGGTTAGTAAATTGGATGATCTTAACTATGCCTGCACATGAAATGGATAAAAGCCTGCTTGAACAGGTCATAAAAAGGAAGAGTCATTGAATCGGAGCATCTTTGCTATGTTTGGGTATCAAATGGAATGTTACCTCCTTCAAGAAGTCATCAAAAGGTTATTTTAACATTGCATTTGCTTGAATAATAATGGTTCTGTGACCAACAATGCAACTTTCCAATGTGCAAAGTACGACATCTGAAGGCCTTTCAATTTTCATTCATGTTCTGTATCAATGGTTTACAGGTCCATGTACATTTCCTAATATTTAGTTTATGCCCATGTTTAGTACTAACTATTGCGCCATAGTCGGTTATGGATCTGTTGAAGCAATCGGGTAGGTTATCGGTGTCCTTGTCATTCCATTGAACCGCAGGCTTATAGTTCTGATGCCTCTAACATGATTATGTTCATGTGTTGCTGAGAAGAAAGTCGGGAAAAGAGGTTGAGTAATTCTCATGGAAAATTGATCTCAAATCGATGGCCTTACCGGAAGCAAAAATTGCACGTGTAAACCCGATTTTTAAAACGGTCCGACTCCGCCGTGAAGCGCGGGTCGACCCACTTGTATCTAACATAATATAATTGTGTACACGTATTTTCTTCTGGTTATCATGTATTTCTATCATATCAACTTTTAAACACGTATTTCATTTTGATATCACATATATCAATTATTCTTGTTATGAAAACACATATCTATCACATTTCATTAACTAATCACGTGTATTGTTCATATAACACTACCTTTTATCAATTCAATACTCGTTAATGGGTAAACACGCATCTTTCAAAAGTTTCATCATGTTTGGCTATCTAACACATATATCATATGTATTCATAACATAAACACGTATACCAATTGCAAATCATTACCCTTTACCCATTTATCAACCCATAAACCATATCAATATATGTTTTAGCTACTTAACACGTATAGCACACGTATATAACTTAAGTCACGATTTTTTTGGGGGTGTTACATTTCAAGTGCGTAAACATTAACATTATTGCATATGTTTCACGTATCCTTACATATGACACACAATGCATGTTTTCACTTGTATACTATGTATCACACTTGTGATTACTCACCAACATTATTGTTGACCTCTATTTTATACATGTTGAAGATTAGTGTGCTGATGTTTCAAGATGCTATCACATAGGACTCTTGGACCTAGTTAAATGAATAGTTATACTTGTTATTTATTTGTTTCATGTATTGTACTATTTCCATGTTATCAATGAAATTCAGCTTCTTTAAATTATTGTCACTTAATTAGTTGTCATGAGCTGTTGGGCAATCTAATCATGCCCCGACGTTTTCGTCATCGGTTGGGGTGTGACATCGGCCCATCATCATCACCGCCATGAGAAAAAGTCAACAAACCATACTGATGTAAATATGGTAACGCTAATAGGTAGGATCAGAAAATAAATCGAATGGATAGGCAACCAATGATCGAGTTATAGAATCACCACATTCAACTCGTAGGGCTATCTAAAGCTGAGTCTTGGATACATACACACCACTGAAAATCAATAATAGGTTACACAGAACACCATCTAACTTACCAAACTTAGAATAGAAATGGACAATGCAATATCTCTAAACTCAACACCGGGACGCGTGAGTTCCTCAACACCTGTTTTTGATGATAAGGTACATGAAGAGATGCATGAACCACCAGAGCCTAAAGAGGGTGAGCTTAGATGGAGTAAACAACAAAGGTTTGAAAAATCCTTTGGTCCAGATTTCATGGCTTACATGGTAGAGGATTAGCTCAATACTCCGCAAGGAAGTAACCTCTTATGATGCGCCTTAATGGAAAGAAACCATCAAGAATGAAATTGATTCTATTTTACAGAATCATACTTGGGAGCTTGTCGATCTTCCTGATGGTTGTGAACCACTTGGATATCGATGAATATTCAAGAAGAAGATAAACACTGATGGCACCATTGATAAGTATAAAGCGAGGCTAGTGATCAAAGGATACATGCAAAAAGAGGGTCTTGATTACTTTGATACTTACTCACCTATGACGCGCATAACCTCTATAAGGTTGGTGTTTGCAATAGTGACTTTAGGGCTGTTCATCGGTTCGGTTTTCGGTTTAAACGGTTTATTTGGATCGGTTAGTTTGGTTTTGAAAAAAAAAAGTTCTAACCGAAAACCGAACCGAACCGAATTTCAAATATGATTAACCGAACCGAAACCGAACCGAATTCAATTCGGTTCAATTCGGTTCGGTTACGGTTAGAACCGAAATAACCGAATTAACCATACTAACCAAATTTCATCCAAGTTCAAACAAACTTAATCAAATGGGTTGCAAATCATACAAAATTAATCAAATCCGTAAAATCGTAAATAGCCCCTTTCTGCTAAAAACAAACCCAAACAGACAAACATTGAAACACTTTAAACTTAAAATTTCGGAGGTTAATTAGCTCTTTGAACAAATCGTAAATAGTCCATTTCTGCTAAAAACAAACCCAAAGTTTGAACAAATACATTATGTCACTATATATAGTTTTCACAATTAGATTGCTTTTAACTGTAAAGTTTTAATGCTAGAACAAAAAAAAAAGAATTAATAGTTAGAAATCGAAATCCGAAAGGTAAACAATCTGAGGAAATAGTGATGCAAACCTACAAACCGGCGTGAAGGGTGGCAACGGGAAGGGTGGTGGCTGGCCCGCGTGAAGGGTGGCGACGGGAAGGAAGCATACGGCGTGAAGGGTGAGACCGTGAGAGGGGTTTTACGGTTTTCAATTTCTAACTTTGAGTTTTAGGAATAGGAGGCGACGCACGGAATTGAAGTCTAATTTAGACACTCTAAAACTCTCCCAATTTAAATAATATTAATTATTAAACTAATAATAATAAAAATATTAGAATATATAAAATAAATTTTGGTTTATTCGGTTAAACCGAATTAACCGAATTAACCGAATTTTTTAAAAACATCTATCCGTAAACCGAACCGAAAACCGAACTTAGAATTCGGTTACGGTTACAAACCGAACCGAAAACCGAAATTTCAATATGGTTACGGTTTTTTCGGTTACGGATACGGTTCGGATATCAGTTTTTTTTTCGGTTTTCGGTTATTTTGAACAACCCTAAGTGACTTTACGAAATTTGGAGGTTCACCAAATGGATGTTAAGATCATGTTTCTAAATGGTGATTTAGATGAAAAGATCTACATGGAACAACCTAAGGGTTTTTCCGCTCCTGGCCAAGAGGGCAAGGTGTGTAGACTCGTCAAGTCTTTGTTTGGATTAAAGCAAGCTCCAAAGAATTGGCACCAGAAGAAGTTTGATCGCGTCATGATTGACAATGGATTTAAAATAAATGAGTGCGGCAGTGTGTCTATACGAAAGACACACCTGGAGGCTATGTAATATTATGTCTTTACGTGGATGACATGCTTATCGTTGGGAGTGACGATAAGATGATGAAGGCCACTAAAGACATGTTGAAAGCAAGATTTGACATGATAAACATGGGGCTCACGAATGTGATTCTTGGTATCAAGATCATAAGAACCGTAAATAAACTTGTGTTGATTCAATCTCACTATGTGAATAAGATCCTTGAGAAGTTCAATGCAGGAGATATGTCATGACACAAAAGAAAAATAAGTGTGAATTTCAAAATGAGAATCACTGTGTATACATGTGTTCATTTTGCAAAGATTTAAACTTGTTTGATTTTCTTATTTTGTCAAACGTTTGGACTTTCTCTGCGTATCGAAAGATCGACCTGATTGTTGTTCGTTTGACGTTCT
>JBCNJP010000003.1:26568667-26631015 GCA_039602395.1 Deinandra increscens subsp. villosa
TCTCATTCACACACATTTTCCAACAACGTCAACTGCTAACCAAAGAGCTTTTTTCGTATGTATCTGTTTTATGTATAAATTATTAATATTATTAATATTATAAAGAGTAAACTTTACTTTTTAGTTCTTAAGGTTTGCATAATTTAATATTTATTAATTCAACTGATGAAATTCTAACATTTTAGGATCTGAGGTTTGATTATTTTCTCAATTTTGATCACTTTATAAATTTACATTCAAATTAACGGTTGAAATCAGTCAAATAGGATATTAATGAGGGGTATTTATTTATTTGATACAAAACGCAGTAATTGACTTCCCCTTTTATTTATTTGAAAAATGGCTGGGTTACATAATGTTTTTTGGGGGAAGTCAATTACTGCGTTTTTGTATCAAATAAATAAAAGGAGATGGTTAAATTATGAAAATACCCTTCGTAAATATCCTATTGGACTGATTTCAACCGTTAATTTGGATGTAAATTTAAAAAGTGACCAAAGTTGAGAAAATAATCAAACCTCGTGCCCTGAAATGTTATAATTTCATAAATTGAATTAAAAGTGTTAAAATGTGTAAACCTTGGGGACCAAAAGTGATGTTTACTCTATTATAAATTATTTCAAACATATTGAGACCACAATTTTGGTGGAGTGGATACAACCCTTCCCTTCTAATGTGGAGGTCAAGGGTTCAAATCCCACCGGACACAAAAAATTAATGAAGAATTATAGATGTGGGTCAGAGGTTTTACCACAGTAAGCCTTTGCGCGGTGGGTTTTTCTGGAATGGATGTGCAACATAGAGGGTCTGTTTGGTATGAGGTAATGGAATGAACGATGGAATGGAATGAGCGACGGAATGGAATGGTCGAGGGAATAAAATGGATCATTACCATTCCGTCGTCATGTTTGGTTACCATGTGGGAATGAAATAAATCGTTAATCCGCATTGTTTGATGGTAGTACAAATAAAGAAACCGAATACAATTTTCCTAATATTTCCATTTAAAATTAATATATTTTTTTATATTTATATTTTTTAATGTTTTAATTTTTTATTAATTTAATAAAAATATTTAATTTATATTCATATTGTTTATTTTATTTGTTGTTATTTTTTATTTTCTAATTTACGTTTATTTTTATTACTTTTTGTTTTTGTTTTCATTTGTTGATTTATTAATTTATTTTTATTTTATATTTATTTATTTTGCATTTTTGGTTTATATATATATTTTTTTTACTTTTATTCTTTATTTTTTTTCATATAATTTTAAGAAGAAATTTAATCGGAATTTTCTTTTTAATTCCATTCCTTGAGTGAATCGAAAAAAACACCCCCCCATGGAATGAAAATCTTCAGAAATGGAAGGAATCTCATTCCTTATGTAATGGTCTATTCCATTCCAATGTGCTACCAAACATGTCATTTTTCATTCCAACGTAATGATTCATTCCATTCCATCTTTCATTCCTACATACCAACCGCTACCAGAGGGTTTTGATTACTCACACGACATGTGGTCGCAGCGTGTGTCAAAGGTAGCATCGTTTGCCATGATGGGACCCCCGAATAACCGGACGTTTGCCGTTAAAAAAACAAATATACACAATTTATTATTACGATCCCTTCTTTAAAAAAAAAAAATACAATTTTTGATTTTTAATTAACGTTATTAAAACCAAAGAATATTATGTTGTGTGGGACCCTCAGCGAGAAATGAATGCCACAACACGCCAAAATTACGAGTTAGCCGTTGCTCCACAGGGCCTCACACATGCCACACCTCCTCAAGCTCTCACCCCTCATAATAAAGCAGCACCCAAAAACCCTAATTCACTCTCACCACACCAATGGCGGATGAATTCTCGTTTCTTACAGATAGTGACGACGAAAGAGCCGTTGAAGATGTTCTCTCTCAAGCAATGGATCACTCCCTTCTAGAACAAATCGCCGCCATTAACTGCTCCTCTTTCTCCGCCTCCGATAACCTCCCTTCTCACCTCGAAAACCGATTTCGAAAACTTAAATCCCTTCCGACCTCCGCCGCCGCTCCTCGCTTTCCGCCTTCTAAATCTAAGTCCTTCACATCTCAATCCGGCGTCGATTCGAACTTAAACGATCGGCATCACGCGTCTACCAATTCTGTTGACTTTGAAAAGATTCCAGATCTGAAAAAGTGCTCGGAAAAACCGTCTCCTTCCGCCGCCGACGATCTAGAAGAACATGAACGTTCTGTTGATTTTGAACAGATTCGAGATGAGAAGAAAGCATCGAATTCGAGATCGAAACCGAAATCTTCAACAGATGTGAGGAGTTTGAAATCGAAATCGTCGGAGTCGCGGTCTGATTCGTGGAGTCTGTCGTCGCCGGAGTCGGAATCGAGAAGCGTGTCTCCGGCACGGCGGGGTATTGGTTGTCTGTGGTGTTCTCCGAAGAAGGAGAAGAGGAAACAGGGGAAGGAGAATCGGTTGTCGTCTTCGTCATCTTGGGGGAATGATTTCGATGCTGAGTTTATGAGAACGTTTTCGATGAAAGAACAAAAGAAGATTATGAAGAAGGCTATGAAGGAGGAAGAGAAGATCAACAGGGAAGCTGAGAAGATTGTGAAGTGGGCGAAACAAGCATCTTCTAGAATGATGGATGTTTCTGGTCTTCAAGATGAACTTGATGATAATTCTAGCAAGTAAGATGGGTTTAGTGAATAAAATACACAAATTAATATATATTATAGTTGATAGTTGATTGATGATGCTGTTAAAATTTAATTAATTACACGGTATTAGACTTTTATGTTTGATTTTTAATTTGTACTTAAGAAAAAGATCGTATTATATTTACTCCCGTTTGATTTTTGTATCCTTATATGGGCCGTGTATCAGGGGCGGATTCAGGGAAAAAATTCAGGGGTAGCGTTAGAAAGAAAAAAATTTGTCGGGACTAACGGGGGTTCGGGGGCAGCGTCCCCGAAAAAAATTTAGGTAATTAACGGGTTTTTGATCATATTTTCAAGTCAGGATCTAACTAAAAACCATAAAATTTATTCGAGGGGTAGCGGAAAATTCGTTTCAAGGGTAGCGAAATATCGAAAACAAAAAAAATTACACATCGCAGTAAAAGTTCAGGGGTAGCGGGCGCTACCCCTGTCTTTCAAGTAGGTCAGCCAGTGCCGTGTATACATATACGTGTTGTATAAAACTATGAAATTTTAAAAAATCTACAAAACATATACAGGTACATATAGAGAGAAGTTCACGTAAGAAGTTTATGCAAAATAAGAAGGATAAGAAGGGTAAATATGGAAACATGCATATTTTTCACTTTCCCCCCAATTATTAAAACGTTTATAACTTTTACATACGATATTATTTTTTTATAAAAATTTCACCATAAAAACAAGCGTTTATTTCACCATAAAAACAAGCGTTTATTTTATCTTTAAAACCCATAAAATATTGCTATATATATATAAAAAAAATTATGAATGAGCTGAACATATAACACAACGACCTGAACATATGACACAATAACACAACGACTTGAACATATGACACAATGACACAATGACCTGAACATTTGTTCAGATCAGTGGCGGACCCACTAAGGGTCCAGGGGTAGCGCCCGCTACCCCTGAACTTTTACCCCGACGTGCAAATTTTTTTTTTTTTATAAGTTTTCGGTTTTTCGCGACCCCTGAAACGAATTTTTCGCGACCCCTGGAAGAAATTTTATGGCTTTTACTTAAAAATATGATCAAAAGCCCCTTAAAAATATGATTAAAAGCCCGTTAACTACCTAAATTTTTTTTCCGGGGGCGCTGCCCCCGAACCCCCGTTAGTCCCCGCTACCCCTGATATTCTTTCCTGGATCCGCCACTGGTTCAGATCATTGTGTAATTGTGTCATATGTTCAGGTTATTGTGTCATTGTGTTATATGTTCAGGTCAATTGTGTCATATGTTCAGGTCGTTGTGTCATATGTTCACGTCATTGACATAATTTTTTATTTTATTTTTTATATAGCAATATGTATGAGTTTTAAAGATAAAAAAGCGCTTGTTTTTATGGTGTAATTTTTATAAAAAAATAATATCGTATACAGGTCGGATATATTAGTATGGGTGAGGTTATTGTGAGAAGTTTAGTTTGAATAAGAAGGATAAGAAGAAATCATAGCCATTAGATCTTCAATTAAATGAATATCTATGGCTTAAAATTTTCCTGTGTAAATTAAAGAGAAAAAACTAAAGAAAATAAAAGAAGGAAGGGTATTTTTAACTTTTTATCAAATTCCCCCCATTTTTTAAACCATCATAACTTTTAGATACGACATTATTTTTTTTAAAAAAATTACACCATAAAAACGAGCGTTTTTTTATCTTTAAAACGCGTATAGTGTTGCTATATAAAAAATTATTTTTTTTACCTTTTCGATTGTATCAAAATGTTCAGTCATTGTGTCATTGTGTCATTGTGTCAAAATGTTCAGATCATTGTGTCTATTGTGTCAAAATGTTCAGATCATTGTGTCATATGGTGTTAAAAACCGAAAGAGTAAATTTTTTTTAATTTTATATATATCAGCACAATATATATACTTTTGACACGACGACACAATAACAGAATAATCTGAACATTTTGACACAATGACACAATGATGTGTCAAAATGTTCAGATCATTGTTTCATATGATGACAAAAACCGAAAGAGTAATTAATTTTATATATAGTAACACTATATATACTTTTGACACGACACAATGACACAATGATCTGAACATTTTGACACAATGACACAATGATGTGTCAAAATGTTCAGATCATTGTTTCATATTGTGCAAAAAACCGAAAGAGTATTTAATTTTATATACAGCAACACTATATATACATTTGACACGACGACACAATGACACAATGATCTGAACATTTTGACACAATAACACAATGACCTGTGTCAAAAATCGAAAGAGTACTTTTTTTTTCATTTTTTATATAGCAACATTATATGCGTTTTAAAGATAAAAAAATGCTCGTTTTTATGGTGTAATTTTTTTAAAAAAAATATCGTCGTATGTGAAAGTTATAAATGTTCAAAGAAAATGGGGGAAGTAGATTAAAAGTCAACAAAAGTGGCTAAGATAAAAATACCCCTCCTTCCAGTTTTATTATATCAAGATCCAATGGTTGAAATTCCTTCTTATCATTCTTACCCAAAACAAACTTCTCATTTGAACCTCTCCCATATTAATATATAGTCCGTATAATTTAGAAAAGACAAAAGTTGTCAACTCTAACCACCGAAAGAAATATATGGGATGGATATTTTAGCACACTGAGGTGCTGGTTGGTTGGTCTGAACTAGAATATGGATCTGACCGATTCAGAGGAAGTGTTGGTTTAGAGGTGTTAGGTTTCACCGTCTGGAGGAAAAAAGATCTGACCAAAAAAGTGATTCGTGTTTATCTGATCCAGGGGATTGAAAGTGGCTGACGGTGGGCTTGCTGCTTGGACATGAGACGAGTCGCTATGCGGGCGGGACACGAGCTGAACGAAACCAAACCAGGTCGCTAAGCGCTTGTTGGGACAAGCCTTTACGAAAAAAAATCTAACAAAAACTTGCTCGCACGAGACCCGGGTTTTCGGAGCTGCATTCGTGTCCGCAAGTCGCGCGGGCATCGCATTGTTTTTAAGGGATTTCAACCAAATTTGCACCCCCCCTACGCGCGGGTAGATGCCGGAGTAAAACATAACATTAGAACTTAATATGTATTAAAGGTTTGCATTATAAACTAACCATTTTTTTGTTCACACGCCAATATGGAACAAGTTAAATGAAAAAAAAATAGAATCAGACATCTCATTCAGAGATCCAACCAAACAGGTTCTTACTGCCTCATCACTTACTGGTTCAGAATCTCTTATTCATCCAAACACTTATTTATCTGGCACCTATTGAAATAGATTCAACCAAACAGCCCCCAAGTATTATTAATTTATGAATTTCTAGTGTTACTCTTTGGTTTATGTTTTTAGCGCCACCTTAATTAGAAAAAATAACAATAATAAAATAAAATAAAATAAATATAAATTATGATCGATCTTTTTCTTTGGGTACTTCCATTTGGCCCAAACATAATAAGTGATACATTTTCAACTCCATGAAAATGTCTTCTAAGAGCATGAACTTGTAAATATTATGGTAACCCAAGTAAACTAAACATAATGGAAATGTAATGAAATTAGAATTACAAAGGCTTTTTTTTAAAGTTTGTTTAGTTGGGTAACGAAAAAGTTTGAAATGCAATTAAATTCTTTAATCAATGGAATTTTGTATTATTACAAAAGTTTTTAGAAATTCTTTACTTTAATGAAAGAAAAGTATATGTCCTCAAATTTTATTAATTAAAAGAATTCATTCAAATTTAAATTTGCTCATAATCCAATTAAACACAACTTTAAAAAAATTTTTTGTAATTTTAATTCTATTATAGTTTAGGAACCAAACACCCCTTAAGACTTTAAAATGTAAAAATCGTTACCTTCATTATTCACAGAATGTGGCTATATTGCCGGTTACATGGAAAAGGAAATACATTATGAAAAGGAAATGACAATAAAGCAAATTACATGGCTATACAATTACGGAAGGTTATACAAATACACAAGGTTACATAAAATTATATGGCTATACAATTAAAGAAGGTTACAACAAAGCAAATTAATATAAAATAAGAATTTCAGTTTCAAATGGGGTTTTGACTTTCTTTCGTACACATCCTTAATAAACATCATAATAAGGCTATCATAGTGGAACGTTATCACCCTAAAATAATGAACATGACGCCTATATGGCGGCCTTCCACCACCCCTTCGAGACGTCATGTTAGGAGATCTCTTATCAAGCGTTACCTACATAACGCCCTACTCTTTGATGTTTTTTTTTCTTTTTTTTTTGTTTTTTTTTCTATTGGTTCTCCTATCCTCATAACCCCCTACTACACCCTTACCTCATTTCTCAATTGCCACGTCATTTGCCACATGACATATAACCCCAAGGGAAAGGGGTTACCACTACACATAGCCTAAGGGCATTAGGTGTGGTATTGGTGTGGTGGCCACGTCAGCGATGACTAGACTTCCTTATGTGCTTTTAATAGGAGGGGTATGGTAGCGGCTATGGTTGTGTTATGTGGTGTGGTGTAATTTTTTTATTAGACTATGTGTAGTGGTAACCACCCTCCCTTGGAGGTTATATGACATGTGGACTCCATCTCATCAAGAAGCTTATAAAAAAAGTGGTGTAGTCATAACCCCGTAACCCCCCACCTCATTATTTAATAATCATTACTTAGTCATTCTTTTTTTTTAAATAAAACTAAAAACAACATATTTTATTTAAATAGAAAAGTTACATAATTTTAAAATTTAAAAACTATAAAACGAAAAAAAAAACTAGTCATCCTCTGGAACGTCACCATACGCCTCATCCTCGTCGCCATTACCATGGTCGTCGTCGTCATCACCATGCTCGTGGTCGTTATAAACATAGGCGTCGTTATCATCATGGCCGTCATCATCAACATCATCATCATCATCATCACCGACATTCTAAGTTGACGATTTACCCACGTATGCTCCACTAAGTCCGCCATTAGTGCGCTATGTTGTTGTCTAGACCGCATGGTCGTTAAATTTTGAATACGTTCTTCCATGGATGCTTCTGGCAGAATAACCTGGTGTTGGGGATCGTAATATGAACATATCGTCTTACCCCTGTCCTCCTTCACCATATTGTGCATGATGATGATGGCACGCATACAAGCTTTCATTTTATCAAGCATCCATAATCAGCAATGATTTTTCACGTAATGCCATTTCTTTACCAATGTGGCGAATGTACACTCGATAACCTTTCTTGCCACCTCTTAGACCTTTTTGAAGTGTTTCCTTTTTCCATCAATAGGGTCCTTAAACGTCTTCACCATAATTGAATATTCTGGGTATATCTCATCACCTAATAGATAACCATGTGGATAATAGTTGCCATTTGCATAAAAAGAAGCCTTGCCACATTTACCCGATATATAATCCTCTATGATAGAGGACCACTGCAACACGTTGATGTCGTTGTTTGAACCGGCTACCCTGAATTGTGTGTGCCAAATCCATTGATCGCGCGAGGCTACGGCTTCAAGAATCACAGCCGGGCCCTTTGATCCCCCCCCCCCCTTGTGAATTGGCCTTTCCATGCGGTGGGACATTCTATGCTACCAATCGTACCGGGTAGACCATACCGCTTATTGTGTCGCTCGTATAAGAGTTGAAGATCATTCCACGACGGCTTTTGTAAATAACGTGTGACATACACTTTCCATATTCCTTAAAAAAGTATAATAATTAAAAAAAAGTGTAACAATTTAAAAAAAGAGTAAATTACGGATTTGTCCCTGTGGTTCGCTGAAATTTCACCTGTCACACCCCCAAGTAACCACTAACGGAGTTTATACCGCTAAGGGGTGCGAACAAACCAGGACCACAACCATTAGTTACAAATACTAAATGAATCAGAGTTAGTCCAAATGTAAATCATAAATTAAAGTCTCAAAATACGCAGCGGAAAAATATTATCTTAGCACTAACCACGTGCTTTACAAATCAATGTTTAAATTCCCAATTAAGTCTAAGTAGAATTAAGAATTGTCTTCACGTGCCATGCCAACCCGCTCCGAATACTCCTCAGCGATCTGCAAAAGTTTAAACCATGCAAGTGTCAATCTAACGGTTGGTGAGTTCACAGTGGGCGTGTCATGCAGCGGCCTGGTCTCATAAGCGTATGTATCAACGTATAAATAAGTAATAGTTTTGCAAAACAATTTCCAAGTATTGAATTTTCGAATATGCACTAGTTAAGTAAAGATTAAAGCGGTCAACCGATATCGCGGGTAGCTAATCCGGTTTCCATGCACTAAGGAAGTTCTTACCAAAGCTGACGTAACAGAGTTTGGCATTTGCCGATGGTTTGTGCCTCCAGTTGTGTTCCTCGTGGGACCCACAACTAAAATAGGCTGATATTGTACTCCGTTCGGCCTCCAACCGGTTGGCTACACATTTGTGTACCGCGGAGCAGGGTTGTCAACCCTCAGTAGATCTACCCAACATCCCCTCGCTTCACAAATTAATGGTACTAAATTGTTGAGGACTTTTAAGTTTCAAGGCATCCTTAGAAATCATGTGATATCATTTGGTTTAGACTTTAACCTACACTAGTCATATTAAAATCGTTTATCCTGGATTTCCTTTGAAATCCCAAAAAGAGTTTAAGTGTCAAAATGGTTGGTTGCGGATTTCATTTGAAATCCCAAGGATGGACAGTTGCAAGTGCTTCCCATAAAACACTCCAACTTCCATAACAGATATCCCATTTGGCGATACCTCAAAATGTCAGCATTGTTTTTCGTTTAGTTATTTCGTTGTGACCCAAACGGGCTCACAATTAAAGGATTAGTGAAACTCACCTTAGGTTGCTCAGCTACACTGGTTAAATAACCCACGTATTTGTTTGCTTAATGAAGACCTAGAAACATGGTTAGGTCTTAAGTATTAGTGTTGTGTCTAATATTTAACTCGCGTCACTATGGCCCATAACATAGCACGTTGGAACTATGACACGACATACCGACACACGACACCGATGGTTGATCATAACAAGGGTTCACATAATTCAGAAATCAAGGCATGTTTCATTATTGCATAATCATGTAAGTCATAGCATAACATTCAAACAAGTTGCACAAGTTGGGTTTTGGTCAGATCATAGTTTCGCTACTTAGTGTCGCTACATAGTTTCGCTAGGTGCACGGGCAGCACTTTCGCTAGGGATTACCCGATGACACAGTTTCGCTAGCTAGTTTCGCCCGAAACTGCTGACGCAGTTTCGCTAGCCTAGTTTCGCTTGAAACTGGTTTGAACTTTCGTTCAGGTTGGTTCGCTCGGTAGTTTCGTTCGAGCAGGTCTGCTTAGTTTCGCGGGCGACACTATAGTTTCGCCACATAGTATCGCTAGATGAATATCTATACAGTTTCGCTGTATAGTTTCGCCCAGAGAACAGCTCAGTTTCGCTGGTCGCGAAAAACACATAAATCAGCCTAAAAATCAATCTAACAGCTTCCATATTTCATGTGATTCAATATTTAGCATGCATAAACATTTACCAACATCAAACGACAAGTTTTAACACCTTAAACATGGTTTTTCACATTCAAATCACCAAAAACACATTTTAAACCTAAAATGACCTAACTAGCATGAATCTTCATTATGGTTTGATTTCAAACGTAAAGTTACTGACTTTATGATAGATCTAGCCTTCCTAAGCATCATATCAGAAGATCTAACGATTCTATGGAGATCTAGGCATGCTTTATAATAAAACACATAGAAAATGCATAAAGTATGGTTTTGGGACTCACGATTTGATCTAGGATCGATGGATGGTCTCTACCAACAGAGATGATAGCAGCAAATGGTGATTTTTCAGCTGGTCCAGAAGTTTCAGGAGAGTGTGTGTGTGTGTTTAGTGTGGAGATGGTGCAAATGGGATGTAATTAGGGTTTAATAGACTTTATATCAGGAGCTAGTTTCGCTGGCAGTTTCGCTGGCCAAGCGAAACTGGCTCTGAACACATGTGAGTCAAACAGTTTAGCCGGCTACCGGGCGAATCTGTAGTTTCGCCTGGTAGTTTCGCTGGAAACCAAAAGTGACCAATTTACATTCTATTATCAATACTAAATCATGCGTTTAAATCACATTGCACATAATGACAATAAATAAATAAACACATAACACATATGGACGGGTTCGGTGATCAACCAAAGGTCGTGGACGTATTCGGCCTAGTTAAGCATTAGTTACTAAGTTAACACTTATAACGTAACTAACGGAGATTGTCTAACGGAAGTTAACCTTGGAATTCTCTGATGTCACATCACCTATAGTCCTAATTTTTCAAAAGTTACGGATTTCGTCATCAACGTTTGTTAAAACGTTACGGATATCGTCCCTAGGATGGATGGCCGTTAATTTTTTCTGTTAATCTTTTTAAAATTACACTTTTACCCCTCTTTTAAATAAAAAGAAAAAAGGTAAAAGAAAAAGACTATTTTACTCGCCCCTCTTCTTCCTCATCATTTGTCACCGCCACCATCAATTTTTCCGTTCACCATCACCACCATTCTTTCTGTCTACCGCCAGTAACATCTCTATCACCGTCACCACCATTTCCGTCAATCGCCACCACCGGTGACCTCCAGCCCGTTGATTCCGGTCTTCTTGAGATTGAACCTATCACAGTTCATATTAATCGCAACCGTGTTCACCGTGCTTAATTCGATCCTTCAATTTGATGTTGGAGGAATCAGCGAATTTAATGTTTTTTTTAAGAGAGAAAGAGAGATTAAGAGTTACCTGCGCTAGGAATAGGGGAATAAGTTAGCAAAAAACGGAGGAAAGAACGTCACCGGAAAAAAGGTAGCAACAGAGCTGCAGGCGTTGTAGTTCTTTCGATCAGAACAGGGTCGGCTCAAGCTTTTTCGAGGCCCCAAGCGAAGTCTATAATTGGGGCCCTCAAGTCTTAATTTTCTTTTGGATTTTTTGAATAACCCAATTCATAACTTTTGATTTCAAATTAAATTGGTATATTATATAATAAATATAAAATGATCAATAAAAATTTAAATTTTGAACTACAATAAAAGAACCGCTGACATTAGGGATGAGCTTTTGGTACCGAATACCGGTACCGTACCGGTCCCGTACCGGTCCCGTACCGGTACCGGTACCGAACCGGTACCGACCGAACCTAAACGGTATCGGTACCGGTACTTGATTTTTCTTAATTTTGAAACCGGTACTAACCGGTACCGGTACCGGTAAAAACCGGCATTTCCCGAATGAGTACCGAAATATGGATAGTCTTAAATTACCCTATATAAACATAAGACAACCTGTGGTACAAACTTCACAACAAAGAGTACAAGTCTTTAAAGCATACATTGTAATAATGGCATGTTTGTAAATTAATGAAACATTGAGGGTGTTTTGTTTGGTTGTGTTTGAGATTGCTTTATCTCCTCTATACACGCCATTACCAACCCCATCTGCATCATCCATATCTTCTCTGCCTATCCACCTCCATATCTATTGTATGCTTCAGATATGGTTTCGTATCAATGATTTACGGCGATTAAATGTCGTCGTCGTGTGGGTTTTGTGTTCGTATCAGTGATTTACGGCGATTGCATTTCACCGTCATGTAGTTTTTGTGTGTCGAATGTGTTTCCTGGTGCAGCGGCAGGGCGATTTATCGCAGCCCTGACCATCCCATCGATGATGTAGCCTACGGCTGCTATGGTGGATGTTGGCCGTTAAACCCGACGGCCACCATCTCCGGCCATGAGACCTTCATCCACCGATGATGTAGCCATCATATCTCAGATCTGAAAAGTCGGCTGCTACGGTGGATGCTTCTGGCTGGATTTAGGGCTTCGTACGTCGGGTTCTTTCTCATTTTCGGCTAGGGTTTCGAAACGAGAGCTTATTATGGTTCTAACGGGTTCTCCGGCTGGTGCCGCCGTCTTCGATTTAGAGATGGTGGCCGTCGGTTTTGAACCTGACGAAAGTTTCCATATCCGGCTATCAGATCTTCATCACCGATGATGTAATCTTTGGATCCTCGGTTTCTATGGTGGATGTTGTTGGGTGGATTTAGGGTTTCAACCCATGATATGAAATGTCAGGTTATATGCGTATGGATTTGATGAAGGTTTTTAGATACCATTTGCGTTTTTGCTCAAAAAGATTATGATATTATTTACAAATTGGTGTTGTTAGGTATGTTCCTGTTTAGAAAGTGCCAATGTGGATGAGTATGTTGTTCTTTACAAATTGATGTTTAGGTGTGTTGCTGTTTAGAAAGTGCTGTTGTTAATGTGTGCATCATCATGCTCATTTTATTATGAAAAATGTTAGCCTGCTAAAAAAAATTATTGGTGTTGTGGGTGTTGTTTGTAAGGGGAGATAGGCATGCAGTGGTTTAAAAGATGTTCATCTTACATTCTTCTAACATAACATAAGTATGTTTTTGTTTACTGCTGCTGTTATACCCTTCTGATATTTCTATGTTGTGTTTTTTGTTTATTTGGCTAGCATATAGGATCCTTTTATAGGTTTGTTTGCCTCATTGCCTCATTCTTCAAAGCACTATAATGGCCTGTTGTTGGTTATTGTTTGTTATTATATAGGTTTGCTTTCTTGGTGTTGGCGGTTTCACGAAACTCTTGATTGTTTGGTAAGTCTCTACCAAATAGTTAAATTACACCTAAAATAACTATATAGTATAAAAGGTATATATATTTTATATGCCATGGATAGTATATGTTATGAAATAACTACTTCCTCAAAACATTCGCTGAGAGTGAGTTGGAATCTTATGATTCTTCAATTTTCCCATATGGCTCATTTTTGTAGTTTATTAATCATGTGTTTCCCTTTGGAGTGGAATTGTTGTTATCCTTTGTCATTTCTTCTGATTTGCAGGTCCTGTTAGGCTGCCTAGATCGCTTGCTCGCTCTGTAAGTTCCTTTGTCTTGGGTTTCAGTTATGTCGCCGATGTTTCTTGCTTTTATAAAGGTTTATTTACTCTTGGTTGCTTTCTATCGATATTTTGTTGTTGTTCTTATTATTGTTAGGGCTGTTTCACTGCAAACCCTACTTCTTCCAGCCTTGCCTCAGACCCTACTGCAGACACAGGCGTGCACAGCAACGAATCATATACTAAAAGAAATATTTTGGACGAACTAGGTAAGTTTTTTGATACAAAATTGCCTTTGCACTTTATGGTTTTAGATTTGCATAATTTGACTTTGGAAGGTCAAATATACACTTTTTTGCCGTTTTGACTTAAGAGGCTAAACCATGATGTGCAGCCTTAAATCAGTTTGAGAGTGGGAGATGAATATATGGCCCTTACTATTGTGTATTCTTTGTTTACGAGCAGGCAATGTCTTTGTTTACTAGCAACATCTTACTATTGTGTATTTTCCTTAATTATTTACCCATTTTTTATTCTTTCTGCACTTTTCATGTGCAGGTTGTCTGTCTTTTTTGTCCCTGTTGCAACCTCATTTCATTTTCAAAGGTTAAGTTTCTTCTTATGTAGTTCTTTTTAGTGTTAGTTGTGTTCAATATCATAGCTATTACACTTCAAAATTATGATGGTTTTTATAAACCTTTTTCCCTATTGTAGTCTTTCCTTACTGCCCTGCTTTCTCACTTTGTGATACAAGTTCAAGATCATTTTTAATGGTGGTTTTATATATTCCTCCTATTCTGACCAACTATGCATGAGTTTATTCATACATATAGCTTAAGTAGCATGGCTAGAAGAATAGATGGTTCATAATGTCAAATCTTTTGGTCTAATAAAAAGGTCAGGGACCAATAATACTATGTGTTCAAAAAGATAAATCTGGCATGCATCCTGAGTCCCATGATCTACAAATGAGGATTTGCTCACTGTTACATTTATAATGGTTTTATAGATATACTTTGTATTGATGTCATTGGAACTATTAAAATAACTATAAATTGCAGTTAGAGAGCCTTCTTTGTATGGGTGCTAGAGTGTATTTAAATCATAAAAACATGAAGTTGGAGGCTACTGCTCAGTTTCGTAAATTGCTCTCAATAGGTACATATTTAGTTTTGATCGGTTTGTTTATGTTTCTAGGGTTTCACTTTGAGCTTCTTTGAATCTTTTGTGCCTTGAGGTACCTAACATATCGTGTATGCTGAAAATCTTTTTTCTTTAATTATCTGCCTTTAGTTTACAGTAATTCTATGTTTGTAATTTGAAAGTAGTTGTTTTCGCTATGACATGATATTTAAATTTAAGATAACACAGTCATATAGGTTTGTTAAAAATACATGAAGTTATTGTATTTTTGCAATTTCACATCCTCAAACATTTTATTTATTTAAGTCATATTTGTATAAGTGTTGGTATCTTATTGTGGTTTTCTTATATGTAATGTGTTTAGGTTCAGTGGGCTCAAAGGTGTGGGCTTATCGTTCGTGGGCTTTGCTGGCAAGGTTCACATGGCAGCTGGGTCGAAGACTTGAAGACCCGGTTACCGGTTGCTAGGATATATAAGGCGTGGCATAGCTGTTCTAGAGAGATCGATCGTCATTTTTCTTCTATACACAGTTTTAGGGTTTCTCTGTTTTGTAGAGCAGATTCGTCCATTGGTTGAGAGGGTTCTTTTCCGTTTTGTTAGTGTGAGAGTGTTTCTCAGTTATTGTTTGTGAAGATCATCCTGTTGATGATCTTTGTTTAGAGAGTTGTTATTTCTTCGTTTCTGTGG
This sequence comes from Deinandra increscens subsp. villosa, assembly GCA_039602395.1. Classification (NCBI taxonomy): domain Eukaryota; kingdom Viridiplantae; phylum Streptophyta; class Magnoliopsida; order Asterales; family Asteraceae; genus Deinandra; species Deinandra increscens. The sequence goes on from JBCNJP010000003.1 coordinate 26,584,085, forward strand.
TGTTTTTTTTCATCTTCTTTGTTCAACCATGGATCAGAACATGGTATCAAAACAAATAGGGTTAGCTTCTTCATTGTCTTCGTTTATTTAGCTAAAAAAAACGGGGTGGCTCCGCGGCGAAGCGCGGGTCGCCCCACTTGTATTAAACATAAATTATATATTTCTAATTCTTAGGCTAGTTAATGATTTTTTTATCAAAATTATTCTTACATCCGTCAATTATAGTTCTTACTATATTATTTTTATTTGACCAATGAATCGGTTGAGCATTCCATTTGACAAACGTTTTGATTTTCAAACATTACTTACTTTTTCATTTTCCGTATATTGTTTTTTAACGGAAAATGAAATATTAATCTGTGTATATTCGTTTATTCTAGACTATTAGATTTCATATCTACTAACATTAGAAAATATATATATCATATCACCTTCGTGTTTTAATGTTCATTGTTAAATATAGATCATGTCACCTTAGAAAATGTATAATGCTTTAGAAAGGCTCCTGCTATAGACACCCCCATTTTTACTAAAAAAAAAACCCAATCCTCATGATCGTTTCAATTAAAACGGTCGTTTTGAGATCGTTTCATGTAAAACGGTCGTTCAAAAAAGGGGGCCCCCCTGAATTTTAAGGTTTCGTCGTCGCGACACGTCATCCTGTTTAGATTGTTTTGGGGTCGTTTCATCTAAAACGGCCGTTTTAGGCGAAACGACCGTAGAAAAATGGTGTTTTTAGGAAAATAGGGGGTTTCTATATAACCACTCTTTAGAAATCATGATTTAGTTATAATAACCAAATTTTATATTTGTTCATATTTGAGATTTTTTATTATAAAAGCAATAATGATCTACCATTTTTTCATGATTTTATGGTATTTTTATAAGGAAAAACAAAACCGGTACTAAAGCGGTACTTTACCGAAATACCGGTACCGGTACCGGTACCGAACCGGTACCGACCGAACCTAAACGGTACCGGTACCGGTACTTGATTTTTCCTAAATTTTGAAACCGGTACTAACCGGTACCGGTACGGTACGGTACCGGTATGGTGCCGATCTCATCTCTAGGTGACATGTTTATGTAGCCTTGAACCATAAGCATTCAAATATCATATTTTGATTTGCAAAATATAGCCAAATGCACAACCATAATGATTATACCAAGCTTCCAATACAACTAAACTCCAATGAGCATAACATAGCCTTAATTGTCTTTGTGTATCATAATGACCTCATATTAGAAAATGAAGATTTGAATCCAGACCCATAAAAAGAATTAAAACTTGACCAGGTTTTAAATGAGAATAAAAAGTAAACGGTTGAAAAATAGAAAACCAAATTTTGTTTTATAATTTTTTTTACGTAAAATAAACTATTCTTAGTAAAATTTTAGAAAAGAAATATTGTAGGTGAACAATGTGTAAAATCTAGTTTGTTCTTACAATTCTTAAGGAACTAAAAGAAAAATCATAATGAATTTGCAATGAAAATCTTTGAAGGGTCCGAACACTAGCTACCAAAGATAACAAATAAATTCGGTCCCATGGGCCAGAATCGTTTTTTAACTTATTGGGGGAACACAGATCATAATATAGAATACCAGTAGAGAATAGAATCAGAGGAAGAAAAAAAAATTGGTGGCTATGGGTTTCAAACCCGAGCAGTGGCTATACGCCGTAAACAACCTACCAGTTGAACTACAAAACAAGGTTATAACTTTTTCAAACAAGCTCTATTAATAAACGTCTTGGACCAGATTTTAAAAAAAGAGGCCCTAAAATTTTGGGGGCCCGAAGCCTTTGCTTGGGATGCTTGACCCATTAGGCCGGCCCTGGATCAGAAAAGAACGTCACTAGATTAGAGAGATTCTGGCAACCACCACTCCGCTCCTCGTCGTCGCTCCGACATTCGTTGCAATCCACCCTCACCATCATCCGCCTCCCACCATCGTTAAACCTAATCTCCCTCGTCGCCGTTTGCCATTCCCCGATCTCCCGCCGATCATCACCTGTTCTCCGGTTACCCACCCCTCGTCTCCACGGATTCATATTCGGCGGCGGCGACGACTGTGACCCTCGAAAAGTTGACTAATGGTTTCGGTCGTGGATTCGGCAAAGTGTCGGAGATGGAGGTCGGCGTAATCAGAAGTGTTTGGAGATGGAGCCATGGAGGTCGGCGGAATCGGAAGTGGTTTTGGTCGTGGGGATTCATCCCGTTTGTTTTCTTTTTTTTTTTGGTTTATTTTTTTTATGTTTTAATAATTTAATATTTAAAGAGGGGGTATAAATGTTAATTCACACTCATTTAACAGAAAAAATTAACGGCCATCCATCCAAGGGACGATATCCGTAACGTTTTGACAAACGTTAGGGATGAAATCCATAATTTTTTAAAACTTAGGACTATAGGTGAAATTTCGACAAACCACAGGAACGAAATCCATAATTTACTCTAAAAAAATTTATAACAATTTAACAAAAAATTTAACAGTTTAAAAAAATTATAACAATTTAAAAAAAGTATAACAATTAAAAAAGTTATAACAATTTAAAAAAAGTATAACAATTTACAAAAAAAGTATAACAATCTAAAAAAAGTATAACAATTTAAAAAAATTATAACAATTTAAAAAAAAGTATAACAATTTAAATATATATATATATATATATATACCTTTAGCAAAATGCTCAAACGTATCTCTTGTTGTCTTCTACGCCATTTTTAAATATTCATCGTTGATGTCCGTCGTGGTCCCGTACGCCAAGACACGTAATGCCGATGTACACTTCTGAATAGCTAGTAAATCCGAGCTTCCCGCGTGCGCCACATCGTTGTTGAAAATACGTGTATTTTTCTTCAAGATCATGTACTATACGTAGGAACATACGTTTACTCATCAGGAAATGAGTAAAGAACGTGTTAGGATTTCGGTATGTTGGATTGGGGGAAAAATAGTCATTCATCAAACGATTACTTGCCGCCGCAGGATCACGCTCAATTTGCGTTCTTCGAATAACCGGACGAGGAATTGGAGGTGGTTCCATCTGCATCACGTATGAAACTATCTCGTCTTCTAGCTCATCGTCGAAATCATAAAAAATAGAAGATGATGATGATTGTGGAGAATCCCATTTTTAAAAAAAAAATGGAGGAATGGTATAAAGATAGAGAGTGGGAGTGGAAGATATGTGTTGTATACACACACACACACACACACACACATATATATATATATATATATATATATATATATATATATATATATAGGTGAAAGTTCAAATACAAATGGTTTTTTTCGTGTGAAGCGTGCGAAGGAAGGGGTGGCCGACGTGTGGCCTTTTCTTTCTGGACGTGGAGGAGCATTTTTGTCAATTTAAAGTTTTTAATTAAAATATACAGAGATTACGTCACAGCGTTTGTTTTTGATTAACTATTTTTTGCGTGATTTGATTGAAAGGTGTTTTATATCGAGTTCTTCATGCGTCAAAATAGAAACAACATGCGTGATTATAAAGAGTCAATTTTTTTTAATTTTTTTTTACTATATGTTCATGTTTTTTTCTTTTGTAAGAGTTTTTCTGTTTACGTTATTTATTTAATAATTGCGTAATTTTATTTTTTTGTATATTTTTTGTTTTTACTGTTTTTGCGTGAATTTTTATTTTTGTGTTTTTTAATTGTACGGCATTGCGTTATTGTTGTAACCTTAATCTTACGAGGTTCTTCATTCATGATAATACAATTAACATGCGTGAAAATACACGTAATTTTATTTTTAATTCTTGCGTGATTGCAGAGAGATATCTATTCTCATTTGTGTTATTACTTTCCTAAGTTATAACATTACCTCTTTTGCGTTATTTTTTGGTAATTTTTTGCATGTGTTATTTGTGCACTGTAAATAGACGAATAATCACAAATTTCTTTATAGAGAGAAAATCAAAAATCAAACTTACAATTACAAAGAACGCCCAAGAACATACAAAACATAAATTAAACTACTTATATTTTGACAGAAAAGAATTCTTCAAATCGGCAGACGCTTGAAGGGCTCCGACTAGGGTGGTAATCGTTTGCATCTGTTCTATGTCAGTTTTGTTCATGTCTGACATGAACAAAATTACCAAATCACGGACGGCAGTATTCTGCAAGATGAACAATTTTTTTTTACTTCATTTCTTTCTTCGATCGTTTGTTGTAGAGTGTCGAAGGTTTGGTTGAGAACGTCTACCATGTGTTTTTCCTTCTGATATTCGATTAGTATCTCCATCTTCAACTTCTTTTTCATCAATAAATCTTTAGCAGATGTCACACCCCCAATTTCCACTAACAGAGTATAACCGTGTGGGGTATGATCCAGAGCAGGATCCAAGTCTTTAATTACAACCAAGCCATCAAAATAATATAATTAGTTAAAAGTGGCTTTACAGACAAAGTTTAAATAGTATTTCAGCGGAAGCAATTTAAGTTTTACAAAATAGTTGTGTTTTTCCACAAGTAATACAAAAGTGTTAGAAACACATCTTCCAAAAGGGTTTTCAAAAGAAAACAGGCATTGCCAACGCCCATGCCGCCGCCCGATCCATCTAACGACCTGAAAAGTAAACAACAATCAAGTGTCAGTCAAGGCTGGTGAGTTCACTAAGGCGGTCTACACGTCACATGTAGACCTAATGTATATGAATAAAGAAAGGTAAAACACAATCGATAATCATAAGACAAGTAAAATTCCATATCGAAGGTAGCTAGCCTATAGTTATGTACACCTGAATTGTTCGTAACCGAAGCTGACAATGTTTTGATAGGGGGTACCTATAAACCTTGCCTTCCCGTGTCTTTACGGATCACGGTGGGTAGGCTAACATTGATCTCAGTCCGACCGCCAGTCGGGAGGGTGCATCCCGTGCACCGCTGAGTGGGGGTGTCAATCCCCAGTAGTACTACTCAATATTACCTCGCTACTGTATATTAACGGCCCGAAAGTAAGGACTTTTTATAAATAAAGTTCAATTCAGTGAAACATATGATATTATGTCGGAAATTTACATAGTAAGAAATACCTTACCGTTTGGGTTACCATCCTTACTGGATGCAACCACCTGCGCGTTATCGTCCCTGAACGGACATAACAATAATGTAAATGAACTCACCTTAGTGTGCACTGGTACTCGGCACTTGGTACAACATGTTGGTCAAAGTCAACCTATTTGGGTAAATATGGCCTAATCAAATTAGAAGGTGTTGCTAGGTCGAAAAGTAGAACATAGCACCTAAACATGTTTCATGCGCATACAAGTCACATAATGCACATACAAGTCACAAATTGGGAGAAAATCAGGAAATTGCAATTCAAGTCCAAGTTGACCCAGAAAGTCAAACCTCAAGCACTTAACTAGTGACATAGCTAAAATCTACAATACTTAGAATTAACTTCTTAAATTTTACAGGCATATACTACATATCAATTAGGACTTGTTGCAAAAAGAATCAAGTAAAAAGGTTAAGAAATGAGAAAGTTATGCACGTCGGAAGTTAGCATTTTCAGCATTTAGCAAACTAGTCAAAGTAAAACAAAAACTTGCATAACTCACTCAAAACTTTGAATTTATGAACCAAACTTTCCAGATCCTATTTTTAATATATAAACCTCATTTACAACTAACAAACTCGTCAATAAAACAAGATTAGCATGCCCAACTAAATTGGAAAGTCTACTTTTCACTAAACTTGACAGCTTTGAGCACCCAACTTGCAGCTGTGTTTTGAGTGACCAAACAGAGGTTTTAGATAGTGTGCGAGTAGCCGTTGTAAAGCTAAGACATCCTACTTTACTAGGGAAAAATAATCAATCAGTTTCGAGCAAAATTGAGTAAGTTATGGCTGCTGCAAGTTGACCCAAAATTCTGGTCAAAGCTGTTAGAAATTTCAAGTTTACAAAAGTCTAGGATTTCAATTTTTATGCTACCATATAGCTATCCAACATACATTAACACAATTGTAATCATAATAACACGAGATTTCTGGTCCTAACATGATCATACCAAATTCATAGCAAAATCTCAACATGGAACTAGCATACAAACCCATATACCCAAACTTCAAGTCCAAACACCCAACATACATACAAGAACACACATGGCAGTTTTTGAACTCAAATTTCTAGCCCTAATCCCATCCTCTAAACAGCCCCAAATCAACATTCAATATACCTCAACTTAAAACATGAATTAGGAGCATATAAACTCACCATTTAGCTTACAAACACTTAAAACACACATGCAACTAACAAATTTCGAAATCCAAAGCTTAGGGCTTACAAGATTGGGGAAAAATCGCAGGTAGGAGGGGTGGGGAAGAAGAAGAAGCTTACGTGAGTGTTGTTGAGCCTTGAGAACCTTGAAATTTACCTCCTTGTTGCTTGAATCTTCAAAAATCGAAGTGTGTGTGTGTGTGTTGTTGGATCCGTGAACAAGAGAGGAGGAGGGGGATGAATGCGTGGAGTGAGGAGAAGATGGGGTGTTAGAGCAGATTTTTGAGTTTGAGGAATTACACAAATGGCCCCTTAAGTTTCTATTTTAAACATAACAAGCATAAAACTCATTTAAGTGGGTTTTTTTACTAAGAACTTGTGAAGTAAAAATTTCAAAATGTTTCTAATTGTTTTTGAACTCATTTAACATGTAATGTTTAGTCGGGTTACATAAATCTACCATTTATACATAAGAATCCAAATTTACACACGAAGTCCGGTTTTACCCTGAAAACGCGAAATTTTTAAATAACACATAATGTCACGAAACGAATTCACGAAACAAGTTACTAACACCAATTAGCAATTAAACATGAACAATATACAATTATTCAAATAAGGGGTCTCGGTTTCGCTAACGGGACTAACGGAACTAACGGAACTAACGGAAAAGTTAACGGAGTTAACTTGGGAAGTTGCAGTTGTCACAGCCTCCCCATGTTAAGGAATTTTCGTCCCGAATTGGGTTGATGCGGAGGCTTGATCGAATAGGTGAGGATACTTCTTTCTCATCTGGTCTTCCCGTTCCCATGTGAACTCCGGTCCACGTTTGAATGCCACCTGACTTTGACAATTGGGATCTTGCTTCGCTTCAATGCTTTTTCTTCGCGTCCCATTATCTCAACATGTTGTTCTATAAATCGGAGTTTTTCGTCGATGTGGAGCTCTTCCAGCGGAACTATTAAAGTGTCGTCAGCCAGACACTTCTTCAGATTTGAAATGTGAAACACATTATGTACCCCATCCAGCTCAGGTGGCAAGTCCAAACGATACGCCACTGTTCCAATCTTTTCCGTTATCGGGAAGGGTCCTATATAGCGGGGGTTCAACTTCCCGCGCTTTCCAAAACGTACAACACCTTTCCAGGGCGAGACTTTCAACAATACACGGTCGCCCACCTCGAATTCTAATGGCCTTCTACGTTTGTCGGCGTAACTCTTTTGTCGATCTCTTGCGGCTTTCATACGGTTTCTGATTTGTACGATCCGTTCCGTTGTCTCGTACACCATCTCTGGTCCAGTGAGTTGGCTATCACCGACTTCAGCCCAACAGACCGGTGATCTACACTTTCGCCCATAGAGGGCCTCAAAGGGAGCGGCTCCAATACTGGAATGGCAGCTGTTGTTGTAGGAGAACTCGACCAGTGCCAAGTGGGTTTCCCAGTTCTTTCTGAAATCCATTACGCACGCTCAGAGCATATCCTCAAGAGTCTGGATTGTGCGTTCAGTTTGGCCGTCCGTTTGCGGATGGTATGCGATACTCATATCCAAACGAGTACCTAGGGCTGATTGTAATGATCTCCAAAAGTGTGAAGCAAATCTGGGGTCTCGATCGGAGATAATAGACAAGGGCACTCCGTGGAGTTTGACGATCTCGTTAATGTAGATTTGTGCTAACTTATCAGTCTTGTCACTTTCCTTGAGGGCTATGAAATGGGCGGATTTCGTTAGTCTATCCACAATGACCCAAATCATGTCATTGCCACGGGGAGTACGGGGCAGTCCCGTGATGAAATCCATGGATATTTCCTCCCATTTCCATTCAGGAATCGTTAGTTGCTGCAGTAATCCTGGAGGCTTATGATGTTCTGCTTTGACCTTCGAGCATGTCAAACACTTGCTGACACATGTAGCAATGTCAGCCTTCATCTTGGGCCACCAGTATAATCCTTTCAGATCTTGGTACATTTTATCCGAACCGGGATGGGCCGAATATCAAGACTTGTGAGCTTCGTCCATCACCAGCTCTCGAAGATTTCCGTGAAGAGGTACCCAAATACGATCCTTGTAGTACCGGAGTCCATCCGACTTAACCTCCGAAGTTCCATGTATGCCGTTTAAGGATTCAGATTCGTAGTTTTCTTCTTTTAAAGCTTCCTTCTGGGCATCCCGAATTCTATCCGGTAACCCAACATGGATTGTAAGTTGTAGAGCTCGAACCCTTCTAGGTTTTGCATGTTCTTTTCTGTTTAATGCGTCGGCCACAACGTTGGCCTTACCCGGGTGATACTTTCTCTCCAAGTCGTAGTCGTTGAGCACCTCGATCCACCTACGCTGTCTCATGTTGAGATCTTTCTGCCCCATTATATGCTGGAGGCTTTTATGATCGGTGAATATCGTGCACTTGGTACCGTACAGGTAGTGCCTCTAAAACTTTAAGGCAAATACAACAGCTCCTAACTCCAGATCATGCGTTGTGTAATTCTTTTCGTGAGACTTTAACTGCCTTGACCCGTAAGCGATGACTTTACCTCTTTGCATTAAACACATCCAAGTCCTTGGAGAGAAGCGTCACAATAGACCTCAAAGTCGTCAACACCATCCAGTAGAGATAATACAGGCGCAGTACAAAGTTTTTCTTTCAAAGTATGAAAAGTTGTTTCTTCTTTTTCACCCCACCGGTACTGAACATCTTTATGCGTAAAAGCAGTTAGCGGTTGGGCTATCTGAGAGAATCCCTTAATAGAACGACGGTAGTAACCCGCTAACCCTATAAATTGCCGAATTTCCGTTGGTGCTCGTGGTGTAGACCAATTCTTGATCGCCTCTACTTTGGCTGGGTCAACATGAATACATTGCTCGTTGACGATGTGGCCCAGAAATTGAACCTCTCGGATCCAGAAGTCACATTTGGAGAATTTGGCGTAAAGTTGCTCCTTCCTTAACAACTCTAATATTAACCGCAGGTGTTCCTCGTGTTCTTCTTTTGTCCTTGAGTAAACGAGTATGTCGTCGATGAAAACAATTACAAACTGATCTAGGTAAGGTTTGCACACGCGGTTCATGAGGTCCATGAACGCCGCCGGTGCGTTCGTTAAGCCGAAAGGCATGACTAGGAGTTCGTAATGACCGTAGCGCGTTCTGAAAGCCGTCTTTGAAATGTCCTCCTCGCGGACTCTGAGTTGATGGTACCCGGACCTTAAATCAAAATTTGAGAAGTAGCTGGATCCTTGCAGTTGGTCGAAGAGGTCGTCGATCCGAGGGAGAGGATATCGGTTCTTGATAGTGACTTTGTTGAGCTCGCGGTAATCTATGCACATCCTGAACATCCCGTCTTTCTTTTTGACGAATAAAACTGGCGCGCCCCATGGCGATGAGCTAGGCCTGATAAAGCCTTTATCTAACAGCTCTTGCAGTTGAGTGGATAACTCGTGTAATTCGTTCACCGCCAAACGGTACGGAGCTCAGGCAACCGGAGCTGCGCCGGGGACAAGGTCGATTCCAAACTTGACTTGTTGATGTGGAGGTAGACCAGGTAATTCTTCCGGGAATACATCGGGGAAATCGCGAACTATCGAAAAATCTTCGATTTTTTTCCCTACGAGGTTTTGATCCGTAACCTTTGCCAGAACGACCACGTGTCCTTTCCGAAGGTACTTCTGTGCCTTGAGGTATAATATGATTCCGGAGACAGTACCTCCCTTCTCACCCTGAATTGAGAGTACTTCTCCGTTTGCGGAGGGTATACGTATGACTTTTTCTCGACAGACGAGTTCTGCGTGGTGCATGGACAACCAGTCCATACCGATTATTACGTCGAAGCTACAGATTGTAAAAGGCATCAAATCTATGTCAAACTTATGACCTAACACTACTACAAAAACTGGCATTCTTGACGTGCATTGCGCGTCAAGAAAGTGCCTTCTTGACACGCAAATGCGCGTCAAGGATGTGGGGGTCAAGAAGCTTCTTGACGCGCGAACAATGACACGCTATCCTTGACACTCCATTCTTGACACCCATTTTGCGCGCCAAGAAAGGGTGTCGTCTGTGATTAATATATTTTTTATTTATAATATTTTTTTGTGTCGTCTGTTTATGACACGCAGATTTGCATGTCATGCCTTTTATGACACTCATTCTTGCGTGTCATCCTTGTAAGTGTTTTTTTTTTTCAAAAATTACTGATTTCCCTGTTAATAAATCATATTTCACAAAACCAAAATACAAAATAGCTGCTGTACCAAAACAATGCATTTCATACAAATAGCAATTGAAAATAATTCGATTTCATGTTCATCATACATGCAATTCGATCACAATGACAAAAGTAAAATGTTCAAAGTTTACATGCATATATATTGGATCATTACTACTACTTCACGTCCGTGTAAATGAAGTGGCAAGCGTAGGTCAACCATTCTTCACGAATCTCATCAAAATCAGCATCTGTGTAAACATTACTATCTCCACCAATCTGTGTAAAAGATAAATTATGAGAAAAAATGATCATCAAAGATAAAGTTAATTAATTAAAATATGAGAAAGCTTACATTGTTTTGTTCAAGGACTACAAGTCCTTGCCGAACCACCTCCTTCATAAATTTCAACACATAATAGCCACACTCTGTGATTCCTGGCTGGAGTGGACACTACACAAACAATAGAACAAATGAACAGCTGAAAATTAAGAACAGCAGCCCTATTCACTATATGAACAACAGCAGGCCAGCATCAAATTAAAAGATATATAGAACAACAGCAAATTAAAAACAACAGCAGCCCTAAGTTTCACTTAAAGATCTTGAAGCTAACACCTAACAACTTTTATACCCTAAAGCTGGAAAGAAGAAGGATAACAGATACTTGAGGTGCAGTTTGGCCAAAAAACCTATTTTAGGACTTTCAATATCACATATTAAATATAAGAAGTTTTATAGGTTGATATTTGCTTAACATTTTAATGAACTAAAGTTATTTGCATGTATTTCTCATCTAATATTACTTGTACATCAATAACTGAAGCAAAACATCAAGAAACAAATATCAGAAAGCAACCACTGCTACAGCAGCGATCAAGCAAAATCTGGAGGCCGGTTGGGTTGTAACAGATCAAAACAGTTAAGATATCGTGCAGTCAAAACAGGAGGGTCCGGGTCGGGTACTCAGGTTTACTGAAAACACTTTATAAAGTGATTTAGGAGGTTTTATCCATTAACATAATTTTGAAGCAATCTTGAGACCGTTCGGGCCCATTTGAGCTGTCCAACCCGTTTGACCCGTTAGAAATAGACATCATGACATTCGTATAGAGAACCCATAACTACTACCTCTAATTGTTATGACTCAAATAATTAAAAATGTAGAGCGAATGCAAGTCCAAAAATTCGAGTTGGATCATCCGGATGTAATTACCACTAATCAGGAAAACTATAGTATCAATCAGTTACCAAATACTCCTTATTGCAATGGTTTAACAAGTATCCAAACACTCCCTAAACAGAGTAATCAGAGGCCTAACATTTTTCAGCTAAAAATGATTAGAACTTTATGGGGAAATAATCAAATTAAAGATTAGAAACAGCAGCTAGCTATAAAATAGAACAACAGCAAAAACTAAAACAAAATCTGCTGTTCATATTAAGATAACTAAAACAGCAGCAAAACAGCCCTAGTCACTATATTGGTACTTTCAACTGGCATCCATATACCATAAATTTGCATATCACTTGAAGATAAATATTACCACAAAGAAAGCAAATAGAATGAAATGACTTCATTGCTACAATTAAAGATTCATATACAATGGTAACAAACAGAAATACTCACCGCTGAGTTGACCCAATTGAATTTACTCGCTTTTTTCGATCCAATTTTTGTGTGATACAATCCAATTGCCCTGCCAAAAAATGATTTGCATTAATTACCAAAACCTTATATAAATAATATAATGATTTGTGCATCTCTATTATTTACTTACGCGTCAACTATATGCTTAAACTGCAGATTGACAGAGGTAGGCCTTATGGAATCAAGATAATAGCATTTCATTTTTTTCATGTCTAGTACACCGAGCACCCAATGTCGTCTACAAAAAAAAAGAACAGAAACCAGAATCATGTCAAACAAAACAACTGGTAGATCAAACAAAACAAAACTTTGTTCAAAATCAAACCCGGGATTGTAGGGCACTAGGACAATGTCATTGTTCTTTCTCGATCCCAACCGATCTGCAACAAGTCGACTGGAATCATCAACATTTTTAGCCTTCCCTTTCTTATCATGGTTCATGGTTGCAGTCGGGGTCACAAAACAGATTCCATGATCTAATTTTGAACCATTCTTTATTTGCTCATACAAGTACCTGTTAACAACATACATTGATGACGAAACCACTTATAAAATATAATAAGTAACGAACAATCATTTAAATTCAACTAAAGTACTTACATTGAATAAGAAGTAACCACAGCCCCACTCAACTCATCCATTGCAAAAACTCTGTCAAAATCATTCTAACTTAAGTATGTGAAGCTATCAATTCTAACACAACAAAACAAGAAATTATGAAGCATTGTTGTATAGCAAGCACCGTGGCTGTCCCTGTTCTTGACCAAATCTGAACACAAAATAAGTAGTAGAAATGAGAATTTATTTACCTTAAAGCTGTGTTTGGAAGTGATCAAAGAAAAGGGGAGAGCCAAATCTGTGTAAGCATCAATCAATTTTAAAGAATGAGAACCCTAATTGACTATAATGAACCGTCAGCCTCAAGAACACATAACCGTACCTAAACAAAATTTTAATAACCTAAAGATGAGTAAAATCAAACCTGCAATTGCGAATGGGGTGGGTGCGCGAACCCAAAGATGAGTAAAATCAAACCTGCAGAATTAGGGTTTCATCAACGAACTCAAAGTTCGGAATCGTGAGGGGATTAAGCAAGCAGAATTAGGGTTTCAAAACAAAACGATGAAATTAGGGTTTACGTACCTGAAATCGCCGGCGAATGGAGTCAGGGAGCAAAGAACGGAGCCAGAACATAATTGCACCGCCGGAGCTAGGTCGCCGGCGAAACCAGACCGATGCCGGAGCTAGGTCAGACGGACGAGTAATGAGAGTGACGAGTGTTTTGGGGAGGAGGTAGCGAGAGTGACGAGTGTTTTGGTGATTTGGGAGCTAGGTTATCATATGAGCGGGATTTTAGAATTCCGTATAATTTTATGGCGCCAAAATAAAAATAAAAGATGACACCAGATTCTTGACGTGCGAATTTTATATGTCCTCCGTGTTTTTTTTTTGAAATATGACAGAAATTCTTGACACTCAAAAATGCGCATCATGAATTCATAGGAATTACCTATAATTGACATTTTATTTTGACACTTCATTTTTTGCACGTCAAGAATTATCGAGTGTCATCGTTCGCGTGTCAAGGAAGGCAGTTTTTGTAGTAGTGTAAGAGTTCTAAGGTACAATCCTTAACTATATGAGTTGCATCAATAAGCTTACCGTTAGCTAGTTCAACGGTGTACTTGGCTCCTAGGGGTTCCATCTTGGCCTTTATCAATTTGCAAAACTTAGTTGAAATGAAACTTTTCTCGGCATCCGAATCAAATAACACATTCGCAAAGTAGTTGTTGAGGAGGAACTTACCAGTAATCACGTTAGCGTCTTCCTTTGCTTCACCGGAACCCATGACAAATGCTCGTCCGCGACCACCATTTCCCCCGTTCCCATTACCACCCCCATTGTTGTTGTTGCGGTTATTGTTGTTATTATTTCCACCTTTCTTCAGCTGAGGGCAATCTTTCTTCACGTGCCCGGGCTTCCCGCACTCAAAACACCCACGGGGGCCTTCATTATTCTGTTTGGGTTGATTCAGCATTTCCCCCAGCAATTCTTGGCAACATGTCCCATTTTACCACACCGTTCGCATGTTGGTCGGTTACAGTTACCATTATGGTGTGTGTTACACTTGTTACAGTAGGGTGACTTTCCCTTGTACCTTCCGGAACCCTGCCTACTGTTACCTTGTCGGATTTGGTTGCCACCGCCACCGTTGTTACCGTAACCCCCTTTGGAGTTATCAAACTTCTTGTTCTGATTCTGGGAGTTTGAAGACCTCCCAGTGTTGGTGCCAGTATTCACAAGGTTACTCGGTTCCTCATCTCTCTATCTTTTCCCATCCAGGGCAGCCCTTGGGACTTTCCTTGGTGGCAAAATCCCTTGAGCTACCGCCTGATCGGTCAGTTTGTGCGCCAGCCGGATTGTTTGTCGCACATAAGTGGGATTAGACGCGATCACCATCCCCTTGATTTGTGGAACCAGTCCTTCCACATACAGCTCGATTCGTTTATACTCAGCATCCACCATCGTCGGACAGAGTCTGGAATAGGCTTGATAACGGGTGGTGTACTCCTCTATCCCCGAGCCCACCATTTTGGAGTTCCCAAACTCCACTTCCAGTCTCCTGACTTGATCACGAGGACAATACTCCTCCATGATTGCTTCCTTGAATTCTTACCATGTCATGCCATTTGCCTCATTGAGTCCCAACATCTGAATTTAAGCATTCCACCATGTCAACGCGGAATCATCAAGGGTACCAGTAGCATACTTCACCTTATCCCCTTCCAGGAAATTACACATCAAAAACACTTTCTCTTACTTCTCGAGCTATCTAAGCAGGCCCACAGCACCTTCGTCACCCTTAAATACCATTGGCTTGCAATCCATGTAGGCTTTGAATGAGCATTGCAGCTGTTGTCCTTGGAAATGCTGCTGAGCGGCTGCTAAGGCTGTTGCAACTCCTTGGTTGATCATGTTCTGAACCTGTGCAGCAGTAAAGGTTCCCGGGTTGGGTCCAGCATCCCTTCGAGGCAGCATGATTTTCTGTTGATACTTGATATGTGCGTTGTGTGAAGTATCAAACAAAGTTCAAGATCAAAGTCAATCTAGGTCTGGCCGAACTAGGTCCGAACCTGAAGTTCGGACTGGCCGAACCTGAGGTTCGGCCGAAGCTCGGACCAGCGGGTATATGTAGGTGATTGGTCTTTGTATTTGTGACTTCTGAGGGTGCGAGTTCTGTTAAGTGTGTGTTTCTGAGTGTGTATTCTTTGAGTCTATTTCTGAGTGTTTACTGATTGTAATTGTTCTTCGTTGATCAATAAAACAATCGGTTAATTACGTTTCGATGTCCGATTAGCTAGATCGAGTAGACGATCCGATGCTCACGCATTTTCAAGTGGTATCAGAGCTTTCTGGTTCACTCTACTGATCTGTGGTTGCTATTTTCGGATTTTTGAAGCGTTTTTGAAATTTCTCGAGTTTGCTTTTGTGTTTTTCATCATTTCTATCGGGTATTTGGTGTCAAATCTGTTTCTAAACCACTTTCTATCGGTTTTACTGTTCCACAGTAACGAGTTTCGTCAAAATCAGTCATTTTTTGCGCGTTTTTTGAAAAATGTATTTGAAGTTCGGAGTCTTCTTATTAGGTTCGGAGTAACTGCTCCGAACTTGAAGTTCGGTCGGTGTTCGGAGCTGTCTCGGTCAGAGTTCGGAGTTGATCTTTGTTCGGAGCAAGATCGGACGTATTTAGGAGTTCGGATTTTTGTGTTTGTTTCGGAGCAAGTTCGGACATAGTTCGGACTTTGGATTTAGATTCGGACAGAGTTCGGAGGTCTGTGATAGGTTCGGAGCAGGTTCGGTCACCAGAATCTAGTTTTTCACGATGTCGGAATTTCATGCGTTTGCTGCAATGCAAAGTGCCATGCAAACCATGATGAATTTTGATAATGAAATTGGAACAAGTCAGAAAGTTCCCAAATTGTTAAAGCTTGAAGATTATCAAAATTGGAAGAAACGATTTTCTGCTTATGTTAGCACAAATGACATTGATTTATGGATTCCAATTCGAAAATTGTATGAACGACCAATGGAAGATGGAGATCTTAAAAAAATTCAAGAATTCGATGCTGCTGAAAGAAAAAGTTATGAGCTTGAAAAGAAAGTTTATGGTTATCTTACTATGGCTTTACCTACTGAATTGCTTCATCAATTTAGCACTTGCAAGAAATCTAAGCAATTGTGGGATGCCTTATCCGCAAGATGTGAAGGAAGTGCTGATTATAAGAAGAGTCGAAAGAAAGTTTTGAACAAAGAATTTGATAATTTTCAGAATTATGACAATGAAAACATTACTGCTCTAGTTTCAAGATTTTCACATTTGATTAGTGAATTGAAGGTTGTTGGAATTGAAAAATCTGATGCGGATTTAAAGGAAAAGATCATGGAAGCGTTACCTGAAAAATGGGAAAATTATGTTTTGTTACTCACTCATGACAAGGATTATTCTACAATGACGTTTCATGAGCTTACTGGAAAACTTCATGCTCTAGAAATGGAAATGTTGAACTCCAAGAAATCAACTGCTACTTTGCAACATCCTGAGTTGTATCATGGTGAGAATACAGCCAGCATGAACGCTAAAGCTAAACCAAGTCTCAATTCTGCACCAAGTACAACTTTCTTGACTGGAATATCTGATCATTCTGATAACAAATCTTCACGGGGTTGTAGTTTTACAATTCCAAATTTTTCAAATCAGAATGCGTTCTCTGCGGAATCTACAAATGATTATGCCAACATCATTTCTGCTTTAATTTCATCTTCATTTGGGTTGATTATCAAAGATGTTGCTGATGCCAAGATTACAAGGGATGATCTTAACGAACTTGATGATGATCAATTGCTTGAATTAGATTTAGCTTGGCAATATGCTATGCTTGGTCAAAGATCGAAACGATTTTTCAAAAAGCATAACATGGGTTCATCTGATTTCAATGGTCCCTTAGGATTTGATAAGTCTAAATTGAAGTGTTATAAATGTCAGCAGCTTGGGCATTTTGCCAAGGAATGTCATCAGGCACATGCAAATAAGTCTGGTGTTCCTCTATCACCAAAGCCTGGTTTTACTCAACCATCTACTAGTAATATAAGCAAGTCAACAGCTTTGATGGCTCAAAATGATGGTGTTTATGATTGGGGTCAACAGTTTGGATATGATACTTCAGCATTAATTGTTACACATGACCAAGATGATTATTATTCTGATTCAAGTTCATATGATGCTGCTGAGACTGAAAAGTTTGAATATAAGATTGAAGCTTTAATGAAAGAAAAGGAATTTTTGGTTGAAGAAGTCAAAAGTGTTACTGCTGATTTCAAAATGATTAGTTCAGAGTTGGGAATTTCTAAGGAAAATGAGAAGGAATTGGTCTTGAAGAATGAATGTTTACTTAAAGAAATCAAATTGCTGAATGAAGTTTTAGAAATTTCTAAACAAGATAAAAAGGAAGTTGAAGCTGCAAAAGTTAAGATTTGTGAAGAACGGGATGAGTTGGTAAAAGATGTTAAGAAATGGAAGGCTGAAGCAGAGGATACAGCTAATGATTTTCAGAATTTGTTTGACAAGTCCAAAATCAAACTTGATTTGTTAACAAGGAATGTAGAAGAATCAAATGCTAAAATTGAAGCATATCAAGTTGATATAGAAAAGTTGTTGGATGAGAAGCGAGAGTTATTTCGTGTCAATAAAGTTCAAGCTGCAAATTTGGAGATTCAAAAGAGAAACGAGGATAAATTGAAGAAGGAATTACATGAAGGACTTGATAATCTGCGTTTGCAAAAATTTGAAACTCACAAGGTTGCAAAGCGATTGATTGCTAAAGAAAAAGAATTTGCTGAAGCTCAACAGAAAATTTCTGATCTGAAGGTTCAAGTTCTTGATGCTAATCGATTGCTTAATAATGTTTCAAATTCTCAAGTCTTCACAAGCTTCTTAGCTAATGATGCGAATTTTGAGAAGATGTTCGATAAGAGTGCTTCACCCCCTGCTCATATCAAAGAAGCTGTCAAAGAAGTGAAGGAACAAGTTGACGAATTTGATTATTCAAAGGTTTCGTCATCTACTGTTGAGTATGAGAAAGTTGTGCCGAAGAAGAAGAACAGGAAGAATACGAAGAAGAAGGGCAAGACATCTGAGGTTTCTCCTGCACCAAAGTTTGTATCTGGTTCATTGTCTGCTGATAATGAGAAGTCAGGTACTTCTAGTGACAAGATTCTGTCTCAACCAGAGTTTGATGAAAAGATTTTTTATGATCAACAGAATGTCACTGAAGTAAAAGCTGAATTTTCTCGATTAGCGAAGTATGGTCATGGTTCACCTGAGGAGAAAGTTTCTAGAAAGCATGAAGGATTGGGTTTTCACAGGATGAAAAACAAAGCTGAAAAGGTTCAAGCATCTTCATCTCCAGATTTGAAGAAATTAAAGATGAAACAAGTGAAGAAGGAAGTTTTTCAAGCTGATAAAATTCAACCCGAGCGTTTTTACAAACTCAAGGGTTCGGATCAATTATTTTCTGACAAAGAATTTCCACTTCATTGTGTTGATGCTCGGAAGATTGCTGAGGTCTTTGTGAAAGCAACAATTTCGTCTGAAAGTTCTCAATCTCTAAGCCCTACATCTAAATGGGTACATGATCACAGGCATCAGGTATATGATTCTCATTCTGATCATGTTAGAGATATTCACGTGTGTTCTTCGCAGGTACATCCAAGATGGGACAAAATGACAAGAATCTGTTATATTTGCCGTCGTCCAGGGCATATGGCAAAAGATTGTCCATCACCTGCTGATTCACCCCAAAGATTTCACAAGAAATCAGTTTTTGGTAAACCTGCCACACCAAAGTTCTTTGATGCACAAGGCAGAGTTTTTGATGAAATTAAACCTACATTCTTTCATAAACAAAAACGTTTTGTTCCAATGTTTTCAAAGGTTCAAAATGTAGGTTCATCATCACAGTCACCTGTGATTGTTCCATCAAAAACTGAATTACCAAAACAACAACAATGGAAACCTAAGGTGGTTTCTAAGCAAAACAAGGACACTGGTCGACCAGAAGCAATTCGCTTCGGGTCATTTTTGGACTAATTAGTTTAACCAGTGTGCAAGTACTTTTAGAAGACCTATCGACTGTTGATGGAGGAGTATTCTGCTTATTTAAATTTCATGATAAATCTTTCTAAATCTGCAAGTTTTCTGCAATTCAAATCTGCAAACTATCTGTGTTGATTGATCACTTTTCTTTGTTTACAAAGTTTTTCTCAAAAATACCAAAAATAGAGTCTTGTTTTTGTGTAAAAATGAAAATCCAAAAATAGAGTTTTCATTTTAAGGGTGAGAATTGTAAGTAAGGGGGAGTAATTGAGAAAATGCATGTTATGGGGAGAAAGTGAATACATGCCAAATATATAATGAAGGAAGGTGAATACATGCCAAATATATAATGAAGGAAGGTGAATACATGCCAAATATATAAAATTGTGAGAAATTGATCATTGGGAAATGATGGTACATTGGCTTACGTATCTGACTCATGGACAGAGTAGATGAAAGGGCCATAAGATCATTGTTTGATATGCTTGGTAGGCTCGGCAAATCAGAAAGTATTCAGATGTGATATACACTAAATACTAATGCTTGACCATGTGGATAACATCTTGATGCATATTTCATGACACAAAAAGAAAAATAAGTGTGAAAGTCAAAATGAGAAGTCACTGTGTATACATGTGTTCATTTTGCAAAGATTTAAACTTGTTTAATTTTCTTTATTTTGTCAAACGATCGGACTTTCTCTGCGTATCGAAAGATCGACCTGATCGTTGTTTGTTTGACATTCTGCTTTATTTTCTTTGGTGTTTCGTATAACTCATCGGACTTTCTCTGCGTGTACGGAAGTACCGACCTGATTGTTGTTGGGTTATACAATTTCAACTTGTTTTATTTTCTTATTTTGTTAAATCCGAGGCCTTATCTGCGTATCAAAAGATCGACCTTAAGGTAGACGATTTAACGTTCTTATTTCTTTTTGCATGGAACATAGTTGACGATATCATGAAAATATTATGCATTGTGAAATATCACAAATGCTGTCACACAAAAGGAAAAAGAAAAGAAAAGCTGAAAATGTATGATAGTGTGGGATACACTGGTCAATGCAAATATAATCAATACCTTAACATATCCTGATGTTATGAGTATGATTCTGCCTGAGTTTAAGTTAGACAAATTATACCAGCAATCAGCATGACTTATGTGCTTCGATTAATCAAAATTGAAGTGCAGTTCAGTGCGTTATGCTCAATATGATCCCATATAGTGATCTTTCTCATACCAAAAATAGCGTTTGATTTTGTATTGCAATTTCATTTCATCTCAGAAAAGAACAAAAAGATTTTCGGTGTGTTTTAGCATAAACTTTGAAAAATCAAAAAGATTTTGTTTCTGCTTTATTTTTGATCTGATTAACACGTGATACAAATCAATTTTCAAAATCATATCTTGGAGTCTCAAAGAGACGTTTTGCGCCAAGATTATTTTAAAAGTTTGAACAGGTTGCTATGTGTATGTTATCACAACTTCAAGTCTTCTGAAGATATTGATAAAAGACCAGAGATACACTAAAATGTCATCAAGTATTCAAGATCAAGCTACGATCGAGTTGAAGAGGAGTTTGTTTGAAGATTCATTTCATTGAACGAACGGTTTCTACACTTGAGGGGGAGCTTGTTTGAAGATACAAAGTTAATAATGTTGAAGAGATACTGCACATGACGAGGGGGAGTTTGTTGATACTTGATATGTGCGTCGTGTGAAGTATCAAAATAATATAATTAGTTAAAAGTGGCTTTACAGACAAAGTTTAAATAGTATTTCAGCGGAAGCAATTTAAGTTTTACAAAACAGTTGTGTTTTTCCACAAGTAATACAAAAGTGTTGGAAACACATCTTCCAAAAGGGTTTTCAAAAGAAAACAAGCATTGCCAATGCCCTTGCCGCCGCCCGATCCGTCTAACGACCTGAAAAGTAAACAACAATCAAGTGTCATCCAAGGCTGGTGAGTTCACTTAGGCGGTCTACACGTCACATGTAGACCTAATGTATATGAATAAAGAAAGGTAAAACACAATCGATAATCATAAGACAAGTAAAATTCCATATCGAAGGTAGCTAGCCTATAATTATGTACACCTGAATTGTTCGTAACTGAAGCTGACAATGTTTTGATAGGGGGTACCTATAAACCTTGCCTTCCCGTGTCTTTACGGATCACGGTGGGTAGGCTAACATTGATCTCAGTCCGACCGCCAGTCGGGAGGGTGCATCCCGTGCACCGCTGAGTGGGGGTGTCAATCCCCAGTAGTACTACTCAATATTACCTCGCTACTGTATATTAACGGCCCGAAAGTAAGGACTTTTTATAAATAAAGTTCAATTCAGTGAAACATATGATATTATGTCGGAAATTTACATAGTAAGAAATACCTTACCGTTTGGGTTACCATCCTTACTGGATGCAACCACCTACGCGTTATCGTCCCTGAACGGACATAAAAATAATGTAAATGAACTCACCTTAGGGTGCACTGGTACTCGGCACTTGGTTCAACATGTTGGTCAAAGTCAACCTATTTGGGTAAATATGGCCTAATCAAATTAGAAGGTGTTGCTAGGTCGAAAAGTAGCACATAGAATCTAAACATGTTTCATGCGATCATACAAGTCACATAATGCACATACAAGTCCCAAATTGGGAGAAAATCAAGAAATTGCAATTCAAGTCCAAGTTGACCCAGAAAGTCAAACCTCAAGCACTTAACTAGTGACATAGCTAAAACCCACAATACTTGGAATTAACTTCTTAAATTTTACAGGAATATACTAAATATCAATTAGGACTTGTTTCAAAAAGAATCAAGTAAAAAGGTTAAGAAATGAGAAAGTTATGCGCGTCGGAAGTTAGCATTTTCAGCATTTAGCAAACTAGTCAAAGTAAAACGAAAACTTGCATAACTCACTCAAAACTTTGAATTTATGAACCAAACTTTCCAGATCCTATTTTTAATATATAAACCTCATTTACAACTAACAAACTTGTCAATAAAACAAGATTAGCATGCCCAACTAAATTGGAAAGTCTACTTTTCACTAAACTTGACAGCTTTGAGCACCCAACTTGCAGCTGTGTTTTGAGTGACCAAACGGAGGTTTTAGATAGTGTGCGAGTAGCCGTTGTAAAGATAAGACATCCTACTTTACTAGGGAAAAATAATCAATCAGTTTCGAGCAAAATTGAGTAAGTTATGGCTGCTGCAAGTTGACCCAAAATTCTGGTCAAAGCTGTTAGAAATTTCAAGTTTGCAAAAGTCTAGGATTTCAATTTTTATGCTACCATATAGCTATCCAACATACATTAACACAATTGTAATCATAATAACACGAGATTTCTGGTCCTAACATGATCATACCAAATTCATAGCAAAATCTCAACATGGAACTAGCATACAAACCCATATACCCAAACTTCAAGTCCAAACACCCAACATACACACAAGAACACACATGGCACTTTTTGAACTCAAATTTCCAGCCCTAATCCCATCCTCTAAACAGCCCCAAATCAACATTCAATATACCTCAACTTAAAACATGAATTAGGAGCATATAAACTCACCATTTAGCTTACAAACACTTAAAACACACATGCAACTAACAAATTTCGAAATCCAAAACTTAGGGCTTACAAGATTGGGGAAAAATCGTAGGTAGCAGGGGTGGGGAA
The DNA here is from genome assembly GCA_039602395.1 of Deinandra increscens subsp. villosa. Classification (NCBI taxonomy): domain Eukaryota; kingdom Viridiplantae; phylum Streptophyta; class Magnoliopsida; order Asterales; family Asteraceae; genus Deinandra; species Deinandra increscens. The sequence goes on from JBCNJP010000003.1 coordinate 26,607,030, forward strand.
GAAGAAGAAGCTTACGTGAGTGTTGTTGAGCCTTGAGAACCTTGAAATTTACCTCCTTGTTGCTTGAATCTTCAAAAATCGAAGTGTGTGTGTGTGTGTGTGTTGTTGGATCCGTGAACAAGAGAGGAGGAGGGGGATGAATGCGTGGAGTGAGGAGAAGATGGGGTGTTAGAGAAGATTTTTGAGTTTGAGGAATTACACAAATGGCCCCTTAATTTTCTATTTTAAACATAACAAGCATAAAACTCATTTAAGTGGGTTTTTTACTAAGAACTTGTGAAATAAAATTTCAAAATGTTTCTAATTGTTTTTGAACTCATTTAACATGTAATGTTTAGTCGGGTTACATAAATCTACCATTTATACATAAGAATCCAAATTTACACACGAAGTCCGGTTTTACCCGAAAACACGAAATTTATAAATAACACATAATGTCACGAAACGAATTCACGAAACAAGTTACTAACACCAATTAGCAATTAAACATGAACAATATACAATTATTCAAATAAGGGGTCTCGGTTTCGCTAACGAGACTAACAGAACTAACGGAAAAGTTAACGGAGTTAACTTGGGAAGTTGCAGTTGTCACAGCCTCCCCATGTTAAGGAATTTTCGTCCCGAAAATTAGTTAGTACCTTGGGTTGATGCGGAGGCTTGATTGAATAGGTGAGGATACTTCTTTCTCATCTGGTCTTCCCGTTCCCATGTGAACTCCGGTCCACGTTTTGAATGCTATCTGACTTTGAAGATTGGGATCTTGCTTCGATTCAATGCTTTTTCTTCGCGTCCTATTATCTCAACAAGTTGTTCTATAAATCGAAGTTGTTCGTCGATGTGGAGCTCTTCCAGCGGAACTATTAAAGTGTCGTCAGCCAAACACTTCTTCAGATTTAAAATGTGAAACACATTATGTACGCCATCCAGCTCAGGTTGCAAGTTCTAACGATACGCCATTGTTCCAATCTTTTCCGTTATCGGGAAGGGTCCTATATAGCGGGGGTTCAACTTCCCGCGCTTTCCAGAACGTACAACACCTTTCCAGGGCGAGACTTTCAACAATACACGGTCGCCCACCTCGAATTCTGATGGCCTTCTACGTTTTTTGGCGTAACTCTTTTGTCGATCTCTTGCGGCTTTCATACGGTTTCTGATTTGTACGATACGTTCCGTTGTCACGTACACCATCTCTGGTCCAGTGAGTTGGCTATCACCGACTTCAGCCCAACAGACCAATGATCTACACTTGTAACACCCGTATACAATTTGATGCCAAACTTACACATTATAATGTTAAAAATTTGGTCCCAGAAAATTTCTTTACAAAACATATGATTTGTAATCATAAGATGCCACCATAGTGGTTTACATTTACAAAATTTACTTATAGTTGGTTTGACATCCAAATGTGATCTTCGACTTATATATAAGTTCTTCTCACCATAAATACAAGACGGGTCGTTCGTTCTCGATGTGATCGGTTCTTCGTAGTCTTTGATGAGCATCCACTAGGCTTTCCCTTTACCTGCAACATACTCACTTTCAATAGTGAGCTTCTATTGCATAACCATTTATTACAATATCAAATAATGAAGAAAAACAATAAAATTTGGTTTTTCACTCTGGGGCGGTACGCCCAGAATAAATAATTTCTGGGCGGTACGCCCTGGACCATTTTTGACAGAATATTGGCTATTTTCGGCCAGTTCCATACTTAGCCAAATTTTGGCTTTCTTTCCCCTGTTTTCTACCAGATTTCACCAACCGGATTTCCATCATTTTTCAAGTGTTTTAACACTCACAAAACACTTCTAAAACATGTTTTCATACACATCAACATACCTTATTCAAGGCGAATTCAAACTTTGCATATGCGGGTTCAACCAACCCGTTTGACCCATTAGAACACCCATAGTTTATTGCCAATGACCTGTCCTTATTGCAAGCTAATTTTACCGTAATCCATTGGCAAACATGTATAACAAATCAATTCCATAAGCTAAATATGTCATTTAAACCTTTATGGGTTCTACGCACTTCGTGTGCTTGTTACTTATTGGAAATAACACAGTTTTAAAGGATTATGATCCTAAACTCATGTGACAGCCTATTTATGCATCAAATAGCCTTTAGGGAGTTGGTATCTATTCATTCAACCACTTTTGGGTTATTGTACCCATCTGACCCGTTAAGGCGGGTCCTTGCCTTTGGTTTACTCTAATGCCCAATTTGACCACATATTAGCCTTGGAATCTATGGTTCTATAACCATTTATGATTCCTTTTTCTCTTGTTACTTGGCATGGACTCTATAAGCCCATTTTCGCCTCCGCAACTTTTGTTCACTACATGATTCATCCAAATCTTCCCTATGGTCAAATTGGTCATTGGAGAACCCTTGACTTTGGGCTTCACGGTTCCTAGAACCGTTCGTCACCCATACTCATAATTCATAGTTTATTTCATTAAATTATAAATACGCATTTACTTAACTACTTCATGTAACATAAATAATGTTACACATGCATTTGGTTCCTACAAACCATTATCAATCAATTACTCATTTAGCCATTATTATGGTCTCTATGAATGAATTAGTAAGTATTACTCTCTGACTCATTACTAGGAATCCTTTAGACTCATTTGACCCGTTTAACCCATTAGCATGAATCCTACGATTCATTTACCGCTAATGTCATATATATTCATGATTCCTTTGGAATCATTTGACCCGTTTAACCCATTAGCATGAACCCCACGATTCATTTAATGCTAACGTCATACCTTCTTATAGCCATGGTTCCTATGAACCATTTACTTGTGTTTTGTTCTTTGACTCATTACTTACTTAGAGCTTATCTCTAAATATTTGACTTTTTTTGCTTATACGCCATTAAATGACTTGCCACGTAGGCCAAGCCTAACACATTTCTAAGCATCATGCATTTTAAATCATTGTAGCAAATATGAGTCGTTAACAAACTATGTAACATAACATAAATGTTACCTCGAGAGCTTTAACCATTCCTACCCGGTTTCCGTTTGCTCCTTCCACTTGGTCACCTACTAAGGTTATCACCCATATTAGGTTTATATCATAATTCATCAATATACAAGCAATTCAACTTGTTTGCTCTTACTAGCTTTTAGAAACATAAATTATTGTGCAACATTTTTCAGCAATGCTGCAGTAACAGCCCATTTGACCATTTTATAAATTTTTCCAGCATTCCATGTTCAAACATGAAACGTAGAGGACTGAAAGACCTTTCCAGACATATATGGTACACATTCTAACGATTTTTCTATGATTTTATACAATTTTTCTAAAAACAGGACAGCAACTTTATTTTTTTCCAAACAGCATGCTGAGTAATCTGCATAGCTGCGGAATTCATCATTTTTGACCCACTTATCATCCGAATCTGCTTCAGATTTATAAAAGTGAGCTGAAGTCGTCTCAAAGATCTTTCCAACCATATAAGCCACACCTTCATTGGATGCTCGAGTAATTTACTACAGATTTTTAAAACAGGGCTAAAAACTGACTTTTAATCACAGCAACTTGTTTTGCTTTTCATTAAAAAAACTCACTTAGACATTTTGTCAAACACCTTGTGTGCATTATCATATGGCATTTATGTTCTTGAGTTTTCTAGGCATTCCACCTACAATTATCATATCTTAGGTAGAATCCCTTCTAACCCATTATCAATTTATCATTTTCCATTATGAAAACACCTCAAGATCGTCATAAAATTAGCTATTGTAGGCACGATTCCATCACCTACTTAACCTTTCATATATGGTGTTCAACAACTAGAGATTGGTGACTAAATCACCCAATAATTCATAAAAAAAGGTTTTACATACACAAACATGATCCTAGCATCAAAGGATTCAAGTAACATCAACAAATTTGTTAGCTCTATGAGCAAGGTTTTCGAAACCTAAGCATGCAACAAAATGGGGGTTTCACTTACTTGCTTCAAGGACGAATTTGATGAAGGAGAACACTTCAATTTCAGAATCTAGGACTCAATTTCGCAGCCTTAAGCCTTAATTTGAAGAGTTGGAATTTTCTTGAGGTTTGGGTGGAGGTTCACGATCTCCAGGCGTGAGAAATGGTGACCTCCCCCATTTCCAGCTCTTTTGATTAATTAGACTTTAGGCATATTACAACTTTGATCCTCCTATTTTCCAGCTTTTGACTTTTAGACATTAAACATTACTTTTTACACATTAGCCCCCTCTTTTTATTAACAAATATTCTCTTCCTAGCAATAGTTAGGAATTTATTATTAACCCATGCTATTTAGTAACATAGGATTTAACGCATTTCATAAATAAATAAAAACCGGGATGTTACAAATCCACCCCCCTTAAAAAGGTTTCGTCCCCGAAACCCATTTCAGGTCTTAGTCACCGAATGACATTACCCTAGCCTTTATAAAGACTATGGTTACACATGTAACCCTATATTTCATGGTTACCGGTATAAATCACACTGTGTACTCATTTAGACACACTTATATATATGTATCCAATATGTCCCCATTTCTATTTAGCATTCGCTACGGACCACTCTATGTCCGCATTTTATGGCCATTTTTATGGTCACTCTCAATGTCCTTGTAATTCTGGGAACTTGACCAAGCGGGTTTGAGTGGTTACCTTTATCAGCTCCGAATTAGTCATCATACGATAAATTTAATTCTTGCGTTTACTCGCCCCGTAGGATAGTACTTGAATTATTACTTTTGTTATCCCTTATCTTCCCCATTTTACGCATTTAGGGGTTCATAGTTTACAACTCCACGTGTCATTTAGGGTCAAGGTTCTAGTGACCAATGTCATAATCTTGTTGGTCAAAATTCAAAATTTCAAATAATCAACCTCTCCGTAAGAGGTTCAAACATTAATGTAATAACATTCGTACCTTAGTGTCATCACAATCTGCATATATAGGTTTCTTGCTCATGTTTACCTTGACGATAATCTAATCAGAATCTCGTCCTCCGGCTTTCCTGCTAGTTGTGTCCTTGCACAGTCTTACTGTACCTACACATATTTAGCAGTGTAACAATAATTGCAAGTGTTTAGCATATCACTTGCCTTTTACATTTCACATTCGATAATGTAGTACATTTTTATTGGATGATTCCCATGACTCTAAAAGCCATTTATACCATCCCATAACCCTTTTTAGGATTACATCATTCCATCTATTACCTTTCTACATGTCATACATTGATCAATTCTTGGCTTATATACTAGCCTTTAACACTTACCACATTAATTATGATTCATTTTAATCATTATCACATCAATGTACACATTTTAATCAAGTTGTGGCTCCTAAGAGTCATTTAGCTATTTCATATCAATATGAAGTTTAGCAAGACCTTATCCGTCTTGCCTCATCATTATTAGTACAATTCTTATGAATTTTTTTATCATCCGGATACACAATAATCCATGGTTATTTATTACTCATGACCCTTGGTCACAATACCTACCCATGCTTAAATGTTCCAAATTTAACATGGCCTAGACGCCATTTATTTCCAATTTAACAGTTTATTTTACCTTAGGCTTTATTTAATAGTTCGTGCCACGCACCCTTAGCCCATTTACCCGCACCCCATTAATGGGGTTTCTAGGACCCCATCTTATTCACGAGGTCCTGTGGGCCTTACCCATAAAGCTGGGTCGATCACCCACCTAACAACTTCAATTCCCTATTAGTTATACAAAACTTACACGGGAATCAACATAACTCAACAACATGAGTTTCCTGCGTTTATACAAGGTTACTTCTCACCTTTTCTTAAACGTCTTGTCATTTCATAGGGTTACGGGTTTTCTAGCATGTGAAATAACCCGTTTCTCCCTATTCTTATTTTCCATTTCATATATTTTTTTAATGAATTCTAGACTTGGGTTTATCCTGAGTCACTTTAAAGTCAATCGCATTATATAAATTCGATGTCTTTTAACCATTTATGATATCGCACAATAAAGTGATTCAACCGTCTTAACGGTTTTGTCAATAAGAACATATGACCATTTCGACTCATTAGTTCCATAGTTATTTGTTAATCTTTCGTTTATGACAATTCCATATAAGGTTCCACCTTTGTACATCCAAAGATGTCCCAAATGTAACCTTGTTTCAAATTATTGGCTTCACAACCCCCTCTTGGGTTGTTTTTCACAAATTTCCATTCATTATATTGGCTTCACGACTCCTACAGAGTCGTTCTTCACCAATTTCCATTTCATTATATTGGCTTCACGGCTCATACAGAGTCGTTCTTCACCAATTTCCATTTTATTATATTGGCTTCACGGCTCCTACAGAGTCGTTCTTCACCAATTTCCATTTCATTTATATTTCTATTTCAATTTCAAATTATGACCTCTCGGGTCCAGACTCTTATTTCGACCCGATTTAGACACAAGTATATGCATTACCATTTTATCAAAATGTAATCCAGGTTGGGTAGTCCCACCTGGTTGTACCTTAGCACATGCCCATTATGCATTTGAGTCCTAGCCCAATGCATTTTGGAGTCGTATGTGTCACCATCCATCCACTTGCTTGGGTACAATTTTCCTGCAAAATCAACGTGTCACATTTGACCACTTTTAGGGGTTTCCTTACCTATAGCAAGGTTACCCCTCATGAACATAAATATTCAAATATTTCAAGATACAACATTGTCAAATTATATCTCACAATGCTATCTTGTTACATTAACAAATTTCTTTTCAAGATACAACATTGCACAATTGCTTGTCACAATGCTATCTTGTTATTTTAAGAAATTTTCATCTCATTTATTATCTATGGTTCCGATGAACCATTTATGATCAAATACAACCTGATACATGTGGTGGCTCCCTAGAACCTTTTTCACCCGTTGTTTCATGCTTGACCATTATATGGTTCTTACAAGGCAAAATATGATCCTAACATAGTAGGATTCAAAAAAAAAATAATTATCAATTTCAAATTCCTTTGCCCTTGGCAAGGTTTTCTAAGTTTTATTGGTCATGGCCAATAACTTTCCACAGGTTTATATGAGGTTTCTCTCCTAGGCTTTACCCCATTTCTACCTGCCTCATTGCTATTTGGGCTCTCAAAGCCTCCTTTCTTTGTTTCCCTGTAAGATCACCGCCATCATGGCCCGTCATTGATCTACAGAATTGAAATTTTCATTAGCTTTGCAGCTTTCATTTACCCTTGCCCGCAGCAAGGTTTTTATACATTATATTGGTCATGGCCAATATTTCCCCAGAGGTTTATACGAGGTTTCTAGCCTTAATATTACCCCGTTTCTATCTGGGATACTTCACTCACGCATACATTATATTGGTCGTGGCCAATATCCTCCCACAGGTTTATACGAGGTTTCTAGCCTTACCATTACCCCGTTTCTACCTGGGACACTTCACTCACGCACTTTCCGGTTCAGGTGTAAAAACACCTCCCCGTGCGTTTCCCCGAGTGATAGCTAATAACTCTGCCTTTACCGGCATATAGGAATTATTACTCCTATCAAACACAAATATCAATAATCAATTTTATGGTTATGTACCTTACCCGGACACTTCATCAAGCTTGAACCGATCACTTTTCCCGTTCCCCTGAGCTCAAGGTTTGAGTTTAAGTACTCCCCGAGTACTTAATTCTCTCAAACCGTGGCTCTGATACCAAATTGTAACACCCGTATACAATTTGATGCCAAACTTACACATTATAATGTTAAAAATTTGGTCCCAGAAAATTTCTTTACAAAACATATGATTTGTAATCATAAGATGCCACCATAGTGGTTTACATTTACAAAATTTACTTATAGTTGGTTTGACATCCAAATGTGATCTTCGACTTATATATAAGTTCTTCTCACCATAAATACAAGACGGGTCGTTCGTTCTCGATGTGATCGGTTCTTCGTAGTCTTTGATGAGCATCCACTAGGCTTTCCCTTTACCTGCAACATACTCACTTTCAATAGTGAGCTTCTATTGCATAACCATTTATTACAATATCAAATAATGAAGAAAAACAATAAAATTTGGTTTTTCACTCTGGGGCGGTACGCCCAGAATAAATAATTTCTGGGCGGTACGCCCTGGACCATTTTTGACAGAATATTGGCTATTTTCGGCCAGTTCCATACTTAGCCAAATTTTGGCTTTCTTTCCCCTGTTTTCTACCAGATTTCACCAACCGGATTTCCATCATTTTTCAAGTGTTTTAACACTCACAAAACACTTCTAAAACATGTTTTCATACACATCAACATACCTTTATTCAAGGCGAATTCAAACTTTGCATATGCGGGTTCAACCAACCCGTTTGACCCATTAGAACACCCATAGTTTATTGCCAATGACCTGTCCTTATTGCAAGCTAATTTTACCGTAATCCATTGGCAAACATGTATAACAAATCAATTCCATAAGCTAAATATGTCATTTAAACCTTTATGGGTTCTACGCACTTCGTGTGCTTGTTACTTATTGGAAATAACACAGTTTTAAAGGATTATGATCCTAAACTCATGTGACAGCCTATTTATGCATCAAATAGCCTTTAGGGAGTTGGTATCTATTCATTCAACCACTTTTGGGTTATTGTACCCATCTGACCCGTTAAGGCGGGTCCTTGCCTTTGGTTTACTCTAATGCCCAATTTGACCACATATTAGCCTTGGAATCTATGGTTCTATAACCATTTATGATTCCTTTTTCTCCTGTTACTTGGCATGGACTCTATAAGCCCATTTTCGCCTCCGCAACTTTTGTTCACTACATGATTCATCCAAATCTTCCCTATGGTCAAATTGGTCATTGGAGAACCCTTGACTTTGGGCTTCACGGTTCCTAGAACCGTTCGTCACCCATACTCATAATTCATAGTTTATTTCATTAAATTATAAATACGCATTTACTTAACTACTTCATGTAACATAAATAATGTTACACATGCATTTGGTTCCTACAAACCATTATCAATCAATTACTCATTTAGCCATTATTATGGTCTCTATGAATGAATTAGTAAGTATTACTCTCTGACTCATTACTAGGAATCCTTTAGACTCATTTGACCCGTTTAACCCATTAGCATGAATCCTACGATTCATTTACCGCTAATGTCATATATATTCATGATTCCTTTGGAATCATTTGACCCGTTTAACCCATTAGCATGAACCCCACGATTCATTTAATGCTAACGTCATACCTTCTTATAGCCATGGTTCCTATGAACCATTTACTTGTGTTTTGTTCTTTGACTCATTACTTACTTAGAGCTTATCTCTAAATATTTGACTTTTTTTGCTTATACGCCATTAAATGACTTGCCACGTAGGCCAAGCCTAACACATTTCTAAGCATCATGCATTTTAAATCATTGTAGCAAATATGAGTCGTTAACAAACTATGTAACATAACATAAATGTTACCTCGAGAGCTTTAACCATTCCTACCCGGTTTCCGTTTGCTCCTTCCACTTGGTCACCTACTAAGGTTATCACCCATATTAGGTTTATATCATAATTCATCAATATACAAGCAATTCAACTTGTTTGCTCTTACTAGCTTTTAGAAACATAAATTATTGTGCAACATTTTTCAGCAATGCTGCAGTAACAGCCCATTTGACCATTTTATAAATTTTTCCAGCATTCCATGTTCAAACATGAAACGTAGAGGACTGAAAGACCTTTCCAGACATATATGGTACACATTCTAACGATTTTTCTATGATTTTATACAATTTTTCTAAAAACAGGACAACAACTTTATTTTTTTCCAAACAGCATGCTGAGTAATCTGCATAGCTGCGGAATTCATCATTTTTGACCCACTTATCATCCGAATCAGCTTCAGATTTATAAAAGTGAGCTGAAGTCGTCTCAAAGATCTTTCCAACCATATAAGCCACACCTTCATTGGATGCTCGAGTAATTTACTACAGATTTTTAAAACAGGGCTAAAAACTGACTTTTAATCACAGCAACTTGTTTTGCTTTTCATTAAAAAAACTCACTTAGACATTTTGTCAAACACCTTGTGTGCATTATCATATGGCATTTATGTTCTTGAGTTTTCTAGGCATTCCACCTACAATTATCATATCTTAGGTAGAATCCCTTCTAACCCATTATCAATTTATCATTTTCCATTATGAAAACACCTCAAGATCGTCATAAAATTAGCTATTGTAGGCACGATTCCATCACCTACTTAACCTTTCATATATGGTGTTCAACAACTAGAGATTGGTGACTAAATCACCCAATAATTCATAAAAAAAGGTTTTACATACACAAACATGATCCTAGCATCAAAGGATTCAAGTAACATCAACAAATTTGTTAGCTCTATGAGCAAGGTTTTCGAAACCTAAGCATGCAACAAAATGGGGGTTTCACTTACTTGCTTCAAGGACGAATTTGATGAAGGAGAACACTTCAATTTCAGAATCTAGGACTCAATTTCGCAGCCTTAAGCCTTAATTTGAAGAGTTGGAATTTTCTTGAGGTTTGGGTGGAGGTTCACGATCTCCAGGCGTGAGAAATGGTGACCTCCCCCATTTCCAGCTCTTTTGATTAATTAGACTTTAGGCATATTACAACTTTGATCCTCCTATTTTCCAGCTTTTGACTTTTAGACATTAAACATTACTTTTTACACATTAGCCCCCTCTTTTTATTAACAAATATTCTCTTCCTAGCAATAGTTAGGAATTTATTATTAACCCATGCTATTTAGTAACATAGGATTTAACGCATTTCATAAATAAATAAAAACCGGGATGTTACACACTTCCGCCCATAGAGGGCCTCAAAGGGAGCGGCGCCCATAGAGGGCCTCAAAGGGAGCGGCTCCAATACTGGAATGGTAGCTGTTGTTGTAGGAGAACTCGACCAGTGCCAAGTGAGTTTCACAGTTCTTTCCGAAATCCATTACGCACGCTCGGAGTTAACTTGGGAAGTTGCAGTTGTCACAGCAGAGAGGGTAGATGATGGTGAAGATGAGGAATCCATTTGTATGTTTTTTTTACGAGTTTTTGATAATGATGTGTTTTCTTTTTGAGCAGTTGCAGAGGGTTGCATAATTTTTCTGAAACGAATCTAGTTTCTATTTTATAGAGGGGTGGGGGGTGTGATCGAGGAGTCATGATTGATATTTCTGTGTATATGGAAGGACGTAAGTTATATGGATATTTACTTATTTTTAAATATATTTTTAAGCATAATAAAGAAACTGAATACGTGTTTTTAATTTATTATTTTTTCTTTTCCGTCGGTTCGGTTTCCCTCCCCTTATTTGTATTTTATAGTTTTACTAGTTAGAGACATTTTTTTTCCAGAAATTTACTATCTTCCTTTCTCCTTACACATCTTCAATGGCTTCATCTTCATCGAACTACATTTTAACAAAATCCCCTGAGTCGATAAGGGCGCTGGAGGAACTCTGCAACAGAGAAGATACAAAAGGTGATATCATGCATAATTCGTTCGGAATGATGGTCGGTCTCACCTCCAATAGCATCGAAACTTATACTTTGATGCTTGAGGAGTTTGTTAATCATCCTCCCAGTGAGATACAGAGTGCTGCTACGGAGTTCATTATGGATCAATTGCAGTTGAAGCAGGAGATCCATGAAATGCTTCGTAGGTTGATGGATAGCACAAGGAAGAAAATGAAAGATCGAAATGATTCTCTAAGAGATATGAAGATGTTTTAGGCATCTCTTCTCTTTGTCTTTTGTTTAATATGTTTTTATGTAGCTTTTTGAAATGAAAGCGTTTTTAATAGATTGAAATGAAAATTTTAGAAAGTCGTCGTTCTTATATTTTTTGTAATGCGTGATTTATAGGAACTTCATGCGTAATTAGAGTTCTTTGTTGCGTTATTTTGTTTTCACAACTACGCCCTGGTTAGTATCTAGAGTTGTAAAGAAGAAGCCGTAAAGAAGAAGCCTTTAGATAAATTTGTTTTTTAGGTAGTTGCATTATTTTTTTTTGTTTTTGTGTGCGTGATTTTTTTTAGATTTGTTTTAGTTTATGCTTTTATTTTTTACAAAGTTTGCGTGATTTTGTTATGTGTTCGTGATTTGGTAATTGTTTTAGTTTTTGTTTTTTTATATAGGATGCATGAGTTTGTTGTGTGTGCGTGATTTGAATATTGGGTTTAGTGTTATCTTTGATTTTTTTATATAGGTTCATGATTTGTTTGTTTGTGTGTGCGTGATTTAGATACTGGTTTTAGTTTTGTCGTTGATTTTTTAGATAGGCGTGTGTTTTTTGTCTCGTGTGCGTTAAAAAGTAAGGGTACGTTATTTTATTTTGAATACATGCGTTTTTTTAATTAAAGTCTAAGACAGTTAGGTTTGTGTTTTTTGGAGTTATTTAACGTGTGTGCATGATTTTTTTCTTTCAAATATGGGTTATTTGTTAAAAGGTTAAAGGCCGCGTTGTTTTTTTTGTTCCATGCATAAATATTTTTTGCGTATGCGTGTTTTCATTTAATGTTGAAAATACTTTAATACCCTTTTTAATGACTCCGCATTCTTTTTTTACAAATTAATTAAGCGTGTTTTATTTTAGCGTCGTCAGATAAAAAAAGCCCGCATATGAGGGACGGAGATCCCTTCGCACACTTCGCACGGAAAACGTCCTTTGTACAATAACTTTCCCCTATATATTATATATATATATGTATATATATATATATATATTATATATATACATATATATACATATTATATATATATACATATATATATATATAGGGTAAGGATCCTGCGAAAACTCTTTTTTTTTTTGCGAAAACCTAAAAACTAACACTAAAACCTTCATAACTTTTACATACGTTAATATTTTTCTATGAAATTTGCACCAAAAATCTTAAAATTCTATTGTCTTTGATTCTGAAAAAGAAATTGATATTTCAAAAAAAAAAAAATTAGTGCACATGTGTATTATTAGTACACATGCGCACCATTTTCATTAGTACTACACAAATGAGAATTGTCATGCGAAAACATATTGTTTAGGTTAAAAACATTTAAAAAAACTAAAATATTCATAGAACTAATGTTAATTCTACATATGCACTATAACTATTAGTTATAGTGCACATGTGTAGCATAAATTAAAAAAAAATTAAAACGTTTAATATATTTTCAGAGTTAAAGATAACATAATTATAAGATTTATGGTGCAATTTCTCTTTCAAAATATTAATGTATACGACACATATAAAGTGTTTTTTATTAGTGCACATGTGCACTAATAAAAAAACTACGAAAAACTAACAAAATTATAACGTATTTGATACGATTTTTCTAAAAAAAAACATTAATGCATACTATATGTATGAGTTTTATTATTAGTGCACATGTGCACTAATAAAAAACGACGAGACGTTAAAGTTTTTTAAATTTTTTTTCCAGAATTAAAGAACTTATAATTCTAAGGTTTTTGGTGCAAATTTTTTTAAAAAATACGATCGTATGAAAAACTTATGAAGGTTTTAGTATTAGTTTTTAGGTTTTCACAAAAAGATGTGGTTTTTACATGATCCTTACCCTATATATATATATATATAGATATATATATATATGTATATATATATATATATATATATATATATATATATATATATATAGGGTTAGGTTCAAATGAGAACTTTTTATTTTGAGAACTTTTGAGAACTAAATCTCAACCACACATTTTAAGGGGGGAACCAATACAATTCATGGGAGGGGGGATACATGTAAATAAACTTGTGGCTCAAATTAGTTCTTTTTAGTTCTCAAACCCAATTGGTTCTCAAATGATCCTCTCCCTATATATATATATATATATATATATATATATATATATATATATATATATAGGGAAGAGTTCCGTGTAGACCCCTTAAATTTTGTAGACCCCGTAGACCCCTATAAAACTCAATAAAAATAAAACTCAGTGTTGTAAATTTGTATTTTTTTTATTACGATAAGCTTTTAAGAACCAAAAAAATAAATAAATAAATTTAAAAAAAATAAAAAACATTAAAAATCGAACATTTTAAGACAATGAGTTTTAAAATAATGAGTTTTAAACGCAACATTGAGTTTTATTGAGTTTATTGAGTTTTAAACTCATTGATTTTTAAAACTCATTGTCTTAAAATGTTCAATTTTTAATGTTTTTCGTTTTTCTTCTTTTTTTAATTGTCTTTTTTTGTTCTTAAAAGCTTATCGCAAATAAAAAAAACTAAACTAACAAAACTGAGTTTTATTTTTAGTGAGTTTTAATGAGTTTTATTGAGTTTTATAAGGGGTCTACGGGGTCTACAAAAAATAAGGGGTCTACGGGGTCTATTATATATATATATATATATATATATATATATATATATATATATATATATATATATAGTAGGGATCAATGGAAAACTTCACCTCTTTAGAAAACCTGGAAAACCATCTTTTAACCATTGATTTAAAATTGATGGTTGAGATTAAATGAGAGCAAAGTTGTAAAATGTTTAAATCAATGAAGGGCATAATAGCCATACCACAATATTATTAATAAATATTTAAATCAATTTTCTCTCTCCTATCTCCTATTTCTAAAAATATATCTCTCTCATTTAATTTAAAAATTCCAGGTCAATATTTAGAAAAAAAAACAAACCTATTTGTACAAAAGAAAAAAAAAATCGTTGATGAAGTACATGAAAAAACGTCTATCATCAGTTCATCACTATCCTCAATGTGGTTACATAGATGTAACAATAATTTCATGAATATTATTCAAGAAAAAATTAAAGGTTGCATATGTATAACAATAGTTTTACATATAACCAAATTAAACATTGTACAAACTAACAAAAACGCATTTACATTTGTGTAATTAATTTAAAACTTCGTAATGATAGAGTATTACATTAGTGTAACAATAAAATATACTCAGAAACTATAGTCTGAGAACGATACAGTATTACATCAGTGTAACAATGAAATTTACTCATAAATTATATCCTGACAACGATATTGTATTACATCAGTGTAACAAATGAAATTTACTCATATACTATAGCCTGAGAAAAAATACAGTATTACATCAGTGTACAATGCAATTTACTCAAAAACTATAACCTGAAAATGATACGGTATTACATCAGTGTAACAATTAACTGAATGAACGTTCATTACCTTCATGATGAACTCCAGGAATATCCGCGGATTGAAAAACAGCTAAATTGTTGCTCTTCAGAGGCGTTGAGGGCTGTAGAATATTATATTCATTAGCCATCACAATCGAAGAACAAGGATCGAGATTATATTCGTTCGGAGGGGTATAAAACGGATCATGATTATCTTCAGATTCGTGATTGAATGATTCATGAATAGGACTGGAACATTCCACTCCAATTGTTTCGTGATCTTGATTAGATGGATTAGAAACCATATTTTCCCGATCTTGGTTTTTTCCTTCGTGATCTTGATCTTGCATATCCTTGGCGTTGGAAAGAAAAAAGACGAATAGAAGATCTGGGTTTGTTGAACATGATTAGGATTTGATAGTAGAAGAAAGAGAACATAATTAATTCCTTGGAAATCATCAAATAAGTTGAATGAATTTAAAATTGGAAAATAGTTTACTAATATAGAATAATTGAAAATACCTTATTACCCTTTAATTATAAGAAAAAGAAAAAATTAAATGAAATGTTGTGATTGGTTGAAGTAGGTTTTCCAATATTTAAAGGGTTTTCTAATGATCCTTATATATATATATATATATATATATATATATATAGGAAGGGTAGAATGAAACTAACATGAGTTGGGAAAACTTTAAAAACCAAATATAGACCCTTGATCATGATCATCCAATGGTCCTTCTTTTTTTCCAGAATTTCCTTTTAATTTAATTACTTTTTGGTCTTTGTCTTTTTCTTCAAAAGGGCATTTTAGACATACTAAAAAATTCAATCCCCAAGAACCTCCATCTCATCCTATCACTCCATTACACATCACATCACTCCATCTCTTTCTTACTTTCACCTTCACTTTTTATTCTTCATTTGTTCATGACAAAAAAAACCCATGTGTATAGCAGAGAAAGAGATAGAAGTTTCACTTTCATTTGATTTCTACTTTTTACAATTTTAGAGCAAGCATTTATTCAAACCATTGCCAACCACCACCATCACCTACATGATCCATCAGCCACTACAACCACCCCACTTTATGACCACCATCATTCACCTCCTTCGTCGCTCACCCCCACAACCACCATCGTTCGATGAGGCGGACACGGAGTCACCGTCGGATGTTCCTTCGCGGAGACGGAGTCACCATCGAGATCTGAATCGGAAACTCAAAATCAAAGGTACTTGTTCCTCCACTCACCGTCTTAGAGTTTCAAAATTTGGAGATGAAGGCTGTAACCAATTCTTTTTTCCGACCAATTTTAAGACTAAAATCCTAAAGTTCTTCAGATCTGAGAAAATAAAAAATTATATATAAAAGATAATTACTTCAGATCTAAGTATTCTTGATTAAAAAAGAAGATTCAAATCTTAAACTAAAAAATTTTGTTTGTAAGTATTCAAACCGTGAATTCAAAACGCCGCATTAGTTTGATTGATAGATCTCTATATGTGAGAATTACATATGTAACAGTAGCTAATATGTCTTAATGATATTAAGTGTGTTCATATGTAACACTTATAGCTCATGAAATTTAATAATTAACTAGTTAATTAATATTTTTATACCATTTAGATTTAAATGTTTCTAGAACAAAATAATTTTGGATTTTTCGATACGAAATAAGTGTAATATCTTATGTAACATATGTAATATCTAATATTACATATGTGAATGTGAATTTACTTACATAACATGCCTACCTCACAAAATTGTTAAAAATTTACCTACATGTGTAATATTTAATGTTACATATATCTTATGTTACATATATAACATATAATGTTACATATATAAATTTACTTACATAACATGTGTATCTTACAAATGATAAAATTTGTCTTCTAGAAGTTTTCTGGGTGATATTTTCTAATCATGTTATGTATATAAGTTTATATATGTTTCATCCCCTTGGATCTTGACTACGAAGTTGTCTCTGTGATGTTTTTCTAAGCATGTTATGGATGTAAACTTACATTTTATATATGTATCATTCCCTTGGATATTTTTGTTTAGTTTAATGTTACACGCTTGTTACATATGTTTTTTATTCATGTTACGTATGTAAATGTACACATGTATGATTCCATTGGATTTTGTATAGGAAGTTGTCTCTATGATGTCTGTTTAATTATGTTACGTATGTGAATTTACATATGTGTTGTTCAATAATATAAATATACATATGTATCATTCCCTTGAATATTTCTATTTAGTTTAATGTTACACGCGTTTTACATATGTTTTTAATCATGTTATGTATGTAAATTTACACATGTCTCATTCTCTTGGATTGTGAATAGGAAGTTGTCACTATGATGTTAGTTTAATTATGTTACGTATATAAATTTACATATGTATCATTCATTTGGAATATCCATGTTTAGTTTAGGAAAATTGGAATTAAATAATCCAAGTTATTGGGTATTGGCGGATAATAATCCGAGTTCCAATATTGGCCTACAATAATCCCAATTATTTGGGTCTTGGAATTCATTGGGCCGCCGTTAATTTTTCACTAACTCCGCTAGTACTTGCTGACGTGGCAGGTGATGTGGCATCATTTGTGCTGACGTGGCATCATACTTGCTGACGTGGCATGTGCCACGTCAGCACACAACTAACGGAGTTAGTGAAAAATTAACAGCGGCCCAATGAATTCCAAGACCCAAATAATTGGGATTATTGTACGCCAATATTGGAACTCGGATTATTATCCGCCAATACCCAATAACTTGGATTATTTAATTCCAATTTTCCTTTAGTTTAATGTTACACGTATGTTATATATGTTTTTTTAATAATCTTACGTATGTAAATTTACACATGTGTTACACATGTAATGTTACATTTAATGTTACGAGCCTTTATTATTTGATATGATGACAGTGAGTGTTCGTGCATATGGAGTACACTTTAGTTACTTATGTAGATAAAACTTTTTTAGAATATAATTTGTGTTTCTAATTATATTAGACATGAAATTTACATATGTATCATGCTATATAATCTTATGTTACATAGGTAATATCTAAAGTTACATATGTAATTTTACTTGCGTAACATGTGTAGCGTTTACGTATATGAATTGATGAACTTTTTTTTTTGTTTGTAGATGAAGAGATTTTTGTGTTAAAGATGAAGAAGATTATCAAGAACAAAAACATAATTATCTTTTATATTTTTTTGTTAGGTTGTTATTATTTTTGATCATTTTTTAAATATTGTAGTTCATATGAAACAATTTGTAACGTTTATTGTACATGTTTCTTATAAATTAATTGTTTATAATTGTCATGTTTTCTTAAACACGTCCTGTTGATTTACATATGTAACATGCAGTAACACATTTTTTACATATGTAACAATTCGTTCCTTGGGATATCTCTATTTAGAAAAATGCATATCTAGATAATGATGTTACATATGTGATTAAACAATGATGTTACATATATATCTATATGTTAATATACTTCCGTAACGGCATTACATATTTTAATATACTTATGTAATATGGTACATCTCGTTAATTTATTTAAATTTACATATGTAAACTCGTCCTCCATATGTAAATTTACGTAGTTCATGCTTGAACTAATAAACATTTTTTTAGGGTGAATGAAACGTCGCATCCACGTTATTGATATTGCTCATATATGAAAATTACATATGTAACAGTAGCTAATTTTTCTTAATAGTGTTATTAGTGTTTACATGTAACCCTTATACATGTGTTTTCATAGCTCATGAAATTTTTCTTTGTTTATGGCTTGCTTGAACAAAGTCCCTCAAATCAGCCCATCATGTGGCTCACAAAATTCTATCAAAATGTTACATATGTAACTTAATAATGATATTACATATGTACTATACCAGTGAAGAAAAAAATATAACTCACTAAAAATATACATTTTGGAGAAAAAGAAAAATAACATATCTTAACAAGATGTTACATATGTAACTAAACAATGATGTTACATATGTAAATTAACAATGATGTTACATATGTGACTAAACAATGATATTATATGTTAATTTTGTAGGTGAATGGATTTTTTTTGTCAAAGATGAAGATGGTTATAAAGAAATGAAGCATAACTAACTTTACATACGTAACATTTTGTAACATTTATTGTTAATTGTAATTGTGACATGTTACATAAGTAAATTTTATATACGTAACATTTTGTAACGTTTATTGTTAATTGTAATTGTGACAATGATATGTGACATGTCACATAAGTAAATTCACATACGTAACGTTTATTGTTAATTGTAATTGTGACAATGATATGTGACATGTTACACAAGTAAATTTACATACATAACGTTTATTTACACATTTCTAGATGATTTACGTATGTAACATGCTGTGAGCGGAATGTTTAATAACAATAACAATTTTTTTTTACGTATGTAGCTTAATTGAAACGTTATAAAAGAAAAGTACAAGAGATAAAAGTAAGACAACAATATTCATACTTCTTTACTTATAATATACCACCAATAAATAAAATAAAAACACTTGTAAATCATAAAGAACAAAACTTAAATCGTTTATAAATAGAAAAAAAAGATTATAAATTAATTAACTAATCTAATAACATAAAATATCAATATTTAGAAGTTTTAATTAGTTATTATAATTAATATGTAAGATGACACAAAATGTTTAGAGATTGAATAAAACTAAAATGTCTAGTTTGTAAGTCTAGTTAGACCAAAGGGGTTAATATTAAATTTTCTTTTAAAGTCACATGACCCACATCCATAACAAGACAATTTATGTTTTTCCCCAACCTTTCTTCTTCTTCTTAATTTTCTCAGTATGTACTTTTATCATATTCATGGACTCCATTAAAGCTTCAAATTGGTTCTTCATCATAGAAATCACTCAATCTTCTTCAATATGAATATATATAGAAGTAAAATGTAAAAAGTAACAATTTAAGTTTGTAATAAAGTTATCATATAAAATAATAAATTTCCAACAAATCCACAACCCCTAGATCCGACGCCTCCACTACCACTACATCCAACAACCTTGTGCTTCAATCAAATTTTGTACCAAGCCATTTTCTCCTGTGATTGAAGCTACACCGGAGCCATCATCCTCTCCGAACACCAATCCATTGAAAGAGACACTCACCTTTTATGGGTAATGAATAGAAGAAGAGAAAATGGAGAAATAAGTGGTACAAGAATCAAGAACCATCGTGGAAACTAGTTCTTGAGTTGTAGAGAGTAGAAAGTAAAATAGGTGGATTTTTTGAAATTGTAGAAAGTAGAAATTGAAGGAGGTGGGTCTAGTATAAGGGGATGGTTACAATGAAAACTCTTCAATAGGGGATGATTTTGTAACGGTTTTTTTGTTAAATGTAAATTTTTCTTATAAATTAATAAAATATAATTGTAATATTTTGTTGAACATTTCTGATGGTACATATGTAACTATATGTGAATTTATTTACGTAATGACGTTACATATGTTGATTTACTTACGTAATATGTTACATTTCATTTATCTATTTTAATTCACATATGTAAACTCGTCCTCCGTATCTAAATTTACGTATGTTTCTTGCTTGAACTAGTGTGACTAAACATTTTGGAGAATAAAAAAAATCACATCTAAACAATGATGTTATATATGTGACTAAACAATGATATTACAAATGTAACTATATGTTAATTTACTTACATAATAACGTTATATATGCTAATTACTTACGTAATATGTTACATTTCATTTAACTACTTTTGTTGGGGTGTACAAGTTTATTTGCATTTTTATAAAAAAATATATATAAATTCCCTAACTGGTTCAACCAACCCGTCTAACCGGTCCGACCGGTCCACCGGTCGAACCAGTCCCGGAAGGTTTTTCGGTTCAACTAAAAAACCGGTTTTTAAAACATTGATACTAGCCCTTAGATGAGTTTTTAAAGTTTTTCCAACTGGATTGAGTTTTCACACTAACCATTCCCTATATATAAATATATAAATATATATATATATATATATATATATATATATATATATATATAGGGTTAGGTTCAAATGAGAACTTTTTGTTTTGAGAACTTTTGAGAACTAAATCTCCACCACTAATTTCAGTTGTGGACCACTACAATTCATGGGAGGGGGTATATTTAAATATAACTAGTGGCTTAAAATGGTTCTTAAAAGTTCTCTCAACCAATTAGTTCTCAAATGATCCTCTCCCTATATATATATATATATATATATATATATATATATATATATATATATATGTATATATATATATATATGTATATATATATATATAGGGTAAGGATCATGTGAAAACAACTTTTATTGCGAAAACACGAAAACAAATATTAAAATCTCTATAACTTTTTCATACGTTAATAATTTTTCAAAAAATTTGCACCAAAATCCTTAAAATTATGTTATCTTTAGTTCTGGAAAAAATTAAAAAAAAATCAGAATTTTTTTAAAAATTATTATTGCATAGGTGCAATAATTTTTTTTATTATTATTATTGCACATATGCAATAATATTAAAACCTTTATAACTTTTTTCATATGTTAAATTTTTTTATAAAAAAATGCACTATAAATCTTATAATTTTGTTATCTTTAATTCTGGAGAAAATTAAAAAAAAAATCAACGTTTTTTTAAAATTTTTTATTATTGCACTTGTGCAATAAAAAATATGATTACACATGTGCACTAATATTAAAACCTCTATAACTTTTTCATACGTTAATATTTTTGAAAAAAAAATTGTACCATAGATCTTATAGTTATGTTATCTTTAATTCTTGAAAAAATAAAAAAAAACTAATTTTTTTTTTGTTAATATTGCACATGTGTAATATAATTAATACGTATTATTGCACATGTGCAATAATAAAAAAATCACAAATTTTTATATGTTTAATTTTTTTCCCAGAATTAAAGGTGACATAATTTCAAGACTTTTGGTGCAAATTTTTTAAAAAAATATTAACGTATGAGGAAGTTATAGTGATTTTAATCTTTGTTTTTGTGTTTTCGCAATAACATCTTGTTTTTATTTGATCATTCCCCTATATATATATATATATATATATATATATATATATATATATATATATATATATATATATTGAGAAAAAGAGGGGGCCAAACTAGCTGTTCAACGACTAGTTTTCTTGGATGAATGAAAATGAGGGGCACCATGTTTACAAGGCCCGCGATCGAAATCCCTAACATGGCGCCTAGGGGGTGGTGGAGGGACGCCATATGGGGCGCCATCTTGAGGGTTTTGGGCATATAACGCCCCACTACACACAACCTTAGTTTATAACAAAAAAATAATAATAAAAAGAATCATGTGGAAAGTTTGATTGGAGAGCTCCACCACCATCCTCATCTTCACGGGCGTGGAATTCTCCACGCACAGGGATAGCGCCGGCGAATCACGGAGGGGGGGGGGGGATGGGTTTGGCGGCGTGATGGTGGTGCCACATAGGCGATGGCGCTGTGAAGAGGTATGTATACCGGGATGCACTAATATACATAAGGACAATTGTAAATTGATCCTTTCTATATACATACATACATACATACATACATACATACATACATACATACATACATACATACATACATACATACATACATACATACATACATACATACATACATACATACATACATACATACATACATACATACATACATACATACATACATACATACATACATACATACATACATACATACATACATACATACATACATACATACATACATACATACATACATACATACATACATACATACATACATACATACATACATACATACATACATACATACATGCATGCATACATACATACATGCATGACATACATACATACATACATACATGCATACATGCATACATGCATACATGCATACATGCATACATACATACATACATACATGCATACATGCATACATGCATACATGTACATGCATACATGCATACATGCATACATGCATACATGCATACATACATACATGCATACATACATACATACATACATGCATACATGCATACATGCATACATGCATACATGCATACATACATACATACATACATACATACATACATACATACATACATACATACATACATACATACATACATACATACATACATACATACATACATACATACATACATACATACATACATACATACATACATACATACATACATACATACATACATACATACATACATACATACATATATATATATATATATATATGGGAATGATCCTGCGAAAACCCTTTATATTGCGAAAACGCGAAAACCAATATTAAAACCCACATAACATCTTCATACGTTAATGTTTTTTCATAAAATTGGCGCCAAATGTCTTAGAATTACGTTATCTTCAATTCTGGAAACAAATATTAAGAAAAGTTAACGTTTTTTTCGTGTGATACACATGTGTATCAACATCATTACTACTGCACAAAAAACGAATTATCATGTGTAAAAACACTCCTTATGTTAAAAACATATTAAAAACACTAAAACATTTATGGTACTAATGATAATGAAACATAGTGCACATGTGCAACATATATTAAAGAAAAGTTATAAAGTGTTAATTTCTTTTCATTAGATATAAAGATAACATAATTATAAGACTTATGGTGCAATTTCGTTTTAAAACTATGTAGGATCGATATAAGTCAGAGTTAAACTTA
>JBCNJP010000003.1:26631515-26674831 GCA_039602395.1 Deinandra increscens subsp. villosa
ATTGTAATTACCGATTTTGGTAAGTTTAATTATTATCTTGCCCTCCACTTTGTCATATTTATCATTATGTCATTTATTTATGAGTTAACTTCACTTTTGGTCCTCAAGGTTTGCTGATTTTAACACTTTTAGTCCATTTTCAGAAATTATAACATTTTAGGGCCTGAACTTTGTAATTTTTAACAGTTTTGGTCACTTTTTTAAATTTCATCCAAATTAACGGTTATAATCCGTCAAGTGGGGTTTAATAAGGGTTATTTTCGTAATTCAACCCTTCTCCCTTTTTTTTTTATTGATCAAACATCTCTCTTGTTTTTTAAACAACCCACATCGTCAGTACCATGGTGCGTTATGGTTTGAGGGAGCAGCGTACGTGAGCGAAACAATTGTAGATGGTTGAAGCTTGCGTGGAAACGAGCAGCTTGAATGTTAACATCCATGAGCAGCGTGCGTTAGGTTTTTTTTTTGGGGGGTGGGGGGGGGGGGTGGGGACGATCGAACATTCTTTTATTTTGGATGGGAAGGGGGGGAGTCGATGACTGATATATCAAATTAAAAAAGGAAGAAGAGTTAAATTACGAAAATTGCCCTTATTAAACCCCACTTGACGAATTATAGCCGTTAATTTGGATGGAATTTTAAAAAGTGGCCAAAATTGTTAAAAATTACAAAGTTCAGGCCCTAAAATGTTATAATTTCTGAAAATGGACTAAAAGTGTTAAAATCATCAAACTTTAGGGACCAAAAGTGAAGTTAACTCTGTATTTATATTAGTCATTATGCCATTTGTTATAGTGGGTGAGGTTATTGTAAGAAGTTTAGTTTGGATAAGAAGGAATCATAGCCATTAGATCTTCAATTAAATGAAGATCTATGGCTTAAAATTTTCCTGAATAAATTAGAGAGAAAAACTAAAGAAAAAAAAAGATGAAAGGGTATTTTTGACTTTTTATCAAATTCCCCCATTTTTTAAACCTTCATAACTTTTAGATACAACATTATTATTTTTTAAATTACACCATAAATACGAGTGTTTTTTTTATCTTTAAAACGCGTATAGTGTTGCTATATAAAAAATTATTTTTTTACTCTTTCGATTGTATCAAAATGTTCAGATCATTGTGTCATTGTGTCAAAATGTTCATATCATTGTGTCATATAGTGTCAAAATGTTCAGATCATTGTGTCATATATCAACACAATATATATACTTTTGACACGACGACACAATGACACAATGATCTGAACATTTTGACACAATGACACAATGATGTGTCAAAATGTTCAGATTATTGTTTCATATTGTGCCAAAAACCGAA
Organism: Deinandra increscens subsp. villosa; assembly: GCA_039602395.1. Taxonomy (NCBI): domain Eukaryota; kingdom Viridiplantae; phylum Streptophyta; class Magnoliopsida; order Asterales; family Asteraceae; genus Deinandra; species Deinandra increscens. The sequence goes on from JBCNJP010000003.1 coordinate 26,632,835, forward strand.
ATAGTATTTAATTTTATATATAGCAACACTATATATACTTTGACACGACGACATAATGACACAATGATCTGGACATTTTGACACAATGACACAATGACCTGTGTCAAAAATCGAAAGGGTGATATTTTTTTTTTCATTTTTTATATAGCAACACTATATGCGTTTTAAAGATTAAAAAATGCTCGTTTTTATGTTGTATTTTTTTTTAAAAAATATTGTCGTATGTGAAAGTTATGAATGTTTAAAGAAAATGGGGGAAGTAGATAAAAAGTCAACAAAAGTGGCTAAGACTAAAATACCCCACCTTCCTTTTTTATTAGATCAAGATCGAATGACTGAAATTTCTTCTTATCCTCTTTACCCAAAACAAACTTCTCATTTGAACCTCTCCCTTGTTATAGTTACCATTATGCCAGAGCATTCACGGCAGGTTCTCTAAAAAATATGAGTGTAAATATGTGAAATTTAAGGTTTGGTTGTGAGTAGAGTAAAGATAAAAAGTTTAGCAAAATCTGCATATTTGACAAAAATTGATAATTTGCTAAAATTTGGGGAGTGAAAGAGATAGAAAATGTAATAATAAATGTGTAAAATTATTATTTAATTATGGTTGTGAGTGAAAAAAAAAAGTAATAATAAAAGTATAAATTATAGGGATGAGGATGGAAAGTCCGTTGTGAATGCTCTCATTTCTTAACTTTGCCATTTTGTCATTTGTTATTTTTTTAATATCTATACAAGACGAGTTTAGCACATAAGTTTTTTGTGTAATAGGTACAGTTGTGTAACATAACTTTTAGGTCATATATTCAACATTTTGAGGGTCAGGTTTCTAATTTTTAACGTTGTAACGTAGTTTTTTTATTTGCGATTGAGTCATTTGAGTTAACAGAATTAGTGTTTTGTGTTGTAATAGGTACACATAGATTTCCTTATCTACAATCGTGTAACATAGTTTTTTGTTTAAACGTTTTGATCATTACACTTTTTTTATTTCCATTTGTTTACGTAACGTACATAATAAAACGGTTTTATGTGTCAACATTATTTCTATGGCAACGCACGAGTAAAAACTTGCATACATACATATTATATAAATATACAATTGAAATTGAAGGTGAATAGTGTTGATTTTGTTTCTTATAGATTGACCACAGCTTTCTTTGTAAATGACAGTTTTAGTCCCTTAGCGTGTCGCTTCCTCCTTGCGTGTTGTTTGTTTTAGGCAGCCACGTCATAGAGAGAGACGCAGGTACTTGCGCCCTTAAATACCCAGCGTTCACTCTTTCTCCTTCCTTTCTCCGTTCAATCAACTTCTCGCCTGTTCAGTGGAGTGTCGCCGGTTGAGGTATTTCACCTTTTAGTTTATCATCTGTTCTACTGATGTTTTCAGTCATCGATTTCTATTCTCTCTACGTTCTATTTTTTGCAGATCTGGAAGTCTCAGATCTGTAGATCAAAGTGGTGGTTACTGTTTTGGCTATTTATTTTTTTGTCAATTTAGGTTTCTGGGTTCTTTTTCGTTTTAACCTATTGCATGTCGCAATCGACTCTGATGAACGACTTTTCTTCCTAAGTGCTACTAGATGATATCAATTTTGGTTTATTTTGGTTTTTTGTTATTCTTCAAATTGGTTTAATTGAACTTTCTCTAAAGAATTAGTGTTTCTGACTTGGGGTTTAGTTCATATGTTTTGCTCTTCGGTAACTAATTTTGTAGGTGTATTTGGGCTTCTATTTTTTTTATTTCTTATTTGCAATGTCGGTCTTCTTTTATATATTATTCGAGATTAATTCTTTAACTCTTTAGTTCTTTGTAGGTATGATGTTCTATACGTACTGTTCTTAACTTCAAGGTACATTTATTTCTGAATTTCTTTTACTTTTCATATCATTTAAATCCTTATTGTAAGTACAAATTTAAGTTCATCCAAATTGACTTTTAGTAGGTTTTATGGTCAGATTTGTTTGTCATTTTTCACAAGAAAATCGTAGGTAATATTGCATGTGATTTGTAATGTTGGATGAAAGTTAATGGGAGGTAATTTGATTTGATGTAGTTGTATCAATTTGTGATTCTTATGTTTACACATGCAGAGACCAACCCAAATTCATTTGGATTTCATTCTTTGATCAATAAAAAAATTGACTGATTATTTTAGTACTTCATTTATGTATAATTTTCAGTAACAATTGTGACGTTAGTTTTCATTTCTTAAACTTTCTTTCCTCTATTCACTCACTTTATTTATGAACTTTATTTTAGGTTTCATGTTTATGTCTTTTTTCATGTAAGAATTTTGTTGCATTATTTGTTATGAATTTTAAATGGGTTTGATTTCTTTATCAATCTTATAAAAGTGTCAATAATTTTGCATGCCTAACTAAACTTCAAAGTACAATTCATGATATGTTTTGGCCTGTAAATTTGTTAGATTCATTAGTCTTACTTTACTCTAAATTACTAAAAATTCTTTCAGATTTTTCTTATGTTACTATTGAGATTTTTCTACATGTAGCGTCTGTTTATGCTTTTGGGATTCTAATTGAATTCTGCGTTTTTATGTGGTTTCCTTCTGATATGTTGCCGGTTTTTTGTGTTACCTATGGATTGAAAGAACCGTTGGTTTGTCATGGGAATTTTTTCTCTTCGATTTGTGGGTCAGACTTGGCCCTTGGTAGGTTCTCTTTTGGTTGGATTTCACTTGGCTCTTGGTTGTCACTATTTTGGATTTCTGCCCTGATCATCAGAAAAAAGCCACTGTTCAAAAACAATTGATGAATGTTCCTTTAAAAAACAATTGATGACTGCCCCTGATCAATTATTTCTGTCATGTTTCTGATTTTCTTTTCCTTTTGGATTTGCAGCTAATAGTTTGGTATTCTTCATAAAAAGAGGACCAGCGATGGGATCATGGCTTTTGTGATGAAGAGAATGGTGCTTCATGAAAGCTGGTTCATAGATTTATTTTAAATGTTATGGAGGCAATGGCGAATTCGATTCAAGAATTACGGTTATAACTTCTCAGGCCTTCTATTATAAAGGTATGATCTCTATTTTTTCTATACTTACTTGCATTGACCATAAGCTTCATTTTGAATTGAAATAATCGTGCATAATGTGTTTCTTTATGTTAGCTTTGTTTCTGCTGTTCGGTATTAAGCTTGAATTGAGTTGGGGGAATAGCAACAATTGAAAGGCTGGTAAGAACTCATTTTCATTTTGATATTTGTATGATTGTTGTTCATTTTAGATGCTCTATGTGCTCTATGATTTTGATATAAAATGTCTAAATCACTTACTCACATCCCCGCTTTCATGTTTCTGATCATATATTAACGTCTCCTAATGTGCCATCTAAGAAGCCACCTGAAGTGCAAGATGAAAAGGGTATGGAATGTTTGTGAGCTTAGGGTCAGCTTGCTGCATAAATCCTTAGGTATGTTGATACATTATTTAAGGTCATATTTTAATTCCTACTTATCTATTTTTTATCTATTATATTGGCAACCATGTGTTATTACAGATGCAATTGATCAAGAAGCTCACAATATGCCAGGGTTGCATCGCGTGTGGCAATAGAGGAAGTTGAAGACCATCAAGATTGTCTCCATCTTTTCGAGAAGGTTTCCCGTTTGTTCTTTAACACATCTTTTGCTATTCTTTTCTGTTGAATTCTTTGTTTTCTTTTAAATATTATAGCATTGATAAATATAAAATTTATATAATCGCCTTGATTTACAAAAATAAACAGGTGTGTTGACTTTATGAAATGAAGAATCTACATTTCCAAATGGCAGAGATGACATTTGTAGCAAAACTAAAACAACATTTGTAGCAAAACTAAAAGCAACGTACGAAGACAATTACTAAAAAGTTATTGATGCCTTATTCTGTGTTTTTGCTTCACTAGGAATCAGTAAGTACGTGAAGTTACTATAATATAGTCAACTAATAAAGCAAAAGATGTATGTGTTGAAAAGAGGTTAAAAAAATTGACGATGAAGATTATGTAAATGATGCAGAACCACGCATCCTTCGATTGTTGCTTGCATTTTGTAATACTTGCATTTGCTAAGAGATCTTTGCTTGCATTTTGTAATGCTTGCATTTTCTAAGAGACCTTCAGCGGCCTTTTATTTTTTTAGCAGGGGAGACTTTTTTTTTCATTTTGTAATACTTGAACAGATCTAAAGACATGAATTAGCATCGATGACGGATCAAGAAACGTGTGTGGATGGATTAGAAGAGACGAGATTGACAACTTTATAATTTGAAACTATTTCAGTGCTAATGACTTTGAGTTTCTTATCAGTTAATTGTAGGGACCGGATGGAGTTAAGTGCAATAAGAGTGTTTGAACTTTCTGACTTGATGCTGTAAGTTAGAATCACCTTGATTGCATTTAGACATTAGTTTGATACAGTTGTTAAAAGCTACTTTTTGGATCCATATCTGCTATTGTAGACTAGATGTAATTGGTTTCATCATATTTTTCTTATTCTATTGGTTGTCTACTTTTATCACAAACGGGTTGCCCGGGCTGCAACATGTTTTAATCATTAGTCTTTTTTTTTATGTGGTAGGTATCTACAGAAAATAACAAGATGTTGGAAAGAGGGGCAAGATAGAGGTGCTGTAACTGTTGAAAAGAGTCATCAGCTAATTAGCAAGCCAGGTGCTGAGATGAGATTGGTATTGACATCAACGAAAAGGTGATTCTTCCTATTTTAATTTTGTAATGAACTTTGTGCTTCAGATACATGTATGCAAAAAAAAATGATTATGCAATCTATGATTATCGTCTTTGCAAGCTTTTTTTAGCATGGGGAGGTTCTCATAAGTTACGAACCTGCTGTGTGTATATTAAAAAATATATATGAAAAGGAGAGCATAAGTTACGACTTACCTGATGTATTTGCTTATATGAAAAGGAGAGCAAATCACAACATTCTTGATGTATTTCATATAAGCAAAAATCACAACATTCTTCATTTGCTTATATGAAAAGGATAAGTTACGACTAACCTGATCTTTCTCATCACAAAGCATAAGTTACGACTAACCTGATGTATTTCATATAAGCAAAAAATGTATATTCCATTGGTGGTGTATTTGCTCTCCTTTTCATTTTACGAACCTGCTGTGTGTATATTCCATTGGTGCTCACATCAGGTTGTTTTTGGTTTCAGGAATGTTGTGGACTGCTTTATGTAAATGAAGAAGTTGATGAAACTTAAAAGTTGTAAATGAAGAATGTTGTGATTTTGCTATCAAGTAAGCTTTTGCCATCCGCAAGTTTGTCCTGTTGTTGCTTTCAAGTTTGTATCTGCAACTATTCCATGTCAAAATTTATAAAGAAACAATCACTTGAACAAATAATGTGATTTACCATATTATTTGCTTTAGGGGTCCAATAGATTGGAATTAGTGTATCCTCCTCTTGAAGTTCATCCAAGAGAAACATAGGGCTTCAAATGTTCAAAATATAGACTGTAGAATGCTCAGTCTATACTTTTGTTTCTCAATCTGCACAGGTTGTATCGATTATGTATTTTGCATGGGCTGCAACAAATAACTAAAACTTATATCACTCTACTACTACTGTGGTCTTGGTCATGCTTACATTTAGTAGTCACCTACATTTTCACTATAACTTAGTCTACAAATTCAACCCCGCGGCAACGCGCGGGGGGGGGGGGGGTCATCCACCTCGTTATAATTATGATATGTTTTTATTATATTTTCTTATTCCCCTGTAAAACAATTTAAAACATAGTGAATAGTTGCCAAGATGAATAATGTTTTCATGAATAGTATGTACACCCCCATAGCCGTATGTAAAACTGCTTTCACTTTTCTACCTCCCATACCTCATACCTGCTCTTCAATCGTTATCTTTAGCTTTCTCTCTATCAAATCTCAGTTGATTTTGTATACCTGCTCTCATCTTTCTTCTTCACACGTTTTATCAGAGAAGAGAACCCTTTCTTCTTCACACATTTTATCTTAGATTTGCATCTCTTTCTATGGATTCTTAAGGTTTATTTTCGTCCTCACTTCCATCGTCACTTCCGCTGAGTAATGATACATATCTCCGCTTTGAGTGATATATTTTTTTTGTGCACGTTCTCTTCTCTCTCGATGTTTCCTTTTTCATTCTCATAACCCACAATCTTTGTTCTTCTGCTTCATCCATTCCGTTGATCGAAGCATCTGTTCGCGAAGGTGATGCTCAGGGGAGCTTGGCGCTGTTGTTGAAGGCGTCAGACCTGGATCCGATCCGGTGTGTGCGAGTAAACTGAAGTTATTCAAATCAATTTTGGGGGTTTAACGCTTAGGGCGTTTGGATGCTACGGGAGGCCACAAAATCTGAAACTCAAGTTACTCCCACTAATCTCAAGGTTACCCTCTCCATCTAATCGCCTAAATTTGTGTCTTTTTGTTCTATTGACCTAAATTCTTCGTGCTTGCTATCTTTACTGCCCTAATTCATGGTAGATTCAAGCTTTGTACCCTTTTCTTGAAGTGTGGTGTTAATTTAGATTTTCACCAGGTTTGGAATTGCATATGCATGTCTTTATTTACTCAGTTTGCATGTGATGGCATGAATCTAAAAGCAGTGTTTGTTTTTGTGATGAGCCGGATGAATTCGTGAACTCATTTGCTCATATGCATAATAATTTTAAGGTTAAATGTTTTTCCCATTTATGTACTACTTTGTGTTTTGCACTATGGATTTTTGGTTGGTTTGTGTCAAACGATTGTTCCTAATGGTTTTGTTCAATTAACTAGCCACTGTAGTGTTTCTTCAAAATTTACTCCCTTTATTTAAGTATATACAATAGTAGTTGGTTCATTTAATTGGTATCAAATTACCAAAGGATTATGGCATGAATTGCTTGATTAAGGATACTAAAAAAGTAGTAAACAATCATGACATTAAGATGGTTAATGTTACATAGGATTAGAAAAATTACCTAGCCATCGGATGTTTTTACCCTTAGAGTAGATGGTTTAATGTTACATCACTTTGAATGTTAATATATAAGACAAATACAAGTGGACAATCATCCGACGGGATTAGAAAAATTACCCAGTCATAGTTGCGCGCAACGCGCGCTTCTCGCCCCACTAGTACTTATATATAATTAAGCAACTTACGAATAGTGCCTTTTAACATTTTCAATTTTTAATAAAAAGATGTTTCACTCTAGCCCCTAATCACTTTCTTTTTTTCATCGGGGCCACATCAGACCATGAGGCACGAACGGTATTTTAGAAGAGGAATTAATTTTTTAATCAAAAAGGACAGTGCGTGCACTTTGCTTTCTTGTCTGAAAGAAGGACAAAGTCCCATACCCAAATAAATACATGCTCCACAACTCCACTGTCTATCTTCTTCTGATTTGGTTAGCTTGGCCGCCCGGGTTTGAAACATGGGAGGGCGCTTTCTTTAGACCTCCCTCTTAAAAGATGGGGTATTATGCTACCATAAAAAAATATTTTTTCTTAACCTTTTCTCCGTTATTGATTATTGCCCCTTGGATAAGATGAGTTCGATTCTTTGGGAGGTATTTTCTTTTCATTGTGAAAAACAATAGCTACTTCTTGGATTTTAATACCACGATCCTCCATCCTTTTACATACGCTTCCATTAAACATACTCATTTAATTTGCTAACTTAGCTTAGGAAATATATAACATGTTGTTGGTGTGGGTATATCGGGTGGTTCCATTTTTAATTTGTTTATTTTTTCCCTTAAAATCGTTTATGTTTTATTTTTTCTTAATTTTTTTTTTGCTATTCATATTGAACTTTACGAATGGTACATAACGTAATTTTGCCGCAACAACACGTGCTAATGATTTTCACGTTTACAACTACGCCCGCTACAACGCGCGGGGAGCTCTCAACCTAGTTATGAGTAAAAAGAAACTACAAGAAAGAAGTAAAATGGTAAACTTTTAGTTAAGGAAATTTTATGAATAGCTTTTGAGAAAGAAAATAAATAAAGAGAAAAAAGAGGAATAGGGGTGGGTAAGGATAGGCTCAATTCAGTCCCTTAAAACAAAATTTGTGTCTTCACACGATAACCCATTATGTTTCTCAATGTAAAATAGCCAAAACTGCTTGTACAGTAGGAACGAGCCAATACCTGAAATTACCTTAAGGTTCCTTCTTAAAGGTGTTAGAATGATGATGAAGATTGTCTTTGTTCTTGAGAGAATGTTAAGGGAGAGAGTAGAGAGTTTGCAAACTTATTGCAAAGGTGTTTTGAGCTCTATAAATGAGTTTTATATTTATAGTGGAGAGCCTCCAACTTGAAAGCACTCTACTTGAAACACCTATAATTTTTTTTTTTTTGGAACGACGATGTTTGGTCACGATGGGTTAGGACATCGCGCACCTATCCTAACTTAATTCATGGTAAAAAAAATACATTAAACACATTAATGATCTATTTAGTTTTTTTTACTGATTCTGGGTGTTCCACTTCGTCTTAAAGTGGTAAAAGCGAAAAAACAGTAATAAGTCGACTATTTTAGCAAAAACTTACCGGGCACCCGCGCCAGTCATTCTGCAGTCACACACTACAGGCAGTCTCGTGCGCAGGTCACACAGACCCTACACTTCGCATACGCAACTCGAGCACTCCGCACAGTGTCCACGCGCAGGAACAAAGTTCATCCACGCCGACCAGCAGCCAGTTGGTCCGCACCGTACCAATGGTACGCACGCCCAGACTAAGTTGCGTTATGCAACACCCGCGAACTGGTCACGCCACGCTTGTAGTAACCTCACCTAAGAGGCAAAAATACAAACGTGAATCACAAACAACTCGCGACAATGCAAGCGTGCAGAAAGTGTGTCGTGTGCCATCGAAGCGCCATATTGTGCTCAAGCGCAAGTGTGTGCGAGTTAAGGTGTTGCACACCCATTAGGGTTCAAGGGAAATCTCCTACTTAAAGGAACAATCTTGAATGAATTCCCCACGTTATATGTCACTTCAAGTTTTATCCCCCAATCAATGTGGGATGAGTTACAATTTTATACCTGGACTCTAGATCATATAATTTTATCCATCATTAAACCAATTAGTGTTCTTGTTTAAAACATGTTACATTTTAAATTGTTTAGTTCTACATTAAATCATATAATTTTATCATGGTATCAGATAGACACCTGGACTGTAACATCTAGTTTTGGTCTCAATTTTTCTTGGAAGTTCGATGATTTGTTCGATTGAGGGCAAAGTTTGTATTTTTATAACCGTCGATGGTGAAGGATTGTTGATAATGTCGGCCTGGCTTTGAAGAATAAAATAAATTCAAGCAAAATTATAGAAAACATGATCAATATTCATTAATTAAATGACTGGACGTTACTCTAATACAAATAACAGTTGGGATCAGATGTGTATTGCTTTGCTTGAACTCAAATCAATATTGATGAATTCAATATAAAAAACTAATTGAATTATGAACACCATAACTCACAGAGATAAACACTTACAAGTAATTAAGCAATCACTGCAGACTTCATTCTCATTGGACTAATATCGATTACAATTTTTTTATTTCTCAGATCCCCTACTTTGTAATTCTCTAAAAACGAACTATGCCAACAATTACAATGAAAGTACTTTGAGAATAAAGATTATCTTTGACATCAATAATAAGAACTCATGCTAAATGAAAAAGTTGGTTCCAAACGAAAGGGATTTCACTGGAAATCCACTGATGAGGATTACTGAAAGAGTTTTTTCCCCAATCATGACATTCTCTAATAATTATCTGATATGCTAATTAAATCCACTAAATAAATGGTCGATTCGTTAAAGTGGGCTTAACTATCAGTGGATCAACTCATTACGGGATCAATACATTAGTGGTTAGTCTTTATCAGAGGATGTCTTCGATCAGATGATAGCTTAAATCTTGTTTGACCATTCGATGTATTCCTTTTTTACCTTCCGTTGATATTAGTCGGTGGATAGTCAGTCTCCTATGTAACGAAAGCTTGATTAGTCATTTAACTTAAATTATAGGGATGTGGATGCAAATGAAGAACTTCTTGTTGTGAATGCTCTTAGAGGATGTGAAAGCTGTGTACCAATCAGTTATGGATGGGTTTTTCCTAAAAATGTAGAAAGGAATGAGAACACACCACATTTAATTTTGTGGAAATTGTTCTATAATTTCAGACGTATTATTTTGCCCATTAGAACATCCGTCATGTAATTATCGCGTACCGTAGTGGCCATGACATGGATGTGTGGTGTTTTGTCGCAGTTTTTATGGCCAATGTGATGGTCGACTACCGATTACCGCATACATACTTCATCTCCTCTTTTCTTTCCCTCTCTTTCTTCTACTATTTAATTTGATAATTAAAAGATTAAAGTGTGAGGTTAAAAAAATAAAACGTGATTATTACGCGGAAAAATAATAGAAAAGTAATAATTTGATATGGCGCTCGGATAGAAAAAATATGATTAAAGTGAACAATATGATAGATACATTAAATTTGAATCCCCAAAGAGTATAATGGTATACTATGGTTTCATAAACTATACATAAATTACTCTTGTTGTTTAAACAAAAACAAAAACTAAATTTGATTGTAAGGATGAGAGGTATGGTTCAAAAACTACCCTAAGGGTAGTTTTTTTCCGCCAATCACAAGATGCTACATGAGAGGGAATGAAAACTACCCTGATGAGGATAGGTAAAACCTGGATGTGCAAGTGCAGTAAAGACTTAGCATTACCGAGATTAATGTCACCAATCCCATTTGCTTGTGCCATACAGTGCAGAAGATGCAGTTGCGGATGATAAAGAAGCAAGTGCATTCGTTCAAGTTATGGAAGATGTGATCTCTTTAGTTAGTATGAATAGCTATGATTCAAGTGTAATCAGCACTTTTCAGTCTCGATAACACTGTTAACTGTGTGTTTTTCTGAATATCTGTTATTTGTACTCAAACTTCATAAATCAATAAAGAGAGTTGATTCACCAATTGTTTTCCATTTCTAGGCTAGATTAAATAGTGAATTGCAAAGTTCTATCTACCCTTAGAGTAGTTTTTCATAAGGTATGGTCACCTCTAGGGTAGTTTATGGTAGTTCAAAATAAATATATATTTAAATTGTTTATTTTAACAAAAAAAAAATTAATATAACATTTAATTAAACATGAACATTAACATAAAATGAAACATTCACTAAAAAAACAAATACTACATAATATTTCAAATTAAAACACAATACAAGCTAAATAACTACGCATTCATCTCTGCCTTCGTTAACACGACTTTCATGTTTGCGGCAATGTGCTCCGTAATGTCGAATCTTAGCTTAAAATGTGTCTCGCTGTCCCATAGCTCCAATAAGACATTATTATCGATAACCCATTATACTGGAGGATCTCGGATGTGTATCGGTGATATCCCTCTACCCTCGTCTTTCAGTATCATATTGTGAAGTATAATTACAGTGTACATGATATTCTCCATTAGCTTTTTATCCACTGGACGTCCTTTCCGATCAACTATCGCCCACTTAGATTTAAAAGTACGAAATGCTCTTTTGACGTCTTTTCTTGCACCCTCTTGTATCTTCTTCATTTTCTTCTCCTTGATTTTAAATGGATGTCGAAACGCCTTCACACAAGTAGACAAAGTGGGGTATATGCCATCAGCAAGGTAATACCCACGCTTGTATTGTCGACCATTTACAACAAAAGGACATCGTGGAGCAACATCGTGCAACTCGTTCGTAAACAAGGGTGACTAGTTTTGAACATTTATGTCATTGTTCGAACTGGCAATACCAAAGTATCTATGCCAAAACCAAGTGTCTTGTGAAGCAACAACATCGAATATGATCGTTGGTTTTGCATGATCACCCCGGTGATACTGTCCTCAATATTTTGTTGGATAATTTCCCCAATCCCATTGTGTACAATCGATGCTACCGATCATGCCCGGAAGACTATGCCTTTTCTAAATATGCATCATACAAAAGAGCAATATCATGGCTAGTAGGCAAACGCATAAATTCATCTTTATAAAGCTTAATTATAGCATCACAAAAATAATGTAAGCATTCACGTGATGTTCTTTTCGACATGCATAAAGATTCATCATATTCGTCAGGAACGTTACCGTACGGCAGTTGACGAATAACTATTGTACATTATTGCAAATGCGTGAAACTTTCCCGCTTCCTCGCGTCATAACATAATAATAACCATGAGAAATTTTCTTGAATGTCGTAGACAATTTTAAAAAACAATTGTTTGGACATCCGAAATCTATCTTTGAAAATACCTTCGTGGTAACAAGGATTGTCGGAGAAATATAACTCCACCAAGCGTTCATGAGCTGCAACACGATCCGATAATACTTCTCCTTCGTGAACGAGCCGTATCTTGAGTTCTTCTTAAGGGTGCTAAACGGGTTGTGTTCGCGGGTTGGCGGGTCAACCCGACCCGAATCCGAAAAAATTAACACGAACCCGAACCCCAAAATCATATGAGACACGTTAACCCAAACACGACACGAATATTAGCGGGTTAAACCGAACACGACCCGTTTGATCCATTTTTTTTATTTTTTAGTTTTTTAAACATATTAATGCTCTAAAATTATAATTTTATACCAAAAAATAAAAATGCACGTAAAATAATTATATATTAATCATAAAAACTTCTGTAAATTTCTCTTTTTAAGTTTTAAACTTTGATAATAAATATAATAACATCTTAATTTATAACATATAAACATATAAAAGTATAAAATATTAAATAAATAGGTTAAACGGGTCAACCCGCCAACCCTACGGGTTCAACCCGAACACGACCCGTTTAGCTAAATGGGTTCGTGGGTTTGACCCGAAGCTGACCCGAACCCGTTTATACTATACCCAAACCTGCAAATTTCGGGTTCGGCTCGTGTCGAAAATTCACACCCCTAGTTCTTTTGTAAGACCCAAGTACAAATTTATGCCAAAACTTAACCATTTAATTTTTTTCACAAAAGTCGTGATAGACATGTACAAAATTCTCCATATACTAAGTTTGGCACCCATAAGTTTGTTTATCAAGCATTAGCATTTACATTGATCCTTTTAAACCAAAATGTGTAACGGGAACTTCGGTCTTCATGTGATCGGTCCGCCATAAGCTTGATTGAGCATCCAGTTACGCCTTCCCTTTACCTACAACATAGTTAGTTTCAAACAATGAGTTTTTATTGTAATACAATGTATACACAATAACAAGAAACAATAAAAAATCAAATTCTATGGCTTTTTGATCCTTCACGTATCGCCAAGGACCCTCGGCGGTACGCGGAGCTCCATGCCTATCGCTTAGAGCATCATGAGCTCCAAGCGATACACTTGGAGTGCAATTTCCAGGGATCTGACCAAAATCTGCAAGTCCCATACTTAGCTAAGTTTTTGGCATGAATCCCCTGTTTTCTACCAAGTTTTTAATAAACCATTTGGGGTGTGATTTTATACATTCTTGATACCCAAAAACACTTTTTAAACATGTATTCATCACCTCAAACATTCCTTGATCATATTAATTACATGTTTAGCCACCGGCGGATTTATCCCAACCTGTTGACCCGTTAAGCATAAGCATCACCCTCTAAACCAAGAGTGAGTCTACCTTACCTTGCAAACCTCCTTATTCATGTAACATTAGCAATTAGCATTACCATAGCACAATTCTTGCACCTATGTTGGTTCCATGCATCTTTTAAGCTCGTGAATAATTACCATGTTACAGTGCTTAACATTCGAGGACCTCAACTAATTGTCAATGTTGGTGTAAACCAATTTGTTATTCGTTGGTACTAAATATACCATTTATATCTCTTTACGGCTAATCAACCCGTTTGACCCGTTAAAATGGTTTCCATGCCTTATATGCCTTCCATCACATCATTTGGCCATTAACCAACTTTTGATGATCTATGGTTCTACAAACCATTTATGATCATCAATTCCCCATTACATGGTGATGGTTCCTTTGAACCATTTTTCACCCATTGTAATGTTTTTAACTGTTTTAGATTCCTATGAACCTTTTTCTGTGGGCAAAGATCACAGTGGAAGCAACTCAAGGCACTATGGCTTCTTGGTTCCTAGAATCATTCATCACCATTTCTATTTAGCTCAAGGTTACATCCTTTATTTGTGCAATAGTATTTGTCATTTTAGCTAACCATATATGTAAAATAAAAAGTTACCTCGTGAGCTTAGAGTTTCACTATTCCCTTGATTGCTTGCTTGATCATCTTGATCACCTAATAGGTCACCAAACAAGTTAGGGCCTTTCTTGACTTTCGTCATTATCACGATTGTCCTTTATCAAGAACTCAATATTGTACATATTCATGTTCGCACAAAATAGACAAACAAGCATTTACATCATGATTTTCCTACTTACATAGGTTCCTTATCAAGGCATGACATCAAGTAGGTGCATACAACCACAATATATAGCATGTTTGTCATTTTACAAGCACTAAGGTTCTCTTAGGCATTTCATCGAGCACCTAGTTTGCACACTTACAAGAGGTTCATATGATTTATGTTCTAAGCATTCTAAGATACCTTTTATCATAACTTAGGTGGAATCACCTCCAACCCATCATTAATTCATCGAATTTCATCATATACATTCATGGAAATCAATATCATACTGCCAATTTCACAATTATTTAGGCAGCCTTTTAGCATGAGGGTTCATTATAAGAACTTGGTGGCTATTTCACCAATTGATCATTAAACAAGGATTCTACACAACAATATATGCTCCTAACATCAAAAGATTCAAGTATTAACAACAATTATTTTTAGTTTTTGAACTAAATCTCTAACCACCCACACATATCCTACGGAGTACTTGGTGTCTTAGGGTAGGAGGGCACATTTTAGCTAAGGGACTAAAATCAATAGACACAAGGATCCTAGCGGCTCTGGTAACGAGTTGATTCTAAGCATGTTGGTTGATTAAGGAGATACGTATTCGTGACAAGGTCGGGGTATTGTCAGGCAACTCCTATGTTGATGACAAATGCTCTACCTCGAGCTTCCTTAGCATTCCCGATCCTTGGCATCTGGACAATTCTTCCCGAGACGTCTTGTAAGTCCATATGAGTTAAGTTCTGGGCGCCTAAACATTGGCAACTACTTTGGACGCTCGATATTTCTCAACAGGGTGGTTAGGTTCTTGTCACCATTATAGCGAAAACTGATGTAGGTTCTCTGTGTACAACTTCCTTGTTGTAGGCTTGTTGCCTGATGCATAGCCTGATAAGTCCGATCAGGTCCCAAACGAATAGCATTTTAGAGTGTCGTTAAGTTAGATGACATTAATATACTTATGAGAATTTTTTCGTAATTGCAGTAGTGTCGTTAGGTGTACGGACAATTGGTGTTTTTCCTAGATGGCAGGCGGGGGTTGCTTAATCATGGCGGCAAGCTGCTTGATCCATTATGTGCGTAAGTGCGAACAAAATGGTTTTGATATCGTGAGTTCATCACGCAAGCATGCCTCGTGCTAGAGGTCTTGTTCCACCAACTAGGAATGATCCTCCTCTCAGTAATGCGTCTTTTAAACGTCTCGATCTGCAAGCTATGGCGTAGGTCATTGATATGGGTGCGAGTTCTCCAAAACTCTTAAACGCTTGGAATATTCTCCTTATCTCTTGGCGGGGAGTTAAGTATCCAATCTCAATGGCGGGCATTGGCCAGTTATTTCCGCTTAGCAGCGGTTTCAGCAAGAGAGAGGAATAAAGAGATAAAGAAAGAGAAATAGAGATAAGGAGAGAGAGAGATAGAGAGAGAGAGAGAGAGAGAGAGAAAACCGCTTCTCGATGTAGTATGAAGGCAGACTTCCTAGGTGTGAGCATCACTAAAGGGGTCGTCAATCGGATGTGATGCAGGAGGTATGTACGAAGTTGTTTATAGAAAAGAAGTACAATAGGAGTAGCTTTAGTAGATGCAACAACATTGTCCGTTGTGTGACTAGCTAGTCCATAGCTCGTATGCGTCTTTCTGTTTGTTGATGTCATCGTCGAAGACTGGCGTGTACTGAGGAGACGTCCATGTCTCAAGTGTCGAGGGCGAGTGTTCGTACTCGTACTTAGGGATTAGACAGAATAGTGATAGTATGGGTAGACAAGGTTGTGATAAAATTCTAGCATCATAAAACAATTTATAAGCAAGTAAGCACGTATACAGGCACGATGGATGTAACATGGAATGCACACGCAAATGAGTCTAAGAGAGCAGGGTTATAGTCTAGGTCCTACTGATGCAACCTAGTTCGCTATAACCACGACTCTCATACCAATCTGTCATACCTTGAACTTTCGGGAACGGAGGCGTGTGATGTCATGATTAATAGTCGTGGATATATTGAACGACCTCTAAATGATTAAACAAAAGGAGACATTTTGATTTATACACAATGTCTTACAAGTTGCAGCAGAAAGTAGTGATAGTAAAACAATGATTGTAATGTACAAAATTTGGTTTTGAAAAGTATGATGATTCCAATTTGAAATTATGTGATGAAAGCTCCAAATGCGCTAAGTGTTGACTATGACACCAAACAGAATGAAAGTCCTAACGATGTATGTCATTCCAAGCAAGCAGCAGCTAAGTACCTAAGAATTTATGAGCTTAAAAAGTCAACATAATGTTGGTGAGTTTATAGGTTTTATCGACTTGATAATGATTTGTAAATAGTTTAAAGCATAGAAGTTTATGGACTCGTGTGAGTCAAGTTTTACACAGTTTGATGAAAGATTTGTGCACGTCAAGGTTTGCACTGTTTAATGAAAGACTTGTGCACGTCAAAGTTTGCACGGTTTAATGAAAGGTTTGTACACGTCAAGGTTTGCACTGTTTAATGAAAGACTTGTGCACGTCAAGGTTTGCACGGTTTGTTATTATTCAACTTATAATTGTTATTGTTGTTGTTGTTGTAATGATCTCACATGAACTTCAAATTCGAATATTAACTGGTTACCCACTCTTTGTATTCTATCCCGAGAAATACCGATCGGAGCAGAATAACTGAGATGTACCCCTTGACATTACTAGAGTCAGGATTGGAGAGACCAACCAGGACAGGGGCGTCAACCCAAATAGATCTATTCACTAGTTATCGTTTCGTACTTGAACTAATCGAATTCAATTAATAGTGGGATTCAGTTGTACAAACGTTTATAACGAAATGTACCTTTGTTTGGGATACAGAAAAGAACATGTAACCGTTACCTCGGTACAGTTAACCATCATGTCAAGTACAAGTTTTTTGTTTGTTTGTTTCATGAATGATCCCTAGAATTTTAAAACAGTTTAAAAGAAAGGGACATTGTATACAAGTCAAAAAGAATGTATAAAGTTTAATGTTTCATGAATTCTCCCCCATATGATAAAAACAGTAATAGAAAAGGGGCCATGTGACTCACCTGATCAAGGTAAATGGATGTAACGAGCGCGCATGATATGATAGCAAGTACATAACGTCCTAGTAATAAGACAATGCATAAAGGTCTCGATCAATTGAGTAATGATTAGTCACCCAAGTGATACTGGTCAAGTCTTGATGTATAATCTCGTCTGTATTCGTTTAGAAAAAAACCTGAACGTTAGTATTTATTGTTAAAATAAATACACATGTTTAATGATTATATTTATGTTCAAATAAATATAAAGAAAACGTCATAAAATGAAAATAGTTCATTTAAGAAAATATATCAATCAAGTTTTGAGCATTGGTTTAAATAACAATGTCTATTATTATTCTTATCGCTCGATTGAATGTATATCTATGCTTCTAGTTAAAATTTTCAATTATGACAAATTATAAAATAACTATTGTTTGTTGAAAACTTTGGTCATAATAATTGTCAAATAATTATATTTAACTTGCAAGAATAATGATGTCAATTATTTCAAGTTATGAATGTTATATATATATATATATATATATATATATATATATATATATATAGGGTGAGGTTCATTGTAGACACCCCCATAAGTGTAGACAGGTAGACACCATATTTCACATGTGAAATTACTTTATTTCACATGTGTTTTCACATGTGAAATTTTCTGAACAATGAGAAAAAGGGAAAAAGTGAAAAAAGAAATTAATCATAACCATTAGATCAAGAGATCTAATGGTGAAAAAATGTGTCTACCTGTCTACACTTATGAGGGTGTCTACAATGAACTTTTTACTATATATATATATATATATATATATATATATATATATATATATATATATATATATATATAGGGTTAGGTTCAAATGAGAACTTTTTTATTTTGAGAACTTTTGAGAACTAAATCTCAACCACAAATTTCAGGGGGACCACTATAATTCATGGGAGGGGGGATACATGTAAATAAACTTGTGGCTCAAATTAGTTCTTTTTAGTTCTCAAACCAAATTGGTTCTCAAATGATCCTCTCCCTATATATATATATATATATATATATATATATATATATATATATATATATAGGGAGAGGATCATTTGAGAACCAATTTGGTTTGAGAACTAAAAAGAACTAATTTGAGCCACAAGTTTATTTACATGTATCCTCACAAGTTTATTTTGAGAACTTTTGAGAACTAAATCTCAACCACACATTTCAGGGGGGAACCCAATGTTTTAAAAACTGGTTCAACCGGTTCAACCGCCAACCGGTCATCATACCGGTTTTTTAATCCCCGGTTTTTTGGACATAACCGGACCGTTTTGAACCGGGCGGTTTTCCGGTTTTTTCCGGTTCAACTAAAAAACCGGTTTTTAAAACATTGGGGGAACCACTACAATTCATGGGAGGGGGGATACATGTAAATAAACTTGTGGCTCAAATTAGTTCTTTTTAGTTCTCAAACCCAATTGGTTCTCAAATGATCCTCTCCCTATATATATATATATATATATATATATATATATATATATATAGGGTAAGGATCATGTGAAAACAACTTTTATTGCGAAAACACGAAAATAAATATTAAAACCTCTATAACTTTTTCATACGTTAATATTTTAAAAAAAAATTTGCACCAAAATCCTTAAAATTATGTTAACTTTAGTTCTGGAAAAAATTAAAAAAAAATCAAATTTATTTTAAAAATTATTATTGCACAGGTGCAATAATTTTTTATTATTATTATTGCACATATGCAATAATATTAAAACCTTTATAACTTTTTCATATGTTAAAATTTTTTATAAAAAATTGCACTATAAATCTTATAATTCTTTTATCTTTAATTCTGGAGAAAATTAAAAAAAATTCAACGTTTTTAAATTTTTTTTATTATTGCACATGTGCAATAAAAAATTATTATTGCACATGTGCAATAATATTAAAACCTCTATAATTTTTTTCATACGTTAATATTTTTGATAAAAAAATTGTACCATAGATCTTATAATTCTGTTATCTTTAATTCTTGAAAAAATTAAAAAAAAATTAATGTATTTTTTGTTAATATTGCACATGTGTAATATAATTAATACGTATTATTGCACATGTGCAATAATAAAAAAAATCACGAAATTTTATATGTTTAATTTTTTTCCCAGAATTAAAGGTGATATAATTTTAAGACTTTTGGCGCAAATTTTTAAAAAAAATCTTAACGTATGAGGAAGTTATAGAGGTTTTAATATCTGTTTTCGTGTTTTCGCAATAACATCTTGTTTTTATTTGATCCTTCCCCTATATATATATATATATATATATATATATATATATATATATATATATATATATATAGGGTTAGGTTCGAATGAGAAACTTTTGTTTTGAGAACTTTTGAGAACTAAATCTCAACCACACATTTCAGGGGGGACCACTACAATTCATGGGGGGGGGGGGGGGATACATGTAAATAAACTTGTGGCTCAAATTAGTTCTTTTTAGTTCTCAAATCAAATTGGTTCTCAAATGATCCTCTCCCTATATATATATATATATATATATATATATATATATGTGTCTACAATGAACTTTTCACTATATATATATATATATATATATATATATTATATATATATATATATATATACTATATATATAGGCAAGGATCACTATGAAAACCCTTTATATTTGTGAAAACGTGAAAACCATTTAAAACCTACATAACTTCTTTATACGTTAATGTTTATTCATGAAATTTGCGCCAAATGTCTTAGAATTACGTTATCTATAACTCTGGAAAACAATATTTAAAAAAAGAACGTAAAAAAAAAACGTTTTTTTTTTCCGTTTTTGGTACACATGTGTACCATCATCACTACTACACAAAAACGAATTATAAAGTATAAAAACACTCCTTATGTTAAAAATATATTAAAAACATACTAAAAACAATAAAACATTTATGTTACGAATGATAGTTAAACATAGTATACATGTGTACCAATACTTAAAAAATCATAAAATGTTATTTTTTTCTTTAAATATAAAGATAATAAAACTATAATAATTAGGGTGCAATTTCCTTTTAAAACTATTAGTAACTCATATTAAATTTTGAGTTTTTTTATTGTGGTACACATGTGTACCAAAAACGGAAAAAAAAAACTTTTTTTTTTGTTTTTGGTTTTTATAGAATCAAAGATAACGTAATTCTAAGACTTTTGGCGCAAATTTCATGAAAAAACATTAACGTATGAAAAAGTTATAAAGGTTTTAAAGTGGTTTTCACAAAATAAATGGGTTTTCACACGATCCTAATCCTATATATATATATATATATATATATATTTGACTAAATCTAGTAAAAATATCATGACATATTCCCATGGGTTTAAATGAAGGTTATAACTACATAAAGTATGTTTATACACCTTGGAACTTCCTCAAAAAGCTTAGATACAAAAAAAATGATTTTTGTAAGTTAAAAACATGATTTTAACATCAAAATATTATAAAAATATAAGCTAGACCAGATCTGAGTTTAAGCTTATTTTTATAAATATTTTCAGTGTTTCAAATAAACCAAAGTGATCAAAATGAAGGGACGTTGCGTAGTAAGAAAACCAGGATCAATATGGCGATATACGCAACGCTAAAATGCAAGTTAACGTCAAACCGACCAAACCATTATATTTTGATCTTTCAAATGATTAGAAAATCTATTTTAAACATGTAGTTGAAAGTTATAAAGCCCTAGTGTCATAAAAAACATTTTATAAACAAAAACGGTTACTACGCTTTCTAAATATAGAAATAAATAATTTAGTTTATAAAATATTAAAGCGATTTCTATTATCATTGAAACATTAAATATTTGGACTCGAAACTAAATATTTCGTATATTTATCAGAAGCGTACACGTTTTTGAAAGGTTAAACAATAAACGAAATTGTTTTACGGCGTTATAAATTTTAGATAATTATTTTTTTATCATATAATTATCAAAAGAGTTTTAAAGCTTATGGATTACTGAAACTCACAAAAATAGTTTCTTATAATTATTAGACAATAATTATAAACCTTAATAAAAGATATATATATATATATATATAATGCATAAGTGTAAATAATATAACATTGTTATTATTTTCACCAACTTGTGTTATCCTAATTATATATATATATATATATATATATATATATATATAGGGAGAGGATCATTTGAGAACCAATTTGATTTGAGAACTAAAAAGAACTAATTTGAGCCACATGTTTATTACATGTATCCCCCCTCCCATGAATTGTAGTGGTCTCCCCCTGAAATTTGTGGTTGAGATTTAGTTCTCAAAAGTTCTCAAAATAAAAAGTTCTCATTTGAACCTAACCATATATATATATATATATATATATATATATATATATATATATATATATATATAGGGAGAGGATCATTTGAGAACCAATTTGATTTGAGAACTAAAAAGAACTAATTTGAGCCACAAGTTTATTTACATATATCTCCCTCCCATGAATTGTAGTGGTCACCCCTGAAATTTGTGGTTGAGATTTAGTTCTCAAAAGGTCTCAAAAGAAAAAGTTCTCATTTGAACCTAACCCTATATATATATATATATATATATATATATATATATATATATATATATATATATATAGGGGAAGGATCAAATAAAAACAAGATGTTATTGCGAAAACACGAAAACAAATATTAAAACCTCTATAACTTCCTCATACGTTAATAATTTTTTAAAAAATTTGCACCAAAAGTCTTAAAATTATGTCACCTTTAATTCTGGGAAAAAAATTAAACATATAAAATTTCGTGATTTTTTTTATTATTGCACATGTGCAATAATACGTATTAATTATATTACACATGTGCAATATTAACAAAAAACATTAATTTTTAAAATTTTTTTTTCAATAATTAAAGATAACAGAATTATAAGATCTATGGTACAATTTTTTATCAAAAATATTAACGTATGAAAAAGTTATCGAGGTTTTAATATTATTGCACATGTGCAATAATAACTTTTTATTGCACATGTGCAATAATAAAAAAATTTAAAAAACGTCGAATTTATTTTAATTTTCTCCAGAATTAAAGATAGCAGAATTATAAGATTTATAGTGCAAGTTTTTATAAAAAATTTTAACATATGAAAAAGTTATAAAAGGTTTTAATATTATTGCATATGTGCAATAATAATAAAAAAAATATTGCACAGGTGCAATAATAATTTTTAAAAAAAATTTGTTTTTTTTTTAATTTTTTCCAGAACTAAAGATAACATAATTTTAAGGATTTTGGTGCAATTTTTTTAAAAAAAATATTAACGCATGAAAAAGTTTTAGAGGTTTTAATATTTGTTTTCGTGTTTTCGCAATAAAAGTTGTATTCACATGATCCTTACCATATATATATATATATATATATATATATATATATATATATAGTGAAAAGTTCATTGTAGACACCCTCATAAGTGTAGACAGGTAGACACATATTTTCACCATTAGATCTCTTGATCTAATGGTTATGATTAATTTCTTTTATATATATATATATATATATATATATATATATATATATATATATATATATATAGGGAGAGGATCATTTGAGAACCAATTTGGTTTGAGAACTAAAAAGAACTAATTTGAGCCACATGTTTATTACATGTATCCCCCCTCCCATGAATTGTAGTGGTCCCCCTGAAATTTGTGGTTGAGATTTAGTTCTCAAAAGTTCTCAAAATAAAAAGTTCTCATTTGAACCTAACCCTATATATATATGGGTAAAGTTCTAGTACAAACCAATATTATTGTAAGAACTTAAGAACTAATATAAGAACCATTAAATTTCAATTAAATGAAGGTTATTTAAATAATTTTTATGTTTCTTCTTCTTTTTTCCTTCATTTCTATACACATCATGGCAACTTAACGACCTAAAAAAACAAAAAACTAAACAAAAATCGTTTTTTTTTGTAAGTCCGACTATGTTGCATATATGCAACATATGAAAACATATAATGTTGCATATATGTAACATAATATGTTGCATATACAACATATGAAACATACCATGTTGCACATATGAAACATATAATGTTGCATTTATGAAACATGGTCTGTTGCATATATGCAACATATGAAACATACCATGTTGCATATATGCAACATTGTATGTTGCATATATGCAACATTGTATGTTGCATATATGCAACATTTTATGTTTCATATGTTGCATATATGCAACATAGTCGGATAGGAAAAAAAAAAACAAAAAAAAAAACAAAAAAAAAAACAAAAAAAACTTTTTTTAAGTCATCGGGTGGATATGGGTGGATATATGTGAAATTAAATTAAAAAAAAATATCAAATTACCCAAAAACTTTATTTGAAATAATTTTCCCTTAATTCTTACAAGTTTGTACAATAGAATGTAGTGGAGGAATTAAAAAGAAATAACAAAATTACTTAATTATCCCTCATTTAAGTTGGTTCTTAAGTTCTTACAATAGATAATGGTTCTTACATGAACTTTACCCATATATATATATATATATATATATATATATATATATATATATATATATAGAGAGAGAGAGAGAGAGAGAGAGAGTGAGAGAGTTGGGTTATTCTACATCCATCAAATTCCCTACATCCTCTACATCCACTTTTCCAGAACATTTTTTTTTAAAAATTTTGTGGTGTTTTTTTTTTGGTGTTTTTTCGGTTTATTTATTTTTTTCAAAAAAAAAACACCAAAAAAACACCTTTTTTAATTATTTTTTTTTCTAAAAACACCATTCTTCTAGACGCACCTAAACACACATTTTTTTTTGTATTTTTTGGCATTTTTTATTTGAAAAAATAATAAAAATGCCATTAAATTTTTTAAAAAAAGGTGTTCCAGAAAGAATATATAGCGATTTGACATATGATGTTTCTAGAATTCTTTTTAAAGGAATGTGTTTTTTTGGTGTATTTTTTTTTGAACAAAAGGGGTGGATGTAGAGGATGTAGGGATTTTGGTGGATGTATTCTACCCTAACTCTCTCTCTCTCTCTCTCTCTCTCTAGCTATATATATATATATATATATATATATATATATATAAATATATCCATCTTGGTCTTGTGTTTCATTTAATCCACTAACACATTTATGTCTGTGTTAGGATTTGGGTGGCATGAGTCTATATTATAAAATAATTATCTACTAACAATATGTTAGCACTTCTACATAAATTCCATGATCATTTTATGTCTAATAACACATAGTGTTAGAACTTTTATAATATTTAGCCATTTTTATGTCTTTTAGTTTTTAGATCTACTAACACTTTAGTGTTAGGACTTTTTATGTTCATTATTATGAACAAATCTACTAACACATTGTGTTAGGACATAACAACATAATGTAAATATCTACTAACACTTCTTGGGGTTAGGACTAGAATAAAAAGCAAGAAATATAAATTAAGCCCTCAAACTCTTGGTTAATAACATGATATGAACAATGATCCATCTAGTGGATCTTCAAGGTTAAACCTTAGAGGTTTTGTTCATCAAGTTTTATTAACATAAGAAAAAGATAAGAAAAGATGCATTTTATTTAGATTAAGTGTAGAGAAAATGGTGAGTTTTAGTCAAGACTTGTTGGGTGTTTCTTAGGTGTTAGAATACGTATAAAAAATAGAGAAAAAGAAGGTTTAGAAGGCTCACACGAGGGTGATTTGTGTATGCCGCAAAAAAGGAGGAGGGCGGCGGCGGTTGGTGGTCGATGGCGGCGCTACGACGGGAAGTGATGGTTGTCAGTGAGGCAAGGGAGGAGGGGGAAGGCTCCTTGGCCGAAATTTTAAGAGAGAGGGAGAAAGAAGAGAAATGGTGTGCTTGAAAGTGGAGGTGAAGGGCTTTATTTATAGTGGGAATTGATAGTTGAGTTTAGTGGTGGTGATGGAGGGTGATGTGTAAGTTTCCTTACCAAAGATATTAAGTGGTGGTGGTGGAGGATGGTGTGTAAGGATCTTGGCCACATTAATTTAAATGGTGGTTAGGTGTAAAGCTTAATCTAGGTGAAAGGAAATTCTATTAATCCAAGTTGTAGGTTAATGTTTTTATAAATTTTGTATAAGTAACCTACTAGTTATGGAGGATCTAATATAATAAATTTTTATAAAAATTCTAAGTAACCAAAACTATTAGTGTTCATGTTTTTATAAAAACTACAAAGGTGGTGAGTTTGAAAACAATAACACATTGTGTCTTTTATTTATTTACATAATGTTTTATGTAATAAGGATTTTAATACGCGGGTGTTTAACAAAATAGTTTCGTTTGTTTACATGATTTTTAAGCTCGATTATTGAGGATATTTAAAACCAAGTTGTTTTAATAATTAAAGCGCTTAAAAGTTTGGCGTGTCGTTGATGTTATTCCATGACACCGATTTTAAGAAAAATATGAAAAGTACATTTTTATATATGCTTTCTTATTAAAATTCCATAAATTGTTATATGAAATCTTCTATATGTTACAGGTATACATTTCCAATACAAATGCGGGGATTATCTCGGTTGGATTTATCATGCATAATTGTATTTAATAGTCAAATTAAATCAAGTAATGCTTGTCTTTAACAAAATTATAAAGTCAAAGCAATGAGTTGACCTGGAAATTTTTGCGGGTTGTCACATTCTCCCCTGTTAAGAAAATTTTGTCCCGAAATTCAGTTGATGTCGATTGATGGCGCTGCATCGATGGACAATTTAAGGGTAATTCTGTCTAATTTGGTTCTCGCATACCCAGGTGAAATTTTGATCATTAATAACCGTTTCAGTGATTCATCACGTTGGGAGCGCGATTCTGATTCGATTGCTCAGATCATGGGATTCTTAATTGTTATGATTTCCAACAAAAATGGAGTTGATAGGAAAGCCACTATAGTTAGATAACAGGATGAGGATTGGACACACAGATGAATGTGGTTTTGAGTTTGAAGGTTTTGGGCAAGTCATGATTACTCATGAACGGACTCTACCAGGATTTTCATGCAGTTCAGATTACAATTATGTGTGCACCCACAATTGTGATTTGCCTTGCATGACCACCCTAGGCTTTGCTCACTCTTGAGTTTTCAGGTTTTTATCGGAATATGAAATGTGTCGTGGATAACATGGATTTTAGAAAAGTTTAAGTTGGTTAGCTGTCGGACAGGGTCTTCTTAGGAGTTCTACTGACGGCAGTGCGGGTTGGCTCTAGTTTCTGGGTATTGCAGTCTAAGTTCTCACTAGGGTCTAGATAGGATGGGGTTTGTACGCCACTGGTCCAATCCGTTCCAGGATCCTAAGGGACCAATGTAACGAGGATTGGGTCTTCCTCGCTTTCCAGACCTAGTTATTTCTGTTTGAGGCATAATTCATTATAAGGTTTTGAACCCTCTTATAGATTCTAGGGGCTCGCACATTAACTTAGTTCTCCTAGAGATTACATACGACTTTCAAAAGGTTCTTAAATTGGAAAGCTCTCCCTAGTAGTCTCAGGAACTATCTCTGGACCAGTCAGTTAGCTGTTACTGGCTTCGGTCGAGCAAAGGGGCGAACGAAACTTTCTTCCATATGAGCTTCGAAAGGGTGCAACTGGATGCTTATGTGATGGCTACTGATGTAAGAGATTTAGCTGGTGATAAATGATCTTCATAATCATTTTCGAAGTCAATACCTACGAAAACAACATATCTTCCAATGTTTAATTTGTCCTATCGCTTTGGCCATCATCCTAGGGATGGTAGGCAATACTCGTATCCAAGTGAGTTCTCAAAGATTTCTATAATGACTGTCAGGACCTTGAAGTTAAACGACTATCTCGCTTAGAGATGATTAAAAAATGGGATGTCGTGTCGTTGACAACCTCTTTCAGATAGATTCTAGTATGTCATACCATTATCCGCAGGAATGCGCATATTTTGTCAGTTGATCAATTATTACACAAATGGTATCTTAACTGGAACGAGTCTTTCGGATGCTTTGCGATAATTCCTTAGCGTTGAGTTCCCATTTCCATTGGGTGTCTAAGGTTACATTAGTACATCGGAATTTTCTGATATTCGACTTTATTCTTTGAAAATGTCAAGTGCTTGATGACACGGGTAGAGATTTCAGTCCTCACGTTAGGTCACCAGTAACCATGATACGTCCTATCTGATCCAGTATGGATGGAAACACCTAGTTTCGTGTGCCTCATCCAAAAATTAAGTTCTTCACACTTTCCTTGTTAGGTACCGTAGAGTAATAAATTTCAATGAGTTTTTCCATAGTTTGACTCTCCATACCATGCAGTCATTCTTCCTTAGTTTCTCGTCCTTGAGAGCTTCGAGTTAAGTGTAGCGTAATTGTATGTGAGACTAACACAACTCAATGAGGTGAGGTTATTATGAATGGTCGTATCGAGTGCTCGAACTCGAGGTGGCTTAATACATTCCTTCCTATTTGGGGCGTCATAGACGACGTTAGCCCTACTGGATCTCGCAATCGTAACCATTTAGTAGCTCAAACCATCTTCGTTGTCCTATGCTTAACTCCTACAATGTACTGGAGGTTCTTATGGTTAGTGTATACGATACACTTTCCTCCCTACATGTAGTGCCTCTAATCCTGAGAGTAATCATTACGGCTCCATGCTCTAAGTCATGGGTTGTACGTGAAACTTCAGTTTTCGAAAGGCGTAGGCGATGAATTTCTCTCTAAGTCAAAATGATTTTGGGGCTGGGTAATTTTGAAGGGTTTCTTAGTGGATCTATGGTAGTAGCTAGTGAGACCTAAGTGTTTCGGATTTCTGACGGGGTTGAGGGATTGCTCTAATTCTTCATGGCTTCGACTCTTATACGGATCGACTTAGATACCTCGGTCTTTGATCACATCTCCTAATAAATGTACCCCCATGAATCCAAAATGTCACACTTGGAGAATTTCGCGTTCCATTTCTACTTCCAAGCAATGATGTGCTCGGAACGACACTAAAAACACTAACAAAATAGACCTAAACCTAGACCTAAGACACACCTAATTTTACCGAAATAACCTAAACCGAACCGAACCCTAAAGCAGTGAACCTGTCGGATTATAGTAAAGCTAAGGCAAGACCGGAATATCGAACCTAGGACACTCTAAAGACAAGACTTAACCTAGACCTAAGAAATGGAAATACTGAGTAAATTTGGGTTTTTGATTTGATTAAGATTTAATTAACTAAAATTAACTAACTACGATCAAACAGACAAACGCAAGTAACTTTGAGGAAACTATCAAATGAGAAAAGACACCACCTAGACCTTGATTCTCAATTAACACCTATGGCCGTACCTGACTTTGACAATTCTGATGGATCCTAGTTCACCTTTTAAGTCCTTCCTAGTACTTGTTTTCTAACGCTCGAGCGAATGGTTCACCTTTTAAGTCCGTCCCATCTCAATTACCCTAGCCACTCTCGGATATACCTAAAGCACACCTAGAATAACCGGAGCTACCAACAACTACTATGACCGACACGGAATAACAAGCTAATCAAGACCCTAGTACATATCCTTTTGAGACAATGCAACCCTAGACCTTTAACTAACCCGATTACCCGTTAAACCTGTACCTTTTAAGTCTCCAGTTTAGCAGCACATTAAAATCAAATTACCAATCAACCGAAAATGCAATAGTCCAAGGTACCCCTAAACTACACTTTAGCAATTAACCCTAAAGTTAACTACTTTAGCTAATCTACCTAAACCGAAAGACATTCGCGGGTAAATCATGCATTAACAATCAACTAGTAATCTGGTTTCAACACACACAAGCATCAATCATAGCAATATATGGGATTTAATAGAAAGCAAACATCAATCAAATTGTCAAAAACCAAGTACGATCATAAAACATTAAAAGTTCATCATAGCGGTCTAGGTGGTGATACAAGTTTAGCCAACCACCATAATCACAGTCAAAACAAATATAAAGTCTGGAACTTTAACTCTAGACATGGTTCTTGAACTAATTAAATGTAAAAATCGGAAGAAAACACTAAACCGGATGATTGAATTGATTGCAGATTATGATTCCGGCTCGATCTCCCTTCGATTCCTCCTTCTCTGTCTTCGAAAATCGCCCCTCAGCCTCTATCTGATCGTCTGGAAGTCGTCTCCCTCGAATTAGAACCCTAAAATCGAATTTATACTCGAATTGCTTCTTTGCGGGTTTTAGACCTCCAAGCGTATCGCTTAGAGGTATGTCCTCTCCAGGCGATACGCTTTCAGCTCATGTCGCGACAGTTTAGTCGGTCAAACCGACTTAAAGCTCCGTTGACTTTCTCCATCTAAGCGTATCGCGTACTGGTCATCAGGTTCCAGGCGATATGCCTGGACCTTCTTGTTCAGCTCTTTTCCTTCTTTTCTTGTTCCATCTTCTCACTTTCTACTCGTGGCCTCGGGAACTTCACCAAAACTGCAAAACTTACATAGAAACATAAACAAGACTCAAGGATACAAACTTAACTAAAAACAGATAAAACCAATGAAAACCGACTCAAACTTGACTCAATTACATAACAAAAGACAACGAAAAGGGGATGTGTTTGCAACACATCAAATATCCCCACACTGACTCTTTTTTCGTCCTCGAAATATACTGCAATGGAATCATAACCAGGAAATTGACTTCTAAAACATTTCACATTTAAATTTAACAATCAACCAATCAATTCCACATTCCATAATGTACCAGCACCCTAACTACGATTGCCGATATTCCTATCCGACTAAACCCAACCACCAACCTTTTCTTTCGCCCCCATGTGTTTATGAATTTACCAGATATAAGTTCAGCTGCCTATGGATCCCACTAAAGAAAGGTCAAGTTCAACCTATTACCGAATCATATTCAGTCAAAGCAAAGGTTATAATTGATTTAAATTTTATATTTCCTCCAACCCCCCTTAAACCAGATACTAAGATGTCCAAAGAATAACTATTTATTGGAATGCAACTATTGAGCATTTATTCACTAAACTATCATTTTTACTCTCTTTTTTCATCCTTTTTTTTTCCTTTTCTCATTTTTTTTAATTGATTACTTTTACCTACAATTACCAACGGACATCACCAGAGGTATTCTTCCACAAGGTCTTACCCCCGAAATCATACATGAGTATTTTGCCCGCGAGATCCAGAACATCATCAGAGGTACTTACCACGGGATACTATCCTTAGTTCGTACATGAGTATTCTGCCCCTTCACTCTAGTTCATTAACCAGATTATTAACTACATGCTCATCTGAAATTCTAAGGACATAGGAGTATCTAGCCTAAAGCGGTCTCTTTCCTCCTAATCATCAGATTCAGAATCCCTATCACTCCTAAAATGGGAACCCACTAGCAGACTGATTAGCATATTTATACAACAATAATCACACAGGCTAATTAAGCTACTCCTAGGTCAGCTGGGCCTACCGACACATCATAGACTAGTAATGTTTTCCATTCAACCAACTTATCCACTTTTCCCAAATTATTCTATTAATTTACATTTAAGCACAAAATTAGAAAATCAATTCCCAGTTTTACCTATCATTTTCCATTTAAATGCAGCCAGACTCTCGGACATTTTTGAACTATTTTTCAAATTTTTTTGTTTTTACAATTTTTATGACTCAATAACACACCAAAAATAAAAGACTAATAAAAGACTGACTCAATACGAAAGTATCCCATCCCCACACTTGAATCACACATTGCCCTCAATGTGGAATGGAACAAAAACAAATCAGAAATAAAATAAATAAAATAAAAGAAGTTGAAACGTGTTCACCTGAAACTCCAGAGACTCAGCACATTGACCGCAGCGAACCACCACAAACTCGGTAAACAGAAATAATAAAAAATTGTGAATGAAATTTTTTTCTGACTTACCTCCTCCAGGCGTATCGCCTACAACCATGCATCTCCCAGGCGATACGCCTGGAACTGCACACAACCCGCCCGCCAAAGAATGCAAGCGTATCGCCTATAACCTACCAACCTCCAGGCGATACGCTTGGAACATGATTTCCAGAGAATTTTTGGAATTTGACCCCAAAAAATTTCTATCTCTTTTCTCCACAGCAGAACTATGATCGAAGTTTTCAGCAAAAATTGCAAATTTGACCTACACAACTCACAATTGCCAATTTCCAAGTCTCCAGAATTACCTGCAAACACCAAAAATACAAAACCAAAAGACGCAACATGCACGAAAACGAAAAAAAATGCAGAAATTGAAAGACACAAATACATAATATACAAACCGGGCATTTATCATTTAGCACAAAACTGAACCAAGACCTCCCAAACCATCCGGAGGTTTCGATTTCACATCTTTGCTCACAAAACTACCGGCTTTCACCCGGTTTCTATCTTTCCAACTACATAACAACTTCCTAACCCATAAAGCATCAAAATTTATGAACTCCAATAACATTTTAACCTTCCAATGCTTATAACGACCCGGTAGAAACTTAATTCTTTCTAGAAAACTCAATGTCGGGTCATTTTCGCTCATAACCACTACCAACCTCCCCACACTTGGTCTAAACTCTATCTCATCATGCACAATACCTAAATCACCAAGTGTGGCCTTCCTAACTACCTCGTCAACCACCATTTCACTATCCACACTCACTAACCCTCCGGGTTCCCCTAACGGGTCAAAATGATCACTCTTATCAACTAAGATCTCTAACCCTCCTATATCTTCCCCACACTTATCCACTATCACCACTTCATCCTCAACTACCTCACCTACCTTCTCAACTACCTCACCGGGTTCTTCTAATGGGTCAACAATTTCATTTTTATCAACCAACTCAACTAACCCCCCGGTGTCCTCTCCACACTCATCCTCTTCAAACTCCTCATCCTCCAACCTATTTCCTATAACCACAAGATCTATAAAGGACATGAAAGTACCTATCAAGCAAACCGATTCGGTGCCCCTATCCTTACGCCTACCCACTTCAAACACTACACTCTCATGGTCAACCCTCAAAGTAATCGTTCCTGCAAAAACATCAACTAGCGCCTGGGCGGTCCTAAGGAAAGGTCTACCTAAAATCAAAGGGCAACTAGCATCATATGCACAGTCAACTACCACAAAGTCTATAGGGAACAAAAATTTATCAATTTGAACAAGCACATTTTCCACTATTCTTTTGGGTCTAACAACCGACCTATCTGCTAAAGAAATCGTCATCCTAGTCGGCTCTAACTCGCCTAATCCTAGGTGCTGAAAAACAGAAAAAGGCATGACATTAATCGAGGCACCTAGATCAGCTAAAGCACATGTAACAGATGAATCACCAAAAGAGCACGGAATTGTAAATGTACCAGGATCAGCCAATTTCTCAGGCAATTTATTTTGAACTACAGCAGAACAATTAGCATCAAGAGTAACATCTGAAAAATTTTCAAGCTTCTTCTTATTAGTTAACATATCTTTTAGAAATTTAGCATACTTAGGCATTTGTTTAATGACATCAGTAAAAGGTAAAGTGACCCTAAGTTGCTTAAGAAGCTCTAAGAACTGACTGTATTCACGTGCATTCTTCTGTTGAACCAGACGTTTAGGATAAGGCACTTTCTTCAAATCGTCCTCTGTAATCGGTTTACTTGCGAATCGCACCCTCTTCTTCTCTTTAACAGCCTCCCACTTCAGCGGCTTCTCTTTCACTACCTCAGCCTCGACGTTTCGTGCGGTACTTGCTGGCGTAACGCTCTCATGCACCCTCCCGTCCGGCGTCTCCAACTCAATCTCCTCATCGACCGGCTCCTCATCAACTACCGCCGGTGATGGACTCTGGACAACTCTCCCGCTCCTAGTGGTGATGGCATTCACATTGCCATTGGGGTTCTTGTAAGTGCTACCGGAAAACTGACCCCCACGGGAATTGAGCTCCTTCAGCTGCTTCGCTATGTCACCGACTGACCGCTGCAAATCCAGGAACGACGCTTGCTGATTTCTTAGCAACGTATCATGCTCCCCCAGCTTCTTCTGTGTGGCCTCATCTCTCGCGTTCATCTGCTGCAAGATCTGCGTTTGGTTCATGACCAGCTCTGTAAGCTCCTTCATAGTCGGCCCCTCAGTTCCTCCACCATTCTGATTATACCTCGGTTGAAAACCAGGTGGATTTCCTCCCTCTCGCCATCCTGAATTTTGGCCACTCCTCCACCCAGACTGGAACGAATTACCGAACTGGTTTCGGTTTCCAATGTAGTCCACCTGCTCAGCGGGAGCAAGCGGGCAGTCTCGAGTGTCGTGAGCGCCTCTGCACAGCTCACATTTGGCTTTGATGTGGAGTTTGATTTCTTCTAAGGTTTTGTAAATATTCTCTAACTCCCTAGGTGACATGGTTTCTGAGCCAATGTGATTGACACCCCGGGTAGATGTAGATGGTGCGAGTGATCTAGTCGGGGCCAAGGTGGCTCTCCGACCTCCGGGTGCCAGCTGTTCAGCAAGTGCGAAGCTCTCAAATAATGATTTGCATTCATCCACCGTGAGCTTCTCCATCATATGCCCTCCAGCCGAAATATTGAAATCCTTCTGAACAGAATAAGGAAGTCCATTATAGAACTTTTCTATGATCGCCCAGTCCGTCAACCCGTGTTGCGGACATCTACTCAGAAGGGTATTGAATCTTTCGTAAGCAACAAAATAAGGCTCATCGGGGTCCATCTTGAAAGAGTGGATTTCCTCCCGAGTACATGAAGCCTTGGCTGGGGGATGATACTTCTTCAGGAATTTTAACATCAGATCGTCCCAGGTGGCGATCGAGTTAGGCGGAAGCGTCTCAAGCCACTCGGCGGCTCGAGACGTAAGGGAGAATGGAAATAAACGTAAGTAGATGATTTCGTTCGCGACTCCGGTGAGTCCGAACGTGTTGCAGATACGAATGAAGCGGGAGATATGCGTCGGTGCATCTTCGTCCTCACGTCCATGGAACTGGATGGAATGCGTCAAAGCATTGATGACGTGGGACGAAACTTGCCAATTCGCGGTGTTGGCAATAGCAGGCTGTGCAATAGCAAACCGGGCCTCGGTGACTCCGGCGCTAGCCTGCTCGTGGACGGTGCGACGTGCCGCCATAGATGAAAGATCGGGAAATGGGATGGGTTTGGTGTCGCGTGTGGTGTGTGTGGAAGAAGATGGTTTGGAATGGGTGGTGGAAATGATGAATGCCTCTAGCTCGGTGCGTAGAAGGCGAAACCGTTCACGAATATCCGCGTCGGGATCAGAAAGTGGTGACAACTCAGGAGGACCTCGTGAACGGGTGTGTGGCATAAAATGATGAAACTGACTCAAAGAAAAAATTACAAGAAAAAATAAAACCTAAAAATCTAGACTCGAAACGGAAATCCTAAGACTCTAGACACGGAAAAACTAAAAAGACTCAAAATTTCCTAACGACGACCTAAGTTAATCTTGCCAATTGCCAAGTGTCCCCGGCAACGGCGCCAAAAACTTGATGTGCTCGGAACGACACTAAAAACACTAACAAAATAGACCTAAACCTAGACCTAAGACACACCTAATTTTACCGAAATAACCTAAACCGAACCGAACCCTAAGGCAGTGAACCTGTCGGATTATAGTAAAGCTAAGGCAAGACCGGAATATCGAACCTAGGACACTCTATAGACAAGACTTAACCTAGACCTAAGAAATGGAAATACTGAGTAAATTTGGGTTTTTGATTTGATTAAGATTTAATTAACTAAAATTAACTAACTACGATCAAACAGACAAACGCAAGTAACTTTGAGGAAACTATCAAATGAGAAAAGACACCACCTAGACCTTGAATCCCAATTAACACCTATGGCCGTACCTGACTTTGGCAATTCTGATGGAACCTAGTTCACCTTTTAAGTCCTTCCTAGTACTTGTTTTCTAACGCTCGAGCGAATGGTTCACCTTTTAAGTCCGTCCCATCTCAATTACCCTAGCCACTCTCGGATATACCTAAAGCACACCTAGAATAACCGGAGCTACCAACAACTACTATGACCGACACGGAATAACAAGCTAATCAAGACCCTAGTACATTTCCTTTTGAGACAATGCAACCCTAGACCTTTAACTAACCCGATTACCCGTTAAACCTGTACCTTTTAAGTCTCCAGTTTAGCAGCACATTAAAATCAAATTACCAATCAACCGAAAATGCAATAGTCCAAGGTACCCCTAAACTACACTTTAGCAATTAACCCTAAAGTTAACTACTTTAGCTAATCTACCTAAACCGAAAGACATTCGCGAGTAAATCATGCATTAACAATCAACTAGTAATCTGGTTTCAACACACACAAGCATCAATCATAGCAATATATGGGATTTAATAGAAAGCAAACATCAATCAAATTGTCAAAAACCAAGTACGATCATAAAACATTAAAAGTTCATCATAGCGGTCTAGGTGGTGATACAAGTTTAGCCAACCACCATAATCACAGTCAAAACAAATATAAAGTCTGGAACTTTAACTCTAGACATGGTTCTTGAACTAATTAAATGTAAAAATCGGAAGAAAACACTAAACCGGATGATTGAATTGATTGCAGATTATGATTCCGGCTCGATCTCCCTTCGATTCCTCCTTCTCTGTCTTCGAAAATCGCCCCTCAGCCTCTATCTGATCGTCTGGAAGTCGTCTCCCTCGAATTAGAACCCTAAAATCGAATTTATACTCGAATTGCTTCTTTTGCGGGTTTTAGACCTCCAAGCGTATCGCTTAGAGGTATGTCCTCTCCAGGCGATACGCTTTCAGCTCATGTCACGACAGTTTAGTCGGTCAAACCGACTTAAAGCTCCGTTGACTTTCTCCATCTAAGCGTATCGCGTACTGGTCATCAGGTTCCAGGCGATACGCCTGGACCTTCTTGTTCAACTCTTTTCCTTCTTTTCTTGTTCCATCTTCTCACTTTCTACTCGTGGCCTCGGGAACTTCACCAAAACTGCAAAACTTACATAGAAACATAAACAAGACTCAAGGATACAAACTTAACTAAAAACAGATAAAACCAATGAAAACCGACTCAAACTTGACTCAATTACATAACAAAAGACAACGAAAAGGGGATGTGTTTGCAACACATCAAGCAACTCTGGGAAAAGTCTTAGATGTTGCTTATGTTTATCCTTACTATAGGAGTAGGTTAGGATATCTTTGATGATAACAAGTTTATTCATATATGAGTTTGCACTCGAGGTTCACTAGTCTATGAACATGGCTGGTACATTCGTCTAATCGGTAGGTATAACTAGAAACTAATAGCGACTATGATGAGTCCTAAATGTCATCTTGGTAATGTCTTCCTCATAACCTCTAAGCTGATGGTAGCCTAATTCTTATTAGATCTATGAGTAGAAATTTGACCTTTGCAATCACGACAATCGAAACACTACCGAAAGTTCCATCCTTCTTCTTGGCAAAAAAGACCAGGGCTTTGCACGAAGAAAGGTCCTGCCTAATGAATCATTTGTCTGGTAGTTCCTATACTGATTAGACAACTCTTACATCTCGGTCGGTGTGACTACATCTGGTAGTTTCTAATTTCAAGATTATATGCAAAATTCACAGCCTTGAACCCCCTCTATGCAAAATTTTCAATTTGGGCAAGAAGGAGATGCTTAAGTCGATCTCCAGTTCGTATTCCACGACCCCCCCCCCCCTTTCCCCCTCTATTTTGTTTATTCAATTATTAGGCAATTATAGATCTAGCCCCTCTAATTTCAGCATTTTGTTTTTAATTAACCAAAACACCAATTTCACAATAAACCCATGTAGCTTCGCATATAGGAAAATCTAAAAATATTGGGGGTTATTTTACTATGAGTTTAATTTAACAAGAAGCTAAAGGGAATTTTTACAATTTAAAAATCGGAATGTTACAACTCCACCTACCTTAAAGGGGTTTCGTCCCCGAAACGATTCACATACCGAATAAGTGACGATAAAAGCGTTGCATTTCCTCTTCAGCTTCCCACGTTAAATCAGAGCCTTTTCCATGCTCCCATTGAACCAACACATGGTTCATTTCTTTATGTCGTAGCCGCTTAACTTTGCGATCAAGATTGCAATAGGCCTTTCCATGTAATTGAGCTTTTTATCCACTACCAAGTCATCTAAAGGCACGTAGACACTTTCATCCGGTAAGCATTTTCGTAGATGTGACATATGGAAAGTGTCATGAATCCCACTTAGCTCTTCTGGCAACTCAAGTTGATAAGCCACCTCACCCACTCGAGCCAAAAATTTAAAAGGTCCGATATACCTTGGACTCAATTTTCCTCAATTCTAGAAGCGGATGACACCCTTCCACGGAGATACCTTCAATAATACCATATCCCCTTCTTGAAACTCTATGGGTCGCTGCCTTCTATCTGCATATGATTCCTGTCTATCTTGGGCCGCTTTCAAATGAGCCCTTATCATGTCAAGCTTTTTAGATGCTAACTTGAACACCTTCTTACTAGCAAGATTGCGTTGACCCACCTCACCCCAACAAATGGGTGTCCGACACTTTCTACCATATAGCATTTCATAAGGAGGCATCCCTATGCTAGCGTGGTAACTGTTATTGTACGAAAACTCGACGAGGGGAAGGTAATGATCCCAACTCCCTCCAAAGTCAATCGCACATGCCCTCAACATGTCCTCGAGGGTCTGCATGGTTCTTTCACTTTGTCCATCCGTTTGAGGGTGATATGTGGTGCTAAGTAGCAACTTAGTACCCAACCGTTCCTGGAATTCCCTCCAAAACTGAGATGTAAACCGGGTATCCCGGTCGGATAGAATCAACTTAGGTATGCCATGACGTGATATAATCTCATTGATGTACACATCTGCCATTCTTTCCGAGGAATATGTCTCCCGAATCGGGATAAAATGGGCACTTTTGGTCAGCTTATAAACAACAACCCATATAGCATCACACCCTTTGGGTGTTTTAGGAAATTTAGTTAACAAATCCATAGTCACATGCTCTAGTGAAGCTTGCCATATGGCTTTTGGTGTTTCGCCTTGACTTGTAAACAAGTCAAACACTTCCCCCTGTACTTGACTATGTCCCGTTTCATACTAGGCCACCAATAGTCACGTTTCAAGTCATGATACATTTTTTTCACCCCTGGATGAATCGAGTATCGCGACTTATGGGCTTCATTGAGCAACAATTGTTTCATCTCACAAGTGTTTGGGACCCAAATTCACCTGAATCGGGTTTTAAGCCCACTTTCCTCATCCACCATGTTTTTCACTTGGCCCACAATCTGTTCCTTCTTTTGATTTTCTTCTTTTATGGCTTCTACATGGGCTTTGGGACTTCTATAATCCTGGTGATCATATCTGAGGTCACCAACAATTTCATGGACTGCACCTTAATAGGAGCATAATCTCATTTCCGACTAAGGGCATCCGTCACCATATTGGCCTTGCCCGGGTGGTATGGATCTCACAATCATAGTCCTTTATGGTCTCAAGCCATCTTCTTTGCCTCATTACTAGTTATTTTTGCTCAAAGAAGTATTTGAGGCTTTTGTGGTCGGTGAAAATCGTGCATTTCACACCATAGAGATAGTGTCGCCATATTTTCAAGGCAAACACCACCGCTACCAACTCCAAATCATCAGTCGGGTAGTTCTGCTCTTGGACCTTTAATTGCCTAGATGCATATGCAATCACCTTGCCTCGTTGCATTAAAACACAACCAAGGCCCATTTTCGACGAATCCGAGTAGACCACCATATCTTCCGTTCCCTCCGGGATGGTTAAAACCGGTACTTGAGTCAGCTTCTGTTTAAGGCTTTGGAAGGCCTCTTCTTGCTTGGCTCCCCACACAAACTTGGAGTCTTTACGAGTCAAATTCGTCATGGGTAGGGCTATCTTTGAAAAGTATTGAGTGAACCTCCGATAGTAGCCCGCCAACCCTAGAAAACTCCGCACTTCTATCGGATTCTTTGGGGGTTCCCACTTTGTGACCGCCCCAATTTTTCCGGATCCACCATGATCCCTTCGGCACTGATTACATGCCCTAATAATTGCACCTCTTTTAGCCAAAACGCGCATTTGGATAATTTAGCATATAGCTTTTCCTCCCTTAACTTCTCTAGTACCCCCCTCAAGTGCTTGGCATGCTCATCCTCGCTTCGGGAGTATACTAATATGTCATCGATGAATACTATCACCGACCCGTCCAACATGGGCTTGCAAACTCGGTTCATAAGATTTATGAAAGCGGCAGGTGCATTCGTTAGTCCAAAGGACATCACTAAGAATTCATAGTGCCGATATCTTATTCTGAAGGCCATTTTGGGAACATCCTCCTCTCTAACCTTCAGTTGATGGTACCCTGAACGTAGATCTATCTTCGAGAACCACTTTTCCCCTTGGAGCTGATTGAATAGATTATCAATTCTGACAATGGCCGTGAGTTTATTCAACTCTCGGTAATCGATGCACATTTGCATGCTACCGTCTTTCTTCTTAACAAATAACACCAGGGCTCCCTAAGGGGAGACACTCGGCCGAATGAACCTTTTATCCAACAACTCCTGGATTTGGGTCATCAACTCTTGTAGCTCTGTCAACGCCAACCTATAAGGTGCTTTGGCCACCGGTTTAGCATTTGGCACTAGTTCGATTTTAAACTTCACCTCTCGATCAGGTGGTATCCCCGATAAATCATCCGGAAACACATCTTTGAACTCCCGCACCATGGGTAGGTCATCTATCGTGGGGCTTTGGACAATCGTGTCCGCCACTATTGTCAAGTAAGCCTGACACCCATGCACCATAAGATTTCTTGCTTCCAACATCGAGCATAAGATTGGGGCATTTTGCTTTTCACCATAAATGGTGACTTTGCTTCCACTTGGCGAAGATATCTCTATCGCCTTTTGGTCACATATGACCTTGCATGGTTGCGGGATAGCCAATTCATCCCCACCACCACCTTGAAATCTCTCATCGCCATCGGAATAGATCAATTAAATACTCTTCGTTGTCGACGAAGATTTTGCATCCATGACATACATCATAAACAAGAATACTTTTGTCATTAGCAATTTCTACCTCTAAAGGTACATGTAATTTTTCAATTACAAATGAGGGATGCTTAATAAAATCATAAGAAACAAATGATTTATTATCACCCATATCAAATAATACATGAGCATGTATCAAGTTAACAAAAAATGTACCTGCCACCACATTCGGGTCTGATTTGGCCTCATCGATCGTAAGCTGGAAGGCACCCTACCCATAGCTTTTGGAACCTCCACTTTTCCACCACTTTTTGCCCCTCCCTTTTGAGCTTCGGGCAATCAACTTTCTTATGCCCCGCTTGATAACAGTTGAAGCATCGAGGCGCTTCAGATGGCCAGTTGGAAATGATATGGCCCTTCTTGCCACAATTTAGGCACGGGTGATCTTTGAAGATGCACTCACCCGAGTGCCCTTTGTTACAATACTTGCATTTGGAGCCACCCCCCTTTGAGTCCTTCTTTTTGGACAACTCACCCACTTTTGGCTTTTTTGGGGGACTAGGATTCCCCCCAGTGGGCCTTCTTGCCTCCATAGCCTCTTCCCGGATAATATCCAATTCTCGCGCCCGAGCCACATTGATCATTTGCTTAACTGTAGTATATTGGTTATGGGGTATGAACTCTTTAATCCTTTCCTTCACCATATTGCGGTGGAAAAACATTCTTGCCCCTTTAGTGGGTAACACGTCAAAACCGAATTTTACCCGGTCAAGGTAAATTCTAGTTATTTGTTTAACTGTCTGGTTATCCCCATGTTCCAATTTGAGGGACTCTTGTTTTAACTCATCCACCATGGAGGTTGGGCACTAGTTTTCAATGAACAAGTCTTTGAATCCCGACCATGTCATTACATTGGTCGTATCTTCACCCTTTTCTAGAACCTTGGCATCCCACCAATCCTTTGCCCGGTCCACAAGTAGACCCGTGGCATAGACCACTTGATCTTCAGCTTCATAGTGACATCTCTTAAACACCCCTTCTAAGTTGTTGATCTAACGATGACAAGTTATTGGATCAACATCTCAGGTGTATTGCGGGGGTTTACAAGCCACAAACTATTTGAAGGAGCATCCCTTCTTAGTTTTGCTAGTTTCCCCTTTATCGAGGAGGGCATTTTTCAATTCTTTGAATTTCTCATTCACTATTTTGAGAAGATCCGCTTGAATCTTTTGTACATCTTCAATGAGGGCCGTTTTGATTGCCCTTCCGACATCCTTTGAGATCTGGGCCCTTAAGGCCTTCCTTCTCTGTGCCTATGTAGAACCGCCATCTTCGTGGTCCGACATTGATCTACAGAGTTAAAACATTTCATTAGCTAAACAACTTTCATTCACCTTTGCCTTTAGTAAGGTTTTTCTGAGTT
>JBCNJP010000003.1:26675331-26704331 GCA_039602395.1 Deinandra increscens subsp. villosa
ACTTTGAGCTATAGCCTGGTCGGCAAACCATAGGCTAAACGAGCTGCTTGTTGAATGGCATTGGGATTTGAAGAAGTTACCACGCTCCGAATCGGATGGCCAACCTAGCCATTTGAAGTTCTATTTGCTTGTAAGTCGGTTCCATTGTGCGAGGACGCAAAAGATTCTATTCATTGGATAAAGTTATATAAGTTTCATTTTCGTATTCCGTAGCTTGCCCTCTAGTTTCTGAATAACACTTCTGAAACTGTACTCCTCTCATTGTGCGAGGACGCAATCTATGCAAGAAGCACTGGGAACCAGACTGGATATGAGTACAGCCTATCACCCGCAGACCGATGGTCAGACGGAACGAACTATTCAGACTTTAGAAGACATGCTCCGAGCTTGCGTCCTCGACTTTGGTAAAGACTGGGAGGCTCATCTTCCGTTGGTGGAGTTCTCCTACAACAACAGTTATCACTCAAGTATCGGTGCTGCACCTTTTGAAGCTTTTTACGGCAGAAAATGCAGATCGCCCGTGTGTTGGGCCGAAACGGGTGAGAAAGGACTCACTGGACCAGAAATCATTCATGATACAACGGAACGAATCATTCAAATCAGAAAACGGATAGCCGCAGCACGTGACAGACAAAAGAGCTATGCCGACAAACGCCGTAAACCTTTGAAGTTCGAGGTAGGCGACAAAGTACTATTGAAGGTATCTCCCTGGAAGGGAGTGATACGCTTCGGGAAGCGTGGAAAGCTGAATCCTCGCTATATCGGTCCTTTTGAAATCATCGGGGAAGTAGGCCCGGTAGCCTACCGATTACAACTCCCTGCAGAACTCGATGGGGTTCACAACGTGTTTCACGTTTCTAACCTAAAGAAATGTCTGGCTGAAGACACTGAAATAATTCCTTTGGAGGAATTGGAAATTGATGAACATTTGAGATTTATCGAGCAACCGATAGAAATCATGGGACGCGAGGAGAAAGCCCTCAAACGTAGCAAGATTCCGATCGTCAAGGTGCGATGGAACTCAAAGCGTGGACCTGAATACACTTGGGAACGAGAGGATCAAATGAAGAAAAAGTATCCTCACCTGTTTGAGCAAACGTCCACGAAAACTCAAGGTATGATTTAATTTTGGGGACCAAAATTCCTTTAACAGGAGGAGGGTGTGACGACCCTAAAACTTTTGCTTTCTTTCCCCAGCAACGACGACAGCTGATGCTGCGAACGCTACGGCGCTAGAATAATTTTCGGGACAAAAATTCCAATTTCAAGGGGATGATGTGACACCCGAGAATTTCAAGGTTAACTTCCGTTAGACAAACTCCGTTAGTTACGTTATAAGTGTTAACTTAGTAACTAATGCATAACTAGGCCGAATACGTCCACGTCCTTTGGTTGATCACCGAACCCGCCCATATG
Source organism: Deinandra increscens subsp. villosa (assembly GCA_039602395.1). Taxonomy (NCBI): domain Eukaryota; kingdom Viridiplantae; phylum Streptophyta; class Magnoliopsida; order Asterales; family Asteraceae; genus Deinandra; species Deinandra increscens. The sequence goes on from JBCNJP010000003.1 coordinate 26,676,748, forward strand.
TGCTATGTGTTCATCTATTAATGTCAGTATGTGCAATGTGATTTAAACGCATGATTTAATATTATGAATAGCATGACAAATTGTAAATCCTTGATTATGTGAAAATTGCCCTATTTTGGTAACTAGCGAAACTACCGAGCGAAACTACAGATTCGCCCGGTAGCTAGCTAAACTGATTGACCTGCACGAGTTCAGGGCCAGTTTCGCTTGGCCAGCGAAACTGCCAGCGAAACTAACCTCTGATATAAATAATCTTAATAAACCCTAGTTCTCCTATTTGCCTCATTTACACAAAAACACACACACTCTTCTCTGGAGATCTGGTCAGCTGAAAACCATCAAGAAAACCAAGATCTCAGCCTCAAGACAACATCCATTCGATTCCTTGGTCGAATCGTGAGTCCCAAAACCTTCCTTTATGCCATTTCTATGTGTTTTCTATGTGTTTCTTCATAAAGCATGCTTAAACCTTCATGATATTGTTAGATCTTCTGTAGGAATGCTTAGTAATGTTAGATCTGTTATAAAGTTTGCAACTTTACGTATGAAATCCAACCATGATAGAGATTTGTGTCATTTTAGTCATTTTAGGGTTTTAAATGCATTTTGGTGATTTGATGATAAAAACCCATGATTAAGGTGTTAAAGCTTACTGATTTATGTTGGTAAATGGTTATGTATGCTAGATAATGAATTGCATGTAATATGGAAGCTGTTAGATTGATTTTTAGGCTGATTTATGTGTTTTTCGCGACCAGCGAAACTGTACTGTTCTCTGGGCGAAACTATGTAGCGAAACTATGTATATCTCCTTCCAGCGACACTATGCAGCGAAACTGCAGTGTCGCCGGGTAAACCAACCAGACTAGCTCGAGCGAATCTACCGAGCGAAATTCCCTGAACGAAAGTTCAAACCAGTTTCGGGCGAAACTAGGCTAGCGAAACTGTGTCAACAGTTTCGAGCGAAACTAGCCTGGCGAAACTGTGTCATCGGGTATTGCCTAGCGAAAGTGCTGCCCGTGCACACAGCGAAACTGACTAGCGAAATTGCTAGCGAAACTGAGACCAGAATCCAAACTTGTGCAATTTGCTTGAATGTTATGCCATGACTTACATGATTATGCCATGATGATACATGCTATGATTTCTGTAATATGTGAACCCTTATTTATGATCAACCATTGGTGTCGTGTGTCTGTATGTCGAGTCATAGTTCCAACGTGCTATGTTATGGGCCATAGTGACGCTAAGTAAAGATTAGACACAAAACTAATACTTAAGACCTAAACGTGTTTATAGGTCTTCGTTAAGCAAACTTGGATATTAAAGCAAGTGTAGCAGTGCAACCAAAGGTGAGTGTCACTAACCCGATTACCGTGAACTCGTTTGGGTCGCACCGAATAACTAAAAGTAAAACAATGCTGACAAACTCGAGAGTGCTAGGCACCTCCCTGATGAACTTGAAAACCTGGAGTGCGCGGCACCCACCTGATGAACTAGAAGTGCTTTATGGGAAGCACTTGTGAATTACTTAAACAACTATTTCTGAAACAAAAACTGAAAATACTTTTGAGATTCATGAGAATCCAGTAAACCTTTTAATATGGCTAGTGTAGGTTAAAGTCTAAACCACATGATATCACATGATTTCTAAGGATGCCTTGAAAACTTAAAAGTCCTCAACTAAATTGTACCATTAATTGTAAAGCGAGGGGATGTTGGGTAGATCTACTGGAGTTTGACAAACTCCGCCCCGTGGCACGGGGAGTGCACGGAGGTACAATATCAGCCTATCTGACCGTGATCCCGAGAGGACACGGGGGAGGCAAAACCGCGATGACGTAGGTTCGCAGAACTGATGGCACGGCCACTACAATAATTTATGGTCAGCTTTGGTACAAACTTCCTTAGTGCATGGAACAACGGATTAGCTACCCGCGATATCGGTTGAGCACTTTAACTTTACAAAACTAGTTCATACCCGATGACGTAGGTCACGGACAATTCCTTTATAAACTAAGACATAACATTTAGCATTGCTTTTCACAAACGAATACTATGTAAGTATACCTTGACACAAATTATGATTATGAGACCGGGCCAATGCATGACAAGCCCACTGTGAACTCACCAACCGTTAGGTTGACACTTGCGTGGTTTAAACTTTTGCAGATCGCTAAGGAGTATCCGGAGCGGGTTGGCATGGCACGTGAAGACAATTTTATTTCTGTTAAACTTAATTGAGAATTTTAAACAAAGAATTTGTAAAGCACGTGGTTAGTGCTAAGACAATATTTATTCCGCTGCGTTTGTATTTGAGACTTTACTTTATAACTGATTTTTGAACTAACTCTGATTCATTTAGTATTTGTAACTAATGGTTGTGGATCCTGGTCTAGCCGCACCCCTTAACGGTATAAACTCCGTTGGTGGTTATTTGGGGGTGTGACAGAATGTGTGAGGCTTACAACCTTTAAAGTTCCTAAAAGTGTAGGTTCTTTGTCCTCTTTGCCCCTACTCTTGGGCATGAACTACAAATGATGTCATTAGATATTGATTGTTCATTGTTGTCCGTTGGATTTTAATCATGTTCGTGTCACCACGACCTTCTCCTCGGGTTCCTTTTCACCCTCCCCGATGTGAAGTGCTTAGGTTATCGCACACACGACAACCATGACCCATACCTCGGTTAACGCTACCCGTGTCACCCGTTGTCATATTTCTGAATTTTTTTACGGCTGTTCGGGCCTTAGCGTTCCCAAATTCCAGTTTTATATGCGCACAGATGCTTTTCCCACTCTATATGGGAATTCGTGTGGTTCATGTCAACTGTCTCGATGTCGTGACTAATTTTGCTCGCAAGGACTCGAAGATCCTTCTTGATCTCCAGTAAACTTGTGATATTTCCTGTTGGGTTGCACACGTCCTGTAGCTCGCGGCTCACCCGACCCTGCTACGAGAATCTGTTACTTGAGTCTGCTCCTCAAGAGCATCACTGTAGATATTCAGCTACATTCGGTGTTCCTTGAATTCAAACGTTTGATGAACTAGCAGGTCTCCTACCCACTCGGGATGATGTAAGCGATGTCGACATGTTTGTAATGTAGTATGTATACACATATGTATATGTCACAAAATGCTAGATTAACAAGAATATGTGTATGCGTATGTGTGTGACTAATGCAACTCTAAGGCTATAGTTGGCCTATATGCAAGACCGAGTTCACTATAACCAATGGCTCTGATACCAATCTGTCACACCCTCAAAATCCACATGCGAAGTATAACCGCGAGGCGTGTGACAAACCAGGACCCGAGTCATTAGCCATGCTAAACTATGCAAATACGGGTTTTAAAACACACCAACACAATATAAAGCTTACGCGGAAGCGTAATAAAGGTAAACAAAATGTTGCGCAAAACACGCGCTTAACCCAAATAGAAATAAACCAATAAGGTTTTACAAGTGTGTTGTAGACCCAATGTAATTCATGCATCCTAATCGTGCTCCGGACCTAGAAACCTGTGAAAGTCATGCTATGTGGGTCAGCGCAAAGGCTGGTGAGTTCATAAATACACAATGTAAAAATAAATGTTTGTAATGATGTTTGTACCAATGTTTGAACCAGTGTAATCATAATTGTACTTGTAGCTAGCTAGGTCAATATTGCTATCACTATGTGGTTCGCAACCGAAGCGTGACTGTTTGTGTTTGTAATGCCTTTCCACCATCGTCTAACACGGACGATGATGATACTGTCTAGGCTAATGTTACACCCGTTCGACATCCAGTCGAGTTAGAGCGACTAACGCGGGTGGGGTTTGTCAAACCCAGTAGTACTACTCAATATTACCTCGCTTTCTCATAAATTAACGGCTCGAAAATGTAAGGACTTGCAGTACGTGTTATGTTCGCACATACATGAATAGCTATACAATTATATTACTAAAAAAACTGTTTGAAGCATGCTTTTCTCTCTCAATGAGATACTTAGAGAGAAAAATGTTAGAGAACTCACCTTTGAGAGCTCGGCAAGAAAATTTAAAATGAAACGCAACCAGATGACTTCCTAATAATCACCTAAATGAAAGTACGTGTGAGACAATGGTTTATGAACACTTAGACTGACGCAATTGATCCTGACGACACGTTGGTGGCCCATTAATAAGTGTGTTTGTCTGTTCAGTTAAACTTTCCAAATCCGGAAAGTTTCTATATTAAGAAAGTTTCCATAATTAGCATGTTCCTATATAGTAGCTTCTCATAAATATTATATCTCCAAGTATAGCACGTTATCAAACAATACACGCGAAAGCACATTACACGTAAACTAGCATGCACCTAAACCATGAAATTCGGCACACCGTGAAGTCCTCATTTATCTAACTAATCCAAATAACATATGTGATTCATGTTTATATCATACACCTCAAGTTAAGCATACCCCATAATGAATCATATAAGCTTCATGTGAAGGATTCCTAGTTTAGGCATGATAATCATAAACATAACACTACTATAATGATCATTTACAAACGCCGCCTCTAAAATCGCAAAGTTCGTAGTTTTCCGCATATAATTGGAACCTCATATTTAAACTACAGAAGCCCACATGAGTTTGGATCAACCACCCGAAAATCCCAAACATACCATTTACTTTTAAGAGCCAAACCAATTATTTTACTAACATTGTTCACAAGAAAATAAAGTTGCTGCGCACCGATTTTGTGGTGGCAGAATGGAGGTCGAGATCTTCATAAATTGGAGTGCTACCCCTTGGGCTAGAAAGCTAACACCTTGAGGTAAATTCTGGAAAAAAAATCACTCAATTCCGTCAAGAATTGAGTGAGTTATGGCGTCACGAAGTCGACCCAAAATCTTGACAGCAAGTTGTCAAGAAAAACGGGTTGTTCATAGGTTTGTATAAAATTTTGTTTGATCCATTCCAAGGTTTCTAAAATACATCAGAGTGTTACCCAGCCCTTATTACACCTCTCTAATAATAAAACAGGTCATATACCTCAAAAGTCATCCCCATGGTTGTTAGACATTAAGCACTGATGCATATACAATCATTGTTCTCAAAAGTCTTATCCTACAACGTACAGCATGCAATCTGTCCATTAGTTTCATAATAATTCTAAAACCAACAATATAAATGTAATATACTTATACTACTATTGGTAACATGCAGGATACACATCGAACTCCTTTAGATCACTTCACATTAATTTAATATATATATGAGGGAAATCATAGCATGTAAGAACATATGGAGGAACACAAATAGGATTTGAAAACTAGAATTCGAACCATACATGGTTCCCGAAGCAGCACGCTATCACGATGGTACAAGATCGATTCAACAATATTATCATACATACAATAATCCACAACAATTAAGTACACTAGAAGTCCACCACTCACTCTTAACCGCAAACTAGAGAGACCGAGGGGAAGGGGATGGTTACCTTCGGCTTGCAACGGTTTGAGGCTGAGTGCGACTTAGTGCAGCTGCTCCACAGCCCTTGAAGGCCTTCAAACTCGAGCAAAACAGTGGCTAATGAGGCTGTGATCGTAGGGAAAGAGGAGAGCCAGAGGGCTTGCAATTGTCGTGAGAATAAGAGAGGGGAGGGGTATATGGAATTGCCGTTCAAAAAAATAGAGAGAAAGGGGGAGGATGCCACGATTTTTAGGCTGGTGATAGACATGGAAGTTATCCTCTACAATTCAAATTGTAGTTGTTATACTAAAGCCCCTAAGTAACACAAATTGTCAGTTTAGTCCCCCTCTCATGATCAACTTCGCATGTGGGCTAGACATTGGTGTAGGGTTTGATTTACAAGTAATTATCTCATATGATAATTTGTGTAATGTAGATAATAAATGGGTTTCATAAATCATAAATACACGAATGCAAGATTATATAAAATCCAAAATTTTTGCATCAAGAATTTATTGTTTGCTTGCTAGTGTTTTAATAGTTAGTCACCAACGATCAGGACTGACTCGAGTGTGCAAGCTCATGGACCACATCTAAGAACTCTAAAAGATGTGTGAATGCATGTATGTTTGTTATAAATAATTGTTCATGTTCGTGTTTGTCCAAAAAAAATCACCTGAATTTGCCGGGTGTCACATCATGAGGCGGTATTTAAGAATGGCACGATATTCCACCGGAGACATGTGCTGGCCCAACCCCTCGATAGGGATAACCCAGAGGAAATATTGGGCATGTGGCGCTTGTAAGCATCCGAACACGGCTTTTTGTCTTACGGTCATGTCAAACTTCACTTTCATCTCTTGCATGATTCTATTATGATTATAGATTTTTTGCAAGGTTGTTTAATCTAATCCTTTAGTACTCTTTCTTCACGTACAGCTAAAATCGTGTTAGTTGAACGGTTCTCATAGCTCCTGACTACAATTGCAGGTTGTTTCTCTTCAGCCTATTATAGACATACAGAGATTTTGCGATACAACTTAAACATCTTCAAAGCTATAGATTGAATAAAAACAATGAACGATGCTTATGAAATGATGTGTTTAAGCTCACTTTCTTATTGCATTCGGTTCACATTAATATTGACATATAATAGTCATGATGTTTGCTTCTTCAAGAGATACTTTCCTACTATGAAAAAGCACTTTATATGGTCAATCCAAAGGATGACACAACAGATTCATCATATTCATATTCACATTCCTCACATCATCATCATCATCACTCCAACAACAACAAAAGGTACTGACTGACATTATTGATTGATTTTGTATTTGGACGATGGATTTATTAACTAATTAATTGGTTGATTATTTTGACAAGAAAACAATGGAGAAATGGAGTGAACACGTGAAAGTGTATTCAGGGAGCATGGTGGAAGGTCCTCTTAATGATGGCTATAGCTGGAGGAATTCAGGAGGAGATCTTAGGTGTAAGTCATCCAAGGTAGGTTACATACCTTATTCCCAACCAACTTAACTAATTTGAAATTAGCAAGTTCAACTACTTTCTTAATTTATGGTTGGTTGTTAATGTTTGAAATTAATTACATTTTGCATGCAGAGCATATTATAGATGCACTCTAATGCAACTTCCATTGTGGTGTAGTGGTAGAAAGCCTGTGTTCTCTATTTGAGACACAGGTTCGATTCTTACGGGCAACACTTTGGAAGGGGCATTGGCGATGAGGGGAGACTTGGGGCTGAAAGGTCACAAGTTCGATCCCTGAGCTCCCAGGTTTTACCACCCGGCCGCTCGCGGAGGTGGATTTTCCCTGGAATGAGCTCAACTGGTGTAAATAGTCCCCGGGTTTTCTGGGGCATTCGTTGACCGTTCAAAAAAAAAAGATGCACTCTAATGGATTGCTAGGTAAAGGGCGACATAAACTCTCTGAATTTACTGATAAGTTTTTATTACTTGAACATTTAGTTCACCCCAACCCTAGTTCACACCTAATAATATATAACACACTTTTTAGCTGCAGTAACACTCCACATTTCGTATGACTTTAGTGACTGTTTTTGCCCCTCATTTTAGTTTCATAAATAACTATATGATTACAAAAGTATTTTTTAAGAAAGAAAGTTAAATGTTTCATCAGGATTTGAATAACTGTCATTTTTTTTTCAAATCAAAGTATCTGCCAGTTTATAAGGATCAAGTATTTGATATAAAGATTTGAATTTTGCATCTTCATGAAATAGCAACATTGTATTCCGCCTGTACTTGGAACAACACATGGTACAATAGTAAAGAAAAGTTCATAGGTTTCATTTGGGAAGAAGCATTGGCTTTAAATTCATTTTAAACTTTCTTTCATTTTTAATGGGATTTGGGTTTTCAAAGTAATGCATTGATTGTTAGCTGTAATGTCAGTCTTTTGGACTACTCCTAGACCTTAGAGAAATAAATAAGATTCCATCGTTTGTTTCAAATTTATTTTTATTATATATATATATAGGTTTTGAAAGTAAATTAATTTATTTAGTTGTAATTACTTTTTGAAGTCGTATCTCATTTTATATTAATAACCTAATGCCAATACAAGCACATTAAAGTTTTGATACATTTAATAAAATTTTAAGGAACTTTTTAGATTTTTACGGTACACAAAGTGACGTGCTTCTGAACATGAAACAACGAAATAATACACTTTAAAAAGAAGCTACCCGCCACAACGCGCGGGGGTATGTATCTTGTGTGATAACATAATAGAATTAATTGATAAATATGTAAATGAGATAAAGTGTAATGCGTAAATTAAAACCTTGACAAATTAGGTTTCGAGGAATACATTTTGAATAATAAGTGAGTTGACCAATAGTTATTATTGTTATCATAGGCTTGGTAATGTTAATGATTACGCATGTGTTTATAAACTAACGACAAGCGAATAACATAGATTAAGACTTTGAGTATAGCATACATGTTACACCCCAAAATAGTAAAGGAAAAAGTACTCACATGAAATAGTGTTACGTGTCCAAACGAAAAAGCAACTGAGAGAATGTGGCCGAGAAAGTCACCCTAATCGATAATGTAGGCTAAATGAATATATGAATAATGTAACAATCTGATAAAACCGGGTCGGTTCGGGATCTCTAACAAAGAAAATCTTAAAATTTTATTAGGCTTATGGCCGATACTTCCGTATCACAAAAAGGGAATACGGTCGTATCGCGTTACCGTATCGTATGGTTAAGAAAGAATACGCCCGGGTCGGATCAGAAGCGGGGCGTCCAGCAGCGCAATACGTATCGCATAAAGGCTGTGTTACACATGTATTGGGTCCAGGCGATAAAAACTATATTTGACCAGTTTTTGGTCATTAGTGCAATAGTTTTTATAAAAACCACTTGCTCTCTCTGCTCCTGTTCGACCAGTGAAGTGCCAGAGAAAGGGTGGAGCCAGATTACAAGATTCAATGCTAGAATTCTTGTGGTAAGTTCTTAAACTCATTTCCATTAGATTTTGATGTGCAAAACTTGAGTAATTGGTGATATGATCTGGGTTTGTTCACAGAGGAGGGATAGGAATCATCCAGAGAGGTTGTGGTGTTCCAGAGACTAAACATTTTCAAGGTATAAACTTGGATTACACATGCATGAACAAAGTTACCTAATATGGTAAGTTATAAATTAAGTCTGATCATACATGCAGAGGTAGTCTGGAGGATTTGGCATCATCAAGAAGTTATTCTGGAACTTTAGGAACCAGGAGAATCATTAGTAAGAGGTTAGATCATGAATTTGGTAAATTTTATAAAAATGTATGCATGCATCATCTTTGGTCATTAGAACGGATTTAAGGATGTTACTGAGCGCTATGGCTAGTTAAAACTAGTTGGTAAATGACTACAAGAGTTTTGGTAATGAAATCAGTAACTAAAATCCAGTAAAAATTGAGAAATGACCAAGGATGCATTATGTTTTCAGGCAATACGGTTGTATCCGCTAAGGGTAATACGACCGTATCGCGGGTCGGATGGCCAAAAAGGGAAAGAATTGCTTGAATACGCTCATATGAGGTTTAAGGTAATACGGTTGTATTCAAGTACCCGGCCGTATCTGAATGCTTATGATACAACCGTATAGCGGGTTAGCCAGGAAAATCAATGTTCATGATATATGAATACGCCCGTATCACTTAATATGAATAGGCCCGTATTCATACTAAGATTATAAACTGATCAGAATTTTAAGATCAAAATCAGTGGAATGTTTGAAGGATAAGTGAGTCGGTGTTATAAAAATTCTAACTCAGATCAGTATGGAAGAAATCATATAACCTTAAAAGTTATAATGATCCGGTTAAAGTAAGAAACGGATTAAAAGAAGAAATTGATATTCAGTTAATATAACACTATAATTTCAAAATCTTATGATTTAATTATATGTGTTAGGTTATTTGCATCGGTGACGAGGAACAATTTGGTGACCTTTGCTCATTTTCCCATATCTGTGAGTTCCGTTAGCTTCCCCTATTTTAAACTTATGTTTTGGGGCTGCATATGAACTGTTTATTTTATTTATTTTGAATATGCTATATTGTTTTACAGTTTGTTTATTGTTGTGAATTGAGTGGTTAGTTGGTGCTGGGTAATATTCATTCTAGGGGATATTACTTGGGTCATTAAGGTCTTTAGTCATGGTCGCGAGGCATATATTGTAACCTTACAGCTGTATAGGGAGTCGGTATTGGCTCATACCCATGCGATACCTAGTATTAAATTATGATGGTATGATGGTATGTCATATATGTGGTATACATGAAGGGAATACAGGGGCACACACATGTGTTTACTAGATTGAGTTTTGACCTTAGGCAAGACCCAGGATTCACAACAGGCATATGTATATTTGAGAATGAAATAACTAACTTCGTTTGGAGTCACTAGTTGTGGCTCCTCAACAACTTTTGTTGTTGACATGTTTTAGTTCATATTGCAGGTAATTAGCTGGGCGGTTAGGACATGGGGACTTGGAGAAGGTAGTTTGGGGACAGTTGATTAGGCTTCACAGCCTAAGTTTGTTCATGCTCTCTGTTTGTGTTCTCTTTATGTTTGATGTAAGATCTTAGAGTAAACCTAGGACTTAGTTAGACACGTTACTCCACTATTTGGATATTCGAAATAAGTGGTTTATCGTTGTATTTGATGGGCTGTTGTCTGTGTATGTTTATATATGTTGTGCACTCTAACTTAATCAGAAGCTTCCGCGAGAACTGATACAGGCAACCGTCCCACACTCGCTCTCCCCGCTCCTGGTAGGGGACGGCGGGGGGAGGGTGTGACAAATAATGTGACTAAGTTCCATGCATCTGGAGATGCATTTTAGGTTATTATTTATTAATGTGTCGAAAATTAATTTAAAAGGATTAATTTTGAAAGTGATAACACTTTAGACATTACTAGACATGCTTTGGCCTATAGGCTACGACACTCTCATTAGGTAGGCATCCGGGTCAAACAGTTGGTTTGGATTTATACGCGATGTCAATCCTAGACAGAAGCTTAACTACCAGTGATTTCAGCCTTCCAGTTAATACATATCATTCGCGTTTAAGCATAGTCACTAATGTATATCTATTAGGAAATTTAACTAAACTATGGTATTGGAAAAGTACTAATAATGAATACGACCAAAATCCTAATTTGTGGAGATTTAATATGCTTAAAATACATAAGTCTAAAGTTTGTGGCTAATATTAAAAATTTAATACTAACATGATACAATTGCCAAGCTTCTAAGTTCAAGGGCTAAAGTCATCAAAATATGGAATTTAACAATTTACATAATTTGTAGCTAAGTTTGCTAATTTGACAAAATAACACTAAAACTACCATTATGCATGTGCAACCTTATTGGAAAATCCATTACACATAACATAAGTTTTCTGATGAAAAGTCAAGTTTAAGACATGAACATGTAAATGTTCATGTCGAGTTCCATGTCGAAATTTAGGGAAAATAAGAATAATTATTGTTTTAAAAGCGTAAATAGCAAAGACAAACTTTTTTTTTTATTAAAATCTGAGTTTCGGGTTTTGAAAACATCCTAAAACACTATTCTAACAGACTAGGATGATTAGCAATTGAAGATTAGAGTTAAATTGCAATTTAAAGCATTAAATCCCCAAATATATATGAACGTTAGTTTTGACTTTTCGAATTAGCTTTCAATAGCAGAGAGCGATAGAGGGCTATTAAAGGTATTGGTAAAACACGAATGAAGGAGCAAAAACTTACCTGAAACTGAAAAGGATTGAGCACGAAATCAAATGGTCAAACCTGACGCCGTTGCCTTTTGATTTCTTGAAAGAATGCACCAATCTTGAAATTTACAGAGGTATAATGTCGAGCAAGTGATGCAAAGAGATGGTGAGGGTGTATTTATAGTGGAGGGTGACAATTAAGGTTTCGATTTGAGGATGGTATGTTTTGGAGAGGAAGTCAAAATCAAGGAATCAATTAGAATCGTTAATTGATTGTGTAATGGTGTCTAAAGGATGTCTAGGTTCATTGTGGGTTAATTAGGGTCGAAAACCCCTTTCAATTTGGCAAAAAAAAAATACAAGAATCAATCACAAAATCATGCCAAAAATGAAAAATCCTGAAATATTGCCCAGCACATGCAGTGGCGTGTCACGATGAGGGCATGGCCAAGCCTCGCATGGCGCGACGTGTAGAGGAAGGCAAAGCTGGCCGAGCCAGCTCGCGTGTCGGGAGCCCTTTTCAAGGGTGCCTCATGTGTCGCGAGGGATGCCAGAGACAAATTGATGTTTTATTTTTAAATCATTTTCCCACGACGACATACCCGTACTCCATTGCGAATGTAACTAGTATTGCCCACGATGAGGTACATATGTATTACGTGTGAATCTTGATTTACCAAGATTAATAAATATCAAATGAAAAACGAGTATTGTTCAATGTTAAATGCAATAACCAACATAATCATCAAGATAAATGAAATAATAACTGAAAATTGTGAAATCTTTATTGATTATCAATCATGAATACATGAGTTTAATAAACGGGTCGGATACAATGCAATTGATAATCCGAAAATGTTTCAAGTGGTATTGTGGGTAAGTGATAGTATGCAAAATTGTAATAATTATGTAATTATTAATTTTCCGTTTTTATATATTATTTTTATTGATGAATATACTAAAAATAAATAGTTTATTATAAATATAACTAAAATTAAAACATTTCATTAAAATAACTTAAAACTAAAACCATGACAATTACAAAACTTAAAATTAAAAACATCAAAACATTGTATAAAAATAAATTCGTCACGGTTGGCGGGGTCTAACAAAAACATTGTTTTGCTTAAGTACCTCCACACCGGTTGAAGTTTGAAGTCCTTACTAGTTTGTCACGGAAACGCTCGAGCTTGTTGGCCAACATATTTTCATTTGGTTCTCGTTGATGACATTGTAAAGCATGTGGAAACTTGTGATTTAGTATAACATTTCTCTCAATTTGGACGCCATTGCATCAACTTCGCGGGTAGAGGGTCTCGCGACGCATAGCAAGATGAAACTTGATGCCAACATTAATCCAAAATAGTTGGAAGTTGTCTTGAGAGTATACGTGGCACGAGAAAAAATAATCTTATTTTTTGTTCTTATCTCTGTTTTTTTTTTTACGTGTTAAAAATTTTACACATGATTTGATGGTCTAATAGGTATGGTCTTTCCATTTAGTAGTTGGTGGTGTGATAAACACAGTTGTGTAGTATATATTTTATTTTTCTATTTCCAATCTCCAAGAGTTTAGTAAGAAAGTTGGTGATATAACAGGTAGGACGATACTTTAAGTGTTTGATTCGTTACGCTTTTTAATTTTCTCGATTTTTACATATGCTTATAGCAATGCGACTGTTTTGTGTGTCCGCATTATCCCTACAACAATGCACGGGTTGAAAATTGTAGTTCAATGTATTTTGGTGTTGGTGTTCTTATACCACTTGAATTGGTATCGGAACTTGATTCAACACGATTTCCACCCTTGACTATTGACCACTGCCCTTCATGAAGCCACTGATGGCAAGTCCGATCCCAAGGATTAGATCAGTGGCCAAGAACACTGTCACATAGTAAAAATCAAGGTGATATCGTACCAATGGCCATCTTGACATCAACACCACAAAAACTATAACGTTTGGTCAATAAAGAGTATTCCCCAAAGCAATAAATAGTACTCCATGTTTCTCAATACAAATCAACCAAAACATAAACACTCTAACACTGCTTCAATGGTTCCTTCCATCCAACCAGTGGTTCAGACAAATGGATCCCCTTCCAAAAAGGTATTGTGTCATTATATTCAACCGACCTGGACACTACTTACCTCCTCCAGCCATTCGAAACAATCAGTCTGCCATCCTACATGCTCATATGTGCTTCATCCACGAATGAACAAATTTCAAGCCATCAGATCTAAAAATCAAGCACAGAAACAAACCAGAATGGAGAAACTTACGCAGATACTTAGCCTATGCTAACAAAGTAAAAGAAGAAGATATGACTCCAAACATTTGGCATGGTTTAGATGTTTGGAAGAATGAAAATCCTTATTCAAAAAAATGTGAAAAAGCTAATAAACAACATGTCGATACTCACCTTCTCAAGAAATCCGTATCATTGTTCGCCAACAAACTAGATACATGGGATTTTCATCTTAAAATGCCCAAAACTGAACCTGGTTATGTTGCTCCAGCCTCAGAAGAAGAAGATTTAGATTATGTTTTGTGTGTTTTATTTATGTATTAATGATGTTGAGTGTGCTTATGATTTAATAAAGCTTAATCACTCTTAAAGTGACATAAGCGCTTATGTCAATGTATGATATTATTAGTAGTTTTCCACTAATAAGTGGATTAATTAGTATCTTCCAGTAGGAAATGTAGTATGTTGTCATGGATGATGTAATCAAGTCCATCCTTGGTATATAAAAAGAAGATAACTATTCTCATTGTAATGGATCCTTGGAAAGAAATAAACTATCATTCTATACTTCTCTTTCTAGTTCATCCGAGTCTTTTTATGAAACATGAGTCCCCCCACTAATATATGAGTCAGTCCACCCCTTCCTTGGAAAGAAATTAACAATATAACGACTTTTTCTAGAGAATTTATATATATAACAATAACAATTGCTAGGGTGTGAGGAAAAGTACTGTACTTCGTTTTAACCTATTGGAATGTGTCATCTCATTTAATCAGGCAATAAAAACTTTACATCTCATTTGTACGTGTACTCTATTTTGCTGAGTGTTCTTCATTTACTCGGTGCTTAAATATTGTTCATCAGCTTAAAATTGTAGCCGTACGCATGTCTTTTCTCCTCAAGATTATAAGTCTTCACATTAAGCGCTCTCATACCTAGACTTTTCTTCATCTCTATTAACCTTCCGTTCCATTTTTCGATGGCTTTTGGTTTCCTTTTTACGTCGTTAGCACCTAAACCATGCGATGATGGCCTTTGTCGTGATGTTTTATGGCTTTTCTGGTTGCTTTTTGCTTCCTACACTACAACAAAATTTTGAATTATTCACTTTATTTTTCACATCTTTTGAAAGCGTGAAATTTTTTGTCATAAAGTTCACAATTAAAAATGTTTAAAATTTATTCACACTTATAAGTGTTTAATGTGTGAAAATTATTTAAAAACCTCACACTTTTGAATGTAAACAAAAAAGCTCACATTTTGAAAAGTGAAATAGATATTATAAAACTAATTCACACTTATACATGTGAAGAAAATTGAAATTTTATCACATACTTGAAATTGAAAGTGAAAAATAAATATATTTTGTCACATTTTCAAGTGTGAAGAAAAACCAAAACTTTCACATCAATAGGATATCTTTGTATTATTCACATGTAGAAGTGTGAACTTTTTATCAAAAAATACTTGTCTCAAAAAATACTTTGTGAACTTTCTAACAAAAAACCGGTTTACAACCTATTTCGCTAAAACCGATTCTGATCATCAATTACTCACTCGATCTATTTAGTTAATTATATCTATTACTTTAATTTGAGGATAAAATATCAAAGATCAAAAAACCAAATATTGTAGATAAAAAATCAAGTTCAAAAAATTTTCATCATCTCAAAATCGCAGATCTCAAAATCGCAAGTTCAATATACGATGGCGTGAAGGTCCGACCGGGCCTCTTCCCTGCTGACATTAGCAGACCTACTAAAGGGGTGAAGCTCCTTGGGGGGCTGTTAGTCGTGATGGCCAGTTCATTCAGGGGGTGGCTGCAAGGAGGGCGTCAGCTGCTGCTGATCTCATGCGCCTCCTCCCCGCGCTTGGTGACCCACAATGCGAACTCCTTCTACTTCGTTCGTGCATGGGGGTTGCCAAGCTTTTCTTTGGCCTAAGAACATGTCCCCCCACTCATATGATGGCGGCTGCGGCTGGGTTTGATAAGGATTTGCGGGTGGCCATAGAGGATATTGTCGTGTGTGGGGGTCCCTTCTTTGGGGACTTGCAATGGCGGCTTGCTTCTTTGCCGATTCGGCATGGGGGGCTCGGGGTCTATTCTGCGGTCGAGGCGATGTCGTACGCCTTTGTGGCCTCGCGTGCCCAATCTTGGACACTACAAGACCATATTCTTCGGGAGAGTGGGGCTTGTGGTATGGTCCCTGACTACGAGAATGCTCTGGCTGGTCTCTAGGTTATTATTCCGGGCTTTGATCTGAGCGGTTTCACTAATAAGGACACCGCCCCACCAAAAGCCCAACACGTTTTGGCGAATGCCCTTGTTGGTAAACACCTGCTCGAGATGGAAGCTACCTATGAGATGACAGTCAGGCAAAAGGCCGTTTGGAATGCCTACGACAGCCACATGCGCAAGCTTTCCTCCATGCTCTCCCTATCGACGGGTTGGGCCAACACATGTCGCCTGTCGAGTACCGGACAATTCTCAAGTATCGCCTTATGGTCCCCCTGTTCCCTGTGGATGAAAAATGTCCCGTCTGCAATAAGGCGTGTATGGACTCGTTTGGGGAGCACGCTGTCCACTGAAAGAGCTCCCGGGGTTTAAGTATCGACACGATGTGGTTCGGGACGTTCTGTTTGACATTTTCCGGCGGGCGGGAATCTCGCCCAGGAAGGAGGCCCCTGTTAACTTCCTATCTGACCCCCTGGATGGGCGCTCCACCCTCAGGCCTGCCGACATACTTGTGTTTGGGTGGCAGAATGGGAAGCATGCTTGTGTCGATTTAACAGGGGTTTCCCCCTTGTGGGGCTAAGGGCCAGTACTTTCGTGGCGGGCCAAGCAACGTCTAGAGCGGCTGCCGGGAAGGTGAACAAACACGAGAAAGCGTGTCTCGAAAATCAACATGTGTTTGTTCCCTTCGCTTTTGACACATTTGGGCATCTTGAGTCGGAGGCGGTTGCCATGCTACGCCGGATCCAAAAAGTTATGTATGGGAATATAGTGGCCTCTAGATTGAATAATGTTGTTTTCATACGTCTAGGGTTTGCTATTCAAAAAGGGCTGGCGGCGCAGCTTGTTGCCCGCCTTTCCTGCGTGGTAACTTGAGCCTTGTACGAATATTATTATTAATGAATTTAAAATTAACATTAAAAAAAATATACGATTACGATTTCCATTCCGACGATTCCGAAGCTGTTCGATTGATTGATTGATTGATTTCACGAGGAGCATGAGAGGCCTCGATTAGGTTGTCGATTGATTATTATCTTCGAGTTTTGGAAATTCTGACGGAATCGAGTGCGTTCAGCTGAGGATTTTTGCGATTTAGCAGATAACTGAAAGGTATGGAGTAGATTCTTCTCAGTTTTCTTAGTTTCTGTCGATTTTTTTGCTGATTATGATTGAATTAACTATAGAATCTGTTGTTGATTCGATTTAGGTTTTTTAGGAGGCTTTTCGATTTGTTCAATACTTGCTGTTACAACTCTTTCTGGCCTATTGTTCATTTAAAATCTATAGATTTCATTTATGTCTGTGTGACTGTGTGTGTTTGTTCCTCATAAGTGTCTTCATGTTCATCAGTCCGAAGAGTGATTCAATTTTGCGAACAATATGTCGCACACTAATGTGAAATTAAGGGAAATCAGAAGTACGTGCTGTTGTATCTGATTTTTCAGTGTAAGTGGACTGTTGTTTCTGTCAAAATGCCAAAATTACAACAATATTTTTTTGTTTATGCCTAGGTTGTTAGATTGAAATTCAAATCATATTGATGTTCTACTGTTATTTATCTTTAGCAGTCTGTTAATTCAATAGCATGATAGGTGATTTTTCAATAGCATGGTTAGGATCATTTAATTCGAGTGGATTAGCTATGTGACTGACTTATGGTTTATATAGGTAAGTTAAAAATGGATAAAAGTTGGATGAAAACTGTCACACCCCCAAATAACCACTAACGGAGTTTATACCGTTAAGGGGTGCGAGCAAACCAGGACCACAACCATTAGTTACAAATACTAAACGAATCAGAGTAAAGTCCAAATGTTTATAATAAAAACGGTTTAAAAGTACGCAGCGGAAAATAAACATAAGTATTTTAGCACTAACCACGTGCTTAAATTACAAAACATGAATTGTTATTAAATTCCCAAGTTTGAGTTTAAAATAAGAAATCTTCAAGTGCCATGCCAACCTCCAGCGGATACTCCTTAGTGATCTGCAAAAGTTTAAACCACGCAAGTGTCAACCTAACGGTTGGTGAGTTCACAGTGGGCTTGTCATGCAGTGGCCCGATCTCATAAATCATGATCGTGTAAACGTATTCTTATGTACAATTTATTTGTGAAAAGCAATGCTTGTGATAACCAAAATCATAGTATCGTGGTTTAGTAAAAGTATTGTCCGTAACCTACGTTATCGGGTATGTACTAGTTTTGTATAGTTAAAGTGCTCAACCGATATCGCGGGTAGCTAATCCGTTGTTCCATGCACTAAGGAAGTTTGTACCAAAGCTGACCATAATTTATTGTAGTGGCCGTGCCATCTAGTACTGCGGACCTACGTCATCGCGGATTTGCCTCCCCCGTGTCCTCTCGGGATCACGGTCAGATAGGCTGATATTGTACCTCCGTGCACTCCCCGTGCCACGGGGCGGAGTTTGTCAAACTCCAGTAGATCTACCCAACATCCCCTCGCTTTACAATTAATGGTACAATTTAGTTGAGGACTTTTAAGTTTCAAGGCATCCTTAGAAATCATGTGATATCATGTGGTTTAGACTTTAACCTACACTAGCCATATTAAAAGGTTTACTGGATTCTCACGAATCACAAAAGTGTTTTCAGTTTCGTTTCAGAAATAGTGGTTCAAGTAATTCACAAGTACTTCCCATAAAGCACTTCAAGTTTATCAAGTGGGTGCCGAGCACTCCAAGTTTTCAAGTTCATCAGGGAGGTGCCTAGCACTCTCAAAGTTGTCAGCATTGTTTTCATTTAGTTATTCGGTGTGACCCAAACGGGTTCATGGCAATTGGGTTAGTGACACTCACCTTTGGTTGCACTGCTACACTTGCTAATAATCCAAGTATTGCTTATCGAAGACCTATGAACACGTTTAGGTCTTAAGTATTAGTTTCGTGTCTAATCTTTACTTAACGTCACTATGGCCCATAACATAGCACGTTGGAACTATGACTCGACATACAGACACACGACACCGATGGTTGATCATAAACAAGGGTCCACATATTACAGAAATCCTAGCACGTTTCATCATAGCATAATCATGTAAGTCATGGCATAACATTCAAGCAATTTGCACAAGTTTGGATTCTGGTCTCAGTTTCGCTAGCAGTTTCGCTAGTCAGTTTCGCTGTGTGCACGGGCAGTACTTTCGCTAGGCAATACCCGATGACACAGTTTCGCTAGGCTAGTTTCGCTCGAAACTGTTGGCACAGTTTCGCTAGCCTAGTTTCGCCCGAAACTGGTTTGAACTTTCGTTCAGGGAATTTCGCTCGGTAGTTTCGTTCGGACAGGTCTGGTTGGTTTACCCGGCGACACTACAGTTTCGCTACATAGTGTCGCTGGATGAAGATATACATAGTTTCGCTACATAGTTTCGCCCAGAGAACAGTACAGTTTCGCTGGTCGCGAAAAACACATAAATCAGCCTAAAAATCAATCTAACAGCTTCCATAACACATGCAATTCGTTATCTAGCATACATAAGCATTTACCAACATCAAACAACAAGTTTTAACACCTTATTCATGCATTTTCATCATCAAATCACCAAAATACATTTAAAACCCTAAAATGACCCAAATGACCTAAATCTTCATTATGGTTGGATTTCAAACGTAAAGTTACCAACTTTATAACAGATCTAGCATCCCTAAACAACATACTAGCAGATCAAGCAGTTACATGAAGGTTTGAGCATGCTTTTTAAGAAAATACAAGGAAAAGGCATAGAGAAAGGTTTTGAGACTCACGATTCGATCAAGGAATCGGATGGATGTTGTCTTGAGGCTGGGGTCTTGGTTTTCTTGATGGTTTTCGGCTGACAAAATCTCCAGAGAAGAGTGTGTGTGTGTTTTTGTGTAAATGAGGCAAATAGGAGAACTAGGGTTTATTAAGATTATTTATATGAGAGCCTAGTTTCGCTGGCAGTTTCGCTGGCCAGGCGAAACTAGCTCTGATCACGAGTGAGCCAATAGACTGCTGGGCGACACTATAGTTTCGCCCGGTAGTTTCGTTGGTTACCAAAAGTGGTCAATTTCACATTCTAAGCAAGATAAACACGATTCATAAATTGTCATGCTATTCACAATACTAAATCATGTATTTAAATCACATTGCACATAATGACAATAAATAGTTTAACTCATAACACATATGGACGGGTTCGGTGATCAACCAAAGGACGTGGATAACGGAATTTGTCTAACGGAAGTAAACCTTGAAATTCTCGGATGTCACATCATTCCCTTGTAATTGGAATTTTCGTCCCGAAAATTATTCTTGCGTCGCAGCGTTCGCAGCCTCGGCTGTCGTCGTTGCTATATTTGCTGGGGAAAGAAAGCAAAAGTTTTAGGGTCGTCACATCCTCCTCCTGTTAAAGGAATTTTGGTCCCCAAAATTAAATCATACCTTGAGTATCTGTGGACGTTTGCTCGAACAAGTGAGGATATTTTTTCTTCATTTGATCCTCTCGTTCCCAGGTATATTCAGGTCCACGCCTTGAGTTCCATCGAACCTTGACAATCGGAATCTTGCTACGTTTGAGGGCTTTCTCCTCGCGTCCCATGATTTCTACTGGTTGCTCAATGAATCTCAAATGTTCATCAATTTGTAATTCCTCCAAAGGAATTATTTCGATGTCTTCAGCCAGACATTTCTTTAGATTAGATACGTGAAACACGTTGTGAACTCCATCGAGTTCAGCAGGGAGTTGTAATCGGTAGGCCACCGGGCCTACTTCCCCGATGATTTCAAATGGACCGATATAGCGAGGATTCAACTTTCCACGCTTTCTGAAGCGTATCACACCTTTCCAGGGAGATACCTTCAATAGCACCTTGTCGCCTACCTCGAACTTCAAAGGCTTACGACGTTTGTCGGCATAGCTCTTTTGTCTGTCTCGTGCTGTGGCTATCCGCTTTCTGATCTGAATGATCCGTTCAGTCGTATCATGAATGATTTCCGGTCCGGTGAGTCTCTTCTCACCCGTTTCAGCCCAACAGACGGGCGATCTGCATTTTCTGCCATAAAGAGCTTCAAAAGGTGCAGCACCGATACTTGAATGATAACTGTTGTTGTAGGAGAACTCCACCAACGGAAGGTGAGCCTCCCAGTCTTTACCAAAGTCGAGAACGCAAGCTCGGAGCATGTCTTCTAAAGTTTGAATAGTTCTTTCCGTCTGTCCATCGGTCTGCGGGTGATAGGCTGTGCTCATATCCAGTCTGGTTCCCAGTGCTTCTTGCATAGATTGCCATAATCGGGAAGTAAATCGAGGATCTCTGTCAGAGATAATAGTCTTAGGCACTCCATGACGTGCCACAATTCGGTCAATGTACAGCTTAGTTAACTTATCCATATTATCAGTTTCTTTCATTGGAATGAAGTGTGCAGATTTGGTTAACCGATCAATGATAACCCAAATCGCATCCGGTCGATTTGATCGATGAGGTAATCCCGTTACAAAATCCATTGAGATATCCTCCCATTTCCATTCTGGGATCTTTGGTTGCTGTAATAGCCCAGAAGGCTTTTGGTACTCGATATTGACTCTTGAGCACGTTAAACACTTAGCCACATATCGTGCGATGTCGGCTTTCATATTCGGCCACCAATACAAGTTCTTCAAATCTTGGTACATTTTATCCGATCCAGGGTGCACCGAATACCTTGACTTGTGAGCCTCGTCCATCACGAGTTCACGGAGATTTCCAAGTAGAGGAACCCAAATTCTGTCATTGTAATACCTGAGTCCGTCGGACTTAACTTCAGAATTTCCATCCACCCCTCGCAGTGCTTCAGCTGCGAAGTTTTCTTCCTTTAAAGCTTCTTGTTGGGCATCGCGGATCCGGTCCGGCAATCCCGTGTGGGTGATATTTGATTGCTAAGTCATAATCATTCAGTAACTCGACCCACCGTCGTTGTCGCATGTTGAGATCCTTCTGATCAAAGATGTGTTGTAAGCTTTTGTGGTCAGTAAATATTGTGCACTTTGTTCCGTAGAGGTAATGTCTCCAAATCTTGAGTGCGTGAACAACGGCTCCCAATTCCAGATCATGCGTTGTATAATTCTTCTCAGTGTCCTTCAGTTGCCTGGACCCATAGGCAATCACTTTATCCCGTTGCATCAACACGCAACCGAGTCCTTGGATGGATGCATCACAGTAAACTACAAAGTCGTCAATCCCATCGGGTAACGCGAGAATTGGAGCTGAGCATAGCATATCTTTAAGAGTTTGAAACGCGCGTTCTTCTTTTTCACCCCATCTATATTGCACTCCTTTGTACGTTAAAGCTGTTAAGGGCTGAGCCAATTGTGAGAAACCCTTAATGAATCTTCGGTAATATCCGGCAAGTCCCAAATATTATCGGATTTCGGTCGGCGCTCTTGGAGTAGGCCAATTCTTGATAGCTTCCACTTTAGCTGGGTCGACATGAATTCCATTCTGGTCGACAATGTGTCCAAGAAACTGGACTTCGCGAATCCAAAAATCGCACTTCGAAAACTTAGCATAAAGCTGTTCCTTGCGAAGTAATTCTAAAATAAGTCGTAAGTGCTCCTCGTGTTCTTCCTTTGTCTTGGAGTAGATCAAAATATCATCAATGAAAACTATCACAAACTTATCGAGGTACGACTTGCACACTCGATTCATCAGATCCATGAATACAGCAGGCGCATTAGTTAGCCCAAACGGCATAACTAGAAATTCGTAATGTCCATAGCGAGTTCTAAAAGCAGTCTTGGGTACATCCTCATCACGAACACGGAGTTGGTGATATCCAGACCGTAGATCAATCTTTGAGAAGTAGCTCGAACCTTGCAGCTGGTCGAAAAGATCGTCGATTCGAGGAAGTGGATACCGATTCTTGATCGTAACTTTGTTAAGTTCTCTATAGTCGATACACATGCGGAACGTTCCATCCTTCTTCTTAACAAACAATACCGGTGCTCCCCACGGAGACGAACTTGGACGAATGAACCCTTTGTCGAGTAGCTCTTGAAGTTGCGAGGAAAGTTCGTTGAGTTCGCTTACTGCCAAACGATAAGGTGCGCGTGCAATCGGAGCGGCTCCAGGAGCTAATTCGATCCCAAACTCTACTTGTCGAAATGGAGGCAAACCAGGCAGGTCTTCAGGAAATACATCTTGGAAGTCGCGGACTATCGGGTAGTCGTCGATTCTACGTTCGGGAAGTGTCGAATCGGTGACGTTTGCAAGAATCGCGAAGTGACCTTTACGAAGGCACTTTTGAGCTTTGAGAAACGAAATAATACCGGTTACTGTTCCACCTTTCTCACCTTGAACTGTTAGCACTTCACCGTCCTTGAGTGGAATACGAACCACTTTTTCTTGACATAAAATTTCAGCGCGGTTTTCAGATAACCAATCCATTCCTACTATAACATCAAAACTACCAATCGGGAAAGGCATAAGGTTGATTCCTAATGTATGGCCAGCTAGTTCTAACTTACAGTCCTTAACTATCTGAGTCGTGTCATGAAGTTTACCATTTGCTAGCTCTACCACATACTTAGCGTCTAGGGCAATAGGTTTAGCATTAATCAATTTAGCAAATTTTGTAGAAATAAAGCTTCTTTCAGCACCAGAATCAAACAATACAGTAGCAAAGAAACCATTTAGTATGAATTTACCGTTAATCACGTTGGCATCATTGCGAGCTTCACCTTGACCCATGACAAAAGCTCTTCCTCTGCCATTTCCACCATTTCCGTTATTTCCATTCCCGTTGCCATTACCTCCACCATTACCATTCCCACCGTTGTTTCCTTGGTTACCGTTCCCCTGTCTTCTCAGCTGTGGGCAGTCCCTCTTAATGTGGCCTTGGGCACCACATTCAAAACAGCCACGGGCTCCACCATTGTTGTTGTTCTGATTGTTTCCTTGCCCGTTGCGGTTGTTCCCATAGTTGTTGCCATGATTGTTGTTGTTGTTTTGCCTTTGGCGGTTTTGTTGTTCAGGTAGAGTTGCCCAACAGTCTTTTGCTTCGTGGCCCTTCTTTCCACACCTTTCACAGCTCAGATTCTTCCTACAAACACCAGCATGATGTTTCCCACACTTGTTACACAAAGACAGGTTACCCCTGTAGTTGCTTTGACCATTACCGCCCTGGCGGTTGTTTCCACTGTTGTTCCCAGACCTCTTGCTTTGACCTTGGGAGTTATAGGACCTCCCAGTGCTGTTTCCCACACTCTGATTGTTCATGGAGTTTTCAGGAGCTTCATCATCAGCTTTTCTCTTGCCACTAAGGGCAGTCTTCTCAGTGGCCTTTGCAGGAAGCGTACCCTTCTCGACTTCCTGATCAGTAAGCTTGTGAGCCAAACGAATGGCTTGCTGCACGGTTGCGGGGTTGCTAGCAGTCACCAAGCTCTTGATTTGAGGCGCGAGGCCTTCCAGATAACGCTCAATGCGTTTGAACTCAGCATCAACCATTGTGGGGCACAAAACCGCGTACTCATGGTAACGCGCAGTATATTGCTCTACCTCAGACCCATTCATTTTCAAATTCAGGAATTCGCCCTCTAACTTCTTCACTTGGTCACGGGGACAGTACTCCTCCATAATCAGTTCCTTAAATGCTTCCCATTGCATGTTGTTAGCCGCATCAATCCCAATCATCTGGATTTCGGCATTCCACCAGGAGAGAGCAGCTCCCTCAAAGGTACCAGTAGCAAACTTCACCTTGCTTTCAGCCGGGCAATTACACATGGAGAAGACCTTTTCAGACTTCTCGATCCACCTGAGGAGTCCTACCGCTCCTTCTTCGCCAGAGAACGTTATCGGCTTGCAGTCCATGAAGGACTTAAATGTGCAGTGATGCTGGTTTCCTGATACAATAATAGTTCGGGTTTCAAATTTAAACAGGTCAAATATAATTCGCTTTGTGCCTTAACCGGCATAATAGTTACCCTGTGCGGCGTATGCAGCTTGGACGGCTGCCACCGCGGCTTGCACGTGTTCGTTAATCATCGCTTGCAGCTGTGCAGGTGTCATGTTAATGTTGTTCCTTCCGTGTCCTCTTCCAGACATCTTGCTGGACAGTTAAAGTAGCCAGTGTTCAGTCACAATTATACTTTATACATATCCCATAATATGCATAATAACAATTTCCCGTTATCCCACTATTAGTCCAGAAAAATTTTCGTGCATAAATGGAGGCGTCGTCAAAGAACGTCGTAAGTCGTAAGTAGCTATCGTCGAAAGTCGGCTTCCCCATAAAAGTCACCGTCGGCGTAGTCATCGTAGTAGAAATCAGGACGTAACGCGTAGCATCGTTTCGTTGTCGCTTTCCCCCGGCATAGTGCGCGCATTAGCGTTCGCGTTTCGTATTCGTGTGTGAAAATTTTCCCTAAGGTTTTCCGTTAGACTTCCTAGACACGGTCTATATATATATTTATATATATATATATATACATACGTACTAAGCTTTTACTTACACAGCAGAGGGAGTATCCCAGGTTGGCACGTAAAAATTTTGTTTTGGGAATTTGTTTATTCGTTTGTAACTAAGGTTTCAAGTTGCAGTTTCCAAATCGTTTTAGTAAATGATTCCAGTTCTCTGCAACTTTTGGCTCTGATACCAATCTGTCACACCCCCAAATAACCACTAACGGAGTTTATACCGTTAAGGGGTGCGAGCAAACCAGGACCACAACCATTAGTTACAAATACTAAACGAATCAGAGTAAAGTCCAAATGTTTATAATAAAAACGGTTTAAAAGTACGCAGCGGAAAATAAACATAAGTATCTTAGCACTAACCACGTGCTTAAATTACAAAACATGAATTGTTATTAAATTCCCAAGTTTGAGTTTAAAATAAGAAATCTTCAAGTGCCATGCCAACCTCCAGCGGATACTCCTTAGCGATCTGCAAAAGTTTAAACCACGCAAGTGTCAACCTAACGGTTGGTGAGTTCACAGTGGGCTTGTCATGCAGTGGCCCGGTCTCATAAATCATGATCGTGTAAACGTATTCTTATGTACAATTTATTTGTGAAAAGCAATGCTTGTGATAACCAAAATCATAGTATCGTGGTTTAGTAAAAGTATTGTCCGTAACCTACGTTATCGGGTATGTACTAGTTTTGTATAGTTAAAGTGCTCAACCGATATCGCGGGTAGCTAATCCGTTGTTCCATGCACTAAGGAAGTTTGTACCAAAGCTGACCATAATTTATTGTAGTGGTCGTGCCATCTAGTACTGTGGACCTACGTCATCGCGAATTTGCCTCCCCCGTGTCCTCTCGGGATCACGGTCAGATAGGCTGATATTGTACCTCCGTGCACTCCCCGTGCCACGGGGCGGAGTTTGTCAAACTCCAGTAGATCTACCCAACATCCCCTCGCTTTACAATTAATGGTACAATTTAGTTGAGGACTTTTAAGTTTCAAGGCATCCTTAGAAATCATGTGATATCATGTGGTTTAGACTTTAACCTACACTAGCCATATTAAAAGGTTTACTGGATTCTCACGAATCACAAAAGTGTTTTCAGTTTCGTTTCAGAAATAGTGGTTCAAGTAATTCACAAGTACTTCCCATAAAGCACTTCAAGTTTATCAAGTGGGTGCCGAGCACTCCAAGTTTTCAAGTTCATCAGGGAGGTGCCTAGCACTCTCAAAGTTGTCAGCATTGTTTTCATTTAGTTATTCGGTGTGACCCAAACGGGTTCATGGCAATTGGGTTAGTGACACTCACCTTTGGTTGCACTGCTACACTTGCTAATAATCCAAGTATTGCTTATCGAAGACCTATGAACACGTTTAGGTCTTAAGTATTAGTTTCGTGTCTAATCTTTACTTAACGTCACTATGGCCCATAACATAGCACGTTGGAACTATGACTCGACATACAGACACACGACACCGATGGTTGATCATAAACAAGGGTCCACATATTACAGAAATCCTAGCACGTTTCATCATAGCATAATCATGTAAGTCATGGCATAACATTCAAGCAATTTGCACAAGTTTGGATTCTGGTCTCAGTTTCGCTAGCAGTTTCGCTAGTCAGTTTCGCTGTGTGCACGGGCAGTACTTTCGCTAGGCAATACCCGATGACACAGTTTCGCTAGGCTAGTTTCGCTCGAAACTGTTGGCACAGTTTCGCTAGCCTAGTTTCGCCCGAAACTGGTTTGAACTTTCGTTCAGGGAATTTCGCTCGGTAGTTTCGTTCGGACAGGTCTGGTTGGTTTACCCGGCGACACTACAGTTTCGCTACATAGTGTCGCTGGATGAAGATATACATAGTTTCGCTACATAGTTTCGCCCAGAGAACAGTACAGTTTCGCTGGTCGCGAAAAACACATAAATCAGCCTAAAAATCAATCTAACAGCTTCCATAACACATGC
>JBCNJP010000003.1:26704831-26725089 GCA_039602395.1 Deinandra increscens subsp. villosa
AAACAAACAACAATCAGGTCGGCCGGTAGGCACGCAAAGAAAGTCCGATTGTTTAGGAAAATAAGAAATATAAAATAAATTGATGTAATATATCCTTTGGTAATGCCATTGACAAATTTGAGTAAGCTTTTCTTTCCAATTTGAAAGATTCCTTTTCAGTATCATTCATTTTGTTGTATGGCTTTTCTTGACCAGCAAATTCACCCGTGGTAAACTTTGGAATTGTATAGCCATCCAACATTGGAGTCCAAACGGTGACATCCGTGACACCGATGTATGATTCATATCGGGTTTTCCAGTTGTGGAAATCCTCAAACTTCATCAATTTAGGAACCTTATTGGTAGTTCCTATTTCATTATCACAGTTTGATAACGCTTGTACAGTTGACGACATCGCAGCAAAGGCTTGGAACGGATCCATGATTAACAAAACTTCAATTCTGTTGTCAGCGGACCAAAATATCGAACCCGGACCAGATAATGATCTCCGGACCAAATTCCAAGTTAACGGACAAGAAATATTCTCCCCGGACCAAAATTCAACCCGCGGACCAGAATTCTTCTACCGGACCACAAACTTCCCGCGGACCAACCGGTACGCTGCTCACTGGTACGCTGTAACTGCCGCGGACCAAACGATAACCGTCACGGACCAGTGTTTGAAGATTGCTTGGCGGACCAGATTCAGCGGATCACTGAACCTTATGAATTTTCTCTTGCGGACCAAAACCTTCAACCGGCGGACCACTAGCAGACCACCCACAGACCAGTACCAAAACGCATAATTTTCACTATTTTCGACTTTTAATGCTTGAACACAATGTACAACTCAGCGAAAATGAACTAGAAGCAATCCGAATGAAGAAAACATACTGAATTGATGAAGAACTGAGAAGAATTGATCGAATTCTTACCACAAACGAAATTTTTCTCTCCAAAACCCAAAACCGATCTGCAAATCACAGCAAACGAGCAAACCTGCTCTGATACCACTTGTAGAACACTTAATCGATCTTGCTAGTGCATGATTACAATCAGATTTGAGCACAACGAGGTAAATAAACTTCTTTGTATTGATCACAACTCGTAACAGGGAGAACAAAGAGTTTACAGGTTTACACCAGTGAAAACACACAGTTAAGAACGCTCAAACCTTACTCGCTAGTTCTCTCAACAAGCTAAGACCTATAAATAGGCAACTGGCCAGCGGACCAACTAACCAGCGTACTAGGTGGTCCGGCGTACCACCTGGTCCGCCACTGGTCCGCTAGAACCAGAAAACCTAGACTTACAAATTACATACTCAAAAGAACAAGACTTAGCACTAGACAACTATATATGCTTCTACAGATTCAGACAAACTTGTTGAAGTGGTGGTACTAGATGTGAGTATAGTTGACGGAGAAGGGATTGAAGTAGGTGGTGGTATATACTGATCCGAAGGTGAAACTGATGTGTCCACTGGTTGCTTTCCCGGTTCACTTTATGTTTCCATTTTCTTGCTTTGTGTACTCGGTGATCCAACAACCTTGTTTTCCCGATGTAAGATTCGGTTCCTCCTGAATGTCCTTTCGATTTCTGGATCGAATAGTAGTGGGTGATGACGATTGTGACTTCCTAGAACGCATGCACCTGTGGGTACCTGCACACTAACACAACCCGGCGTAAAACTGACAAACAAACAAACAATTACTACTAAAGGACACACGTTGCGCACTTCTCCCCGGAAATGGCGCCAAAATTTGACATTAGGTCGAAGACTCACGCAAAGATAATCCCAAATACACTATTTAGATAGTGGTAAGCGGGTGTCGAACACATGGAGAATGTGGAAGTGTGTTTAATTGTAACGAGTGTAGCTTAGCAAACAACGAAATTAAACTACACAATTATGATTTAGTTGATGGATTTGTTGACTAAAACTACTAAAACCAATTTGGAATTAAATTAGGGATTGAATTGATATGAAATAACAAGTATGAGAAAATGTGATCGTTTTAGATTTCAAGTTGTAAGTTAACATTACACTAAGGTTTTCAGTTGGGATGAACTACATAGACATAGTTCATGTGTACATGAGTGAAAGTGATAAAAGAGGACTAAGTACTCGGATGATGAGAATACGAGGTCGTCACTCGATGATCATTCAATATAAGCCAACCCAAATCCCTACCCAATTAATCCCGATTGCCAATGGCACCAAGAACTGATGGTTCAAGATAAAGATCAAAGAAAATACCAAATGTTTACAATCATTCATACACACATCGTAGCAAAAAGCATCGAACGCTTAGATTGTTATCCCAAAAATAAAGAAAAACCAAAGTATAATGTTAAGCAAACAAACCCTACATCTAGAAGGCATCACCGGAATTTAGCCTCTCATGGTTTGATTGATTGAAAAAATGATGATTTGATGCTCCATGGATGATTCTTCAATGATTCCTTGATGATTATGATGTTAAAATTGATCTTCTCCCTTGTTTTTATCTCAAAAGGTCGCCAAAAAAAAAACCCCCTTAGTTCGTCCCCCTTCGTCTGCTATAAGTCTCCTCTTGATTAGTATGTGAAAAGTCCCCAAAAAACCTTATTTACGATTTCAGCGCTGGCAGATTCGTAAGCTACGAATCTCAGTCATCTTACGAATCTCAGAATCTGCCCAAAATACACTATTTCAGACCCGACAGATTCGTAGGCTACAAATCCCTGTCAGCCTACGAATCAATGTTTTATTCATATCTTTCTCGTTTCAACTCCGTTTCCATCGCTGTTTTCGCCCATGTTCTCGTAGTTTCATCCTCTATCATGCTATCATCCAATGCTTTCACTTACACTTCATTAACTCTCTCTCCAAAGCATGACCAATCTCCGTGCTTTACCTACAAAACATCAACTTCTCATAGTCATTCAATATCATGAAATTAAACCCAACTAAGCATAAAATATACACATTTATCACTTCTAATCACTAGTTAACGGTGCAACCGTCAGTCAACCCAACGCTTCTAGCTTGGGTTCGTCCCGATACTAATCTTCTGTTTTAATTTATGCAGGGATCTTCGCGACAACTCATGAACAACATTTGGGTTGTTGATAGCGGAGCATCTCGGCATATGACTGGTGATATCTCTTTGTTGCATGATGTGAAGTACTTCGATGGAGGTAAAGTTACATTTGCTGGAAACAAGGGAGGTCAAGTCACCGGCATTGGTAAATTGTCGAACGGTGCAGTCACATTCGAGAAAGTTGAATACGTCAAAGAATTAGAGTACAATCTTCTTAGTGTCTCCCAGACCTGTGACAAGCAATTTACAACTGCTTTCACGGGGAGTGAATGTGTCTCAAATTTGTATGTGCTCGACATGAATTCAGCCAAAGCAACTGTTACGGGTCAATGTTTCTTATCGAAAGCTTCAGAGAGAGAATCTGTTCTATGGCATCGTTGCATGGGACACATCCATTATCGCAAAATGAATGAACTTGTGTGGAGGGATCTTGTCGAAGGGGTTCTGAAACAGCAGTTTGTATTCAATGATGTGTGTGTGAGTTGCAAGAAGGGAAAGCAGAAGAGAAAATCATATCCACTGAAGAAGTATCATTCCATTGAAATCCCGTTGGAATTACTTCACATGGATCTATTTGGTCCTGTGAATCGTAAAAGTATTTCTTGGAATTGGTATTGTCTTGTGGTAACCGATGAATATTCAAGATACTCATGGGTTGATTTTCTGGCCTCTAAATATGAAGCTTCGAGAATCCTTATCAACTTGATTACAACTCTTGAATCATTATATAAGTTGAAGGTAAGAATGATTCGCAGCGACAATGGCACGGAGTTCAAGAATTCCGCCGTGAGGACTTTTTGTAAGGAGAAAAGGCATCGTACATGAATTCAGTACACCATACACTCCTCAACAAAACGGCGTGGCAGAACGAAAGAATCGTACAATCATTGAAACAGCACGAACAATGTTGGCCGATGCTCAATTGTCGGTTCATTTCTGGACGGAAGCGGTCAACATGGCATGTTATGTACTTAATCGAGTGCTTACGAATAAACGACTGGGGAAGACGTGTTATGAACTTCTCAAGAATCATAAGCCGAATCTCAGTTATTTGGAGCCGTTTGGGTGTCCATGTACCGTGTTAAAGTCTGCAGGCAAGTTTGACGAAAAAGTCTTTAAAGGCTTATTTGTTGGTTACTCACATTTGAAGAAACGGGTATTCAATAAGCAGACTGGTACTGTGGAAGATTATTTACATGATGATTTTCAATCTTACACTCTACCGCCCAAAGGTGTTGGACCGAAATGGATGTTCGACTACAAATCTATCTTTGAAAAATCTTGAATCGACACCAGAAATGTTTGATGATCAGCTTACTCGAGTTTTTATTGATCTTCAAGACGATACTCCGGTTATAAATATTGAAACTCCGCAGTCTCCGGAAGTGCATGTTGCTGATAATTACTTGATAGAAACATCAAATGATTCGACAACTATGGTTGACGATATGTCTTCTGATGATGATAACGAATTTCATGAAGCCGTGTCACATCAGGTTGAGATTCCAGTTCAACAATCTGATCCACAAGTTGAAGCGACTACAAGTGATGTTACGGTTAATTCAACTGATAATGTGGTGATTGAGGAAGATCATGTTCCTGGTATGGCTGAAACGGTTGTTGTTCCAATTCATCAGACACTCCGGATAAACACCATTCATCCACAAGATAACATCATAGGTGATTTAAGTGAAGGATTGCGCACGAGACATCAAATCGAGAGCAGTGCGTTACTAATAATTTTAGAATCTGGAATTCAGGACGAAGTTTTCCATTCATGATTTCTATCCCAGAGCGAGCCTAAAGATGTTAAGGAAGCTTTACTTGATGGCTCGTGGGTGGAAGCGATGCAAGAGGAGTTGCTATAATTTCAAAAGTTGGGAGTGTGGCACCTAGTCGATTTACCAGCTGGAAGCAAAGAACCGTGCGGAACACGGTGGGTTTATAAATGCAAAAGAGATGATCGCGGAGTGATAGTCCGTAACAAAGCCCGTTTGGTTGTGCAAGGGTTTTCTCAGGAAGAAGGAATCGATTTTAATGAGGTGTATGCACCGGTTGCCAGAATCGAAGCAATTCGTATCTTTTTGGCATATGCTGCACATTATGGATTCAAGGTCTTCCAGATGGATGTTAAGAGTGCATTTTTATACGGCAAAGTCAAAGAAGAAGTGTACGTCAAGCAACCTCCGGGATTCTTCGATCCTGATTATATGGAGAAGGTATATAAGCTGGACAAGGCACTTTATGGTCTCCATCAGGCTCCTCGAGCTTGGTATGAGACGTTGTCCACTTATCTACTCGACAATGGATTCAAGCGTGGGTTGGTTGATTCTACATTATTTTGTCTTGAAAACAGGGGAGGATTTGATATTGGTACAAATTTATGTGGATGATATTATTTTTGGCAGCTCAAACGAACAATTATCGAAGGATTTCGAGAAATTGATGCAAACCAGGTTCGAAATGAGTTCAATGGGGGAGATGTCGTTCTTCTTGGGCTTACAAGTTCAGCAATCTGACAAGGGAATCTTCATACATCAGATAAAGTATGTGAAAGATGTTCTGAGTCGATTCAAAGTTGAAGATGTTCGCATTCCTGGAACTCCAATTCAGCAGTCGCATGGCCTTTGTCCTGACGAAGAGGGTGAAACAGTAGATGTCACTCGGTATAGGGCAATGATAGGTTCATTGATGTATCTTACAGCTAGTCGACTTGATATTATGTTTGCTATATGTTTATGTGCCAGGTACCAAGCAACACCTCGGGTTTCTCACATGGAAGTAGTCAAGAGGATTCTAGCTTATCTGAATGGTAACTCAGATCTCGGGATCTGGTATCCTCATGATGATAAGTTTGACCTGTCGGCCTATTCGGATTCAGACTACGGCGGTTACAAGATCAACTTTAAGTCAACCACGGCCGGATGTAAGTTTCTAGGCGACCGGTTAGTATCATGGCAGTGTATGAAGCAGACTTCCGTTGCTACATCCACGGCTGAAGCTGAATATATAGCGGCTGCAAGTTGCTGCTCTCAGGTTTTATGGATACAACAGCAGATGCGGGATTACGGTTTGAAGTTTCTTACTACTACCATATATATAGATAACTCGGCTGCCATATGCATAACTAAAAACCCCGTTCACCCCTCTAAAACAAAACATATTGACATCCGATATCACTTCATATGTGATTGTTTTGAAAAACACTTGATTGATCTGCAAAAGATCCATACTGATTTTCAAAAAGTGGATCTTTTTACAAAAGCATTTGACAAAACCTGCTTTCGTTATCTTTTGCAGATCAACAACATACTAAAGTTACATGTTTAGTAGCTTTCGGTTGATCATTTTTGCTTTTGTTTACTTTTGTTGTCTGTTTTTCTTTTCTTATTACAAAAATTCAAAATAGAGTTTTTTTATTTTAGGGGGAGAAAATCAGAAAATATAAAAAAAATGAAAAAAAAAATGCAAAAAGCATAAAAATATGGAAATTAAAAAATTAAGAAATTGATCCGACCAAGCGAGAAGTGATATTACATCGGCGTGTGTTATCAACCACGAATATAGTAAAAATAAAGGCTGTAGGTACTTGTTTGGTTAGTTAAAATGCGTAAGGGCAAATCTAATATATGCTAGTATGATATAAACATAAAAATCCGCTTGATTAAGTGTAAGGCACATCATGACGGATGCTGTGTGATCTTGGCATTAAATAAAATGAAAAAGCAAAAACAAAATAAGAGATGTTTTGGTGTATGCATGCTTTCATTTTGTAAAAATTTAAACTTGTTTGATTTTCTTTATTTTGTCAAACGATCGGCCTTTCTCTGCGTGTCCACAAGACCGACCTGATTGGTGTTCGTTTGACGTTCTGCTTTATTTTCTTTGGTGTTTCGTATAACTCATCGGACTTTCTCTGCACGTGCGGGAGCTTCGGCCTGATTGTTGTTGGGTTATACAATTTCTGCTTTATTTTCTAATTTTATTTTCCTAAACAATCGGACTTTCTCTGCGTGCCTATCGGCCGACCTTATTGTTGTTTGTTTAGGTAGCTGCTTTATTTTTGGATGAAACACCATGGACGATAAATCTCGGTGGAAATCAGATTCTGTGAAAAATATAAAAATAGAATAAGCCAGATTACCGGTATTCCTGATTGTGTGGGCTATCATATTATCAATGCATGCTAAATCATACCTTAACATATCAGAAACTATAGAAATTCATCTGCCCAAACTGAAATAAATTGAAAAGTTGTATTTGCTGCCAACTTGACTTGCATGCTGATTAAAAATGAAATTAAAGTGTGTCTGATGCACATTAGCTGATATGATCTCGTGTCTGGATCTTTCTCGCAAAAACATTTAAGTTATATTAGTCCTTAGTTCACTTATTTCATTTCTGTTTGGTTTATTGCTTGAATATCTGAAAATTACAAAAAGATTTTAGGCGTGTTTTAGTATAATATTGTAAAAATTGAGAAAGATTTTTGGTGTATTTAAAAATGTTATAAAAATCAAAAAGATTTTGATTCTGTTTTATTTTCGATCAACCGTTAGTGAAAAATTCAAAATTATGTCGGAAACAACCAAATGGATTTGTTTTAAGAAAACTCATCATTGAATTGAACGAAGTTTGAAGCAAATTGACAGATTTTAAACTTTTGGGGTTCAATTTGAAGATTCATCAAAATCAGGGGTTTAATTTGAAAATTTTTGAAAAAGTCCAAACCTGAAGTTTGGACGTCCGAACCTTGAGTTCGGAGGCTCCGAAGTCCAAATTCGGATAAGGTTTGGAGGCGCCGAAGGTGGAGTTCGGAGAGCGTTCGGTGGGACTGTTGGTCCGAAAGAGAAGTTCGGAGGGAGTTCGGAGGTCCGAACTTCCTAGGTTATAAATTGTCCAAACTTGAGGTTCAGAGGTCATATTCTCCTGTTTACTCCGAACTTGCACCGAACGGCTGCCCAAATTTCGAACTTTCAATTTACGACTTGTTTGGACAATTAGAGACTTGTTCTAGGTAGATTACTTGATTCTGAGTACGCTGGTAGTGTTAGATTCAATTTTTGATCAATGTTTGTGGATTTTTTGTTCGAAAAACCGTTCGGACTGTTTCAGGTTCCTAGATCTGAAAATAGACTACTTAAAACTTGTTTTTAGAAGATAAAAATGGTTCCTATGTGTTTGTAATAAAAAACCGACCAAGGGTGTCAATTCTTGTGGTTCGATTTAGTCGGATTCACCGATTTTGGAATTCAAACTCTTCGAAGTTCGTCAGGCTCCGAACTTGGAGTTCGGACACTCCGAACTTGGAGTTCGGACGAGGCTCGGACGGAGTTCGGCGGGTTAACATTTTTGATAAAAAAGTTGTTTGTTTACGCAAATGACAACAGACTGATGAAATCGGTGATTATATTTGTTAATAACATGGAATTTAATGAATGTTTTATCTTATGTGTTTTCAGATATGGCAAACAAACTGAAGATCGGTGACAAACACAACATTTGTGCACATATTAGTGTTGCACGAGGTAAGCTTGAAAATTTGGAGGATCCGGGATTTTTGAGTTTCTGAGACGATCAAGGATTCACTATGCAATCACTCAACCTTGTGATGTATATCGTGATATCATTCTGGAGTTCTGGAGTACTGCGCGGACGATTACTAATGCTCCAATCAGAATTGTTGCAACCGTTCAGGGTCGACCCGTTGAAGTCACTGAAGCGAATATACGCAGGGTTTTGAAGTTGGAAACTGATACAACAACTACACCATTGGAATTTTCTCATGAAGATAACGTGGCGTTTCTGAAGCGAATTTGGTACACCAATGATCCAAGTAAAGAGTGGGTCTACAAATCTTCGCTGAGCGTTCCATACAAATACTTGGCGCATGTGTTGTTGGTATGTCTTGGGCACAGAATATCTGGGCACGATGAAGTTCAACAAATAATGCTGTCTTTAATGAATGCTTTGGTGATGAACCGACCGTATAATGTTGCTGGGTTGATTTTTTATTATATGAGAGATAACCTAACTCAAAGGCAAAAGAAAGCAGCTATCTATCCAAGATTTCTTCAGATGATCCTTAATGACCGGTATCCTGATTTGGTGAAGCTTGAAACACAGAAGATGGAACCGAAACACATGACAGAAGCAAGTGTGGGTGCTCTGGCGTCTTATCAAAAGAAGGCACCAGAATTTCAGCCGAAATTGAAGCGCCTGATTGGTCATTTAATGAATGTTGATTACGTGGCACCAGCACAGGGTGCACCTCATCATGCCAAAGGTAGTGATTCAGAGGAACTTGATTACAGTTGGATCGCGGAACAAAATCAAATTCCATAACAAGGACGAGTAAAAAGACCTAAAAGACAAATTCCAGTAGTACAGGAACCAGTAAATCTAGAGCCTGAACTTGTTGTCTCTCAACCGCCAGTTTTTGAACCGGTGGTCTCAGCACAGGAAGTTCCTGTATCTCTCAATATGACTGAGACACGTGCGGTGAATACTCTGGAAGATGAATCCGATGATGATGAGGAGTTTATGAATGTTGGGGCTGACTCCGAAGACTTGTCTGACACAAACAATCCGTTTGTGCGTGTTTTGATCAACTCTAAATATGTGAAGCTCAGAAAAGGTAGCGATGAACATTTCGCGTACCGAATTAGCCAAAACAAGAGCAACGATCGCTACAAGGATCGTGTGTACGACAATTGTGACACCTCGCCCTAAAACTTAGGTCAAACCTCTTTACTTTGACTTTTTAATTAAGTTTTAATGTGAATTAACCGTTCTGATTACTGTTTAAACTGTTAATTACAGTGCCTGACTGTTAACTGATGACGTAAACCTAATCTCGCGTTTGTACTAGAAGCGTATACCCGTAAATTTCATAGAGATTCCATGGGTTAATTATGGAATTTCAATAACAAGAAAAATAAATATGAAATGTATTTTTATATTTTATCTGGAACTGGAACTGGTGTCGTGCGTTTATATAACCGACACGGGAAACTAATAAGCGATCATATGTTTAAAACTATTCGATTTTAAACAATCTGGACGGTCGAGCTTAACACTGTCATGAACTGACAAAACTGAAAACGTAAACCGTAAAACGTATGAAAAACTGAAAACTATATATGATTTCTGAAAAACTGATGTAACCGACTCGAACAATTATTTTACTAAATAAAAACATCACAAACTGAAATCGTTGTCAAGACTTAAGCCAAATCCTCAACCGTTTTTCCGTACGGGTCTAAACACCACCGCCACCCTTGTCACCCTCCTTTCTCTTCTACCGGAAAAACAACCCACCGCCACCGCTAGGCACCACCACCCTCCTTCCTCCTTCTTTTCTTCTTCCGGCAGCCCAATACCACCACCGGCTGCTGCTGCAGCTGTGCCACTGCTGTCGTTGCTGTGAACCACCCACAAGCCGCCACCCTTCCTCCTCGTTTCTTCTCGGCAGCCAACAACAACCACCCCGCCACCTTTTCTTTTGCTTCTTTTCCCCTCTCGACACCACACAACCATCACCACCTCGCACTGCTGCTTCTGCCCGCCACTGTTGCTGCTGACGGAGCCAACCATAGCCCTGCTGTCGGAGCTGCAGCTGCGCCGCTGGGAACTGCTCTTCAGCCACTGTGAACCACCTCCCTTTCTCTTTTCTTTTCTGGCCAAACAGCCCACACCACCACCACTAACTATTGCCTCCGACTGCAGCTGCTGTCCGCCGATGTGCTGCTGCCGTGAGCTGCCACTGGAGCTACTGCTGTCCACCTGCTGCAGTGCGTACTGCTTCTGCCGCTGCTGTTCACAACCGTGAACCACCTCCACGCCACCACCTTTCCTCCTTACTTTCTTGGTTTAACTCCTATCATTTGTGAGTCGTTTTGATCATTTGGTTTACATTATTACATGTTATTAACGTCCCAAACGATCCCTTAAGTCTTGACAATCAATCCTTTAAAACTCGAGTTTTCCTAACGATAAAAAACACTTAAACTAAATTCTTTTGTTTTCTTTTAAAACCTTAAGATTGTAAGGTTTGAAAATGTGTTATGTGGTGTTTTAATATATGGAAATCAAGTCAATTAACTTGTTAATCAAATATAATCATCTCATATTTGTCTAACACAAAAATATTGGTTAATGTTACTAGCTTAATGGATTAAATAAATTATTTGGTTGGGTTAAATTTTATATACTTTACATGGTTAGAATGGTTAGAAATCTTGTTACTAAATGTTATGATGCCTAGAATGGTCATTTGGTTATATTGGTAAATTATCATGTTTTAGTATGTTATAAAATGCTAGAATTGTTGGTTGTGATTTAATAGTTAAGCATCTTGTTTATAAGTTAATATATGCTAATAACGATTAGCATAAACAAATGACACTTGGTGTCATACATGAGACTAATATGGACTAGAGGTGTTAACTTAATCTTTGGATATAAAATGATAGCTTAGAAACCTTTAAATGAATTTATTATGGTTAACTTATTAATTTAGTAATTTTATAAAAATTACTTGGATTTTAAAACCATAAAATGACATCATGGAATTTATATATAAAATGGTCACATTTTATAAAAATATGATTTATAAAAACACAAGACTTAAATGCTTGTTTAGATTTTATAAAAATAAAATGGATAAAATATATATGAATATATTTTATATCAAATGTGGTAAAAAAGACTATAATAAAAACATTTGACATGAAAAAGTATAAAACTTTGGATTTATACAAAAATTGGAAATATTTTATGTTGGTAAATAATTCTATAAAAAGTGTTTAAAATTAAAACCCTAACTTTATTTGATAAATAAAGTTATTTAAAAATGATTTTATAAAAAATAAAATTAAAAGACTTATAGAAATTATGAAAAACATATTCTAAATATTTTTGATTATTCAAAATAATCAAAACGTTTTAACCGGATCAAATGTTTTATTTTTAACGTTTGGAAATGAAATAAAATCTTTAAACGTTTTAAAGACGTTTTACGTCGTAACGAAACGTAAATAATTATTTTCAACAAATAATTATCCTTATGAATTTTAGAAACCCTAATTTGAGTTAAAATCATTTTGGTTTGTAAATATAATTATTTTAATGATAATTATATTTATATTAACTCAAAACCCTAATTTTTATAGCATAAGTTTAAATATTAAAACAACCTTTAATATTTACCTATTTGTGTTAAATCATTTAACTTGGAATAATTTAATAAAATTATTTCGACAAGTTAGAATAATTATTTCAATAATAATTATCAACTCTAGTTATATATATCAAAACTTAACACGATTAAATATTCAATCGATCGAGCGAACATAAAAATAATAATAAATATTATTATTTAAAACGATGTTTAATACTTAATTAAACTGGTCTTCACAATATGTTATCACAAGTTTATTCCTCGTACTCAATTTGCATTAAATGCCTTTATACGTGAACATTAGCATTTAGTGATTGTAAACTGATTAACTAACGGGTTTTCAAACGCTACAAACGGGATTATACGTCAAGACTTGACCGGTATCATTTGGGTAACGTTCGTTACTCAAATGATTAAGTGAACCCTTATGCATGTTGTCTTATGTTTTATTAGGACATTACTTGCTAGTTGCCACTCGGCAATCCATCATCATTACTGAATCAAGTGAGTTTCACAGCCCCTTTTCTTTACAACTGTTTTACACTTATGGGGGAGAAATCAGGAACTGATAAAATGCTTTTTACTTAATGTTATGGTTTACCTGTTAGCCGTTTGACTACATGTTCCATTCCGTATCCCATACAACTGGTACTTTATCGTTATAAATGTTAGTACAACTGAAATCCCACTATTAATTGAATTCGATTAGTTCTGCTCGAAATGATAACTAGTGAATAGATCTATTTGGGTTGACAACCCTGCCCAGATTGGTAGCTCCAATCCTGACTTCGTACATTGTCAAGGGGTACACGTCAGTTATTCTAGCCTGTTCGGTATTCTTGGGATAGAATGCCATGAGTAGGTAATCCGTTAGTATTCAAATTTGAGGTTCATGGGAGATCTTACAACCACGACAGTAAACCAACGTAACATTTAAGTATACCGTAAACTGTTTTACCAACATACTGTAAACTGTTTTTATAATCTTACCGTAGAGTCATAAACCTGTGAACTCACCAACTTTATGTTGACCTTTTAAACTCATCATTTCTCAGGTATCTAAGCTTATTATGGAAGACGTGCAAATGGGGCTTCACTGTAACTTTCGACCCTGCTTTACCGGAGTCGTAGTCCCGACCTATCTTAAATAAACTGCTTTATGATTCCAATATCAAACTAAGACTTTTATTGAAATGTAAGACGATGTCATTTCACCATGACTTTCCGCTGTAACATGAATGGTATTATGTTTTAATGACATTTGAATTTAGTAGAAGTTGTTCTGTATATCTGCGATTATGATTCCGTCTCGCTCACACCCAAACCGTTAAC
Organism: Deinandra increscens subsp. villosa; assembly: GCA_039602395.1. Classification (NCBI taxonomy): domain Eukaryota; kingdom Viridiplantae; phylum Streptophyta; class Magnoliopsida; order Asterales; family Asteraceae; genus Deinandra; species Deinandra increscens. The sequence goes on from JBCNJP010000003.1 coordinate 26,718,410, forward strand.
CGGGGTGTGACAACAATGTAGCCTCATCTGAGTCCGATGAATATTATACTCCTGACGCCGATGTAGTTCATGGCAAAGGAAAGCAGAAAGCTTCTGGTTCTTCTTCTGTTATTTCTTCACAAAAGAGGAAGAAGTCGATTGCTGGTGGAAGAGGTAAAAGGCAGAAAGCGTCACAGTATATTCTAAAGCCTCGTTCCGGTGTATCTTCATCAACTTGTCCAGTCAAATCTCTGCCAGAAGTGTCTACAAATGTTCAGACTTCTGTGTCTGATGTTCAGTTTGACTTTTTACAAGATCTCATGAATGCAAACAGATCTACAACAGTCAGCACAACACCTTCAGCAAGTGTTGGTGCACAATTTGTGAATCAGCCGATGGGTTCAACTCCCACAACTCCGGTGTTCTCTACAGCAACAGCCGCTGCAGCTTCTTCACATTCGATACCAGATGTTAATTTCAACTTTGAACAAGGTTCTGTGTCATTTTCACAAGCTAGTATTCTTCAAAGTGCTTTAAATGATCAATAGTCTCATATTGATGTGTTGAAGACTAAGACTGAGGAGCAAGAGAAGATGATTACTGAGCTACGTACAAGTAATGATGAATTAAGAGCTCAAAATTAATCTCAAAGTCAACAGATCACTGCCTTGCAGAGTCGGGACTTAGCTAAAGATCAAGAGATCCTGCGGTTGAGCAGATCTAGTTAGACTCAGAGAAAATTGCTTCTCGAAATGGATGAGCAAATAAAGTTCTTGATGAAGAAATTTAAAGCTCAGGGGGAGATTGGGGATAGTTCGGGTTGTAATGAAGATCCGATGGGATATCTGAATGATGTTCCCGATCAAGATGATCCTGAAGGGAATGTTGGTGGAGGATCAGGCCCGACGGGAACCACTGGTCCGGGTGCTAGGACATCTACTTCCCATGGGGAGAAAGATTCTCGAGAAGCAGTGCCGATTACGTCAATCCCATCAAATCAAGCGGCAACGAGTCTGGGTGAATTCGAACAGATGTTGCAGACGCTCGAAGAGGGTGAGTTTGTTGGTGATTTGACGGCAGAACAGTTGCAAGCTGTGTTTGATCTGAATGATGAAGAAATGAGAAAGGCTTCTGAATCAGCGCCAAGGAAATATGAATCGTCTGATCCAGAGTCTGATGAAGACGAAGAAGGTATTTTTGATGAAAAGGTTGAAGTAGAGTATGTCACTGAAGAAGAATATCCTGATCTATATTCTAATTTCAACCAGTCTGGTGATGATTTTGAAGTGTTTCCTAAGGAGAAAGATGCTGAGGCTAAAGAAATTTTGAAGAAGAAAGAAGCCGAGACACCTGAAGACCCCGTGGTTAAGGAGGCTAAGGAACAGAAACAACGTTGGGCATTTGATGAATACATGAAAACGTTTCATGCCAACTATGTTCCTCCTCCGAAGCCAATCAAACAGAGATCGTATGTCAAATTTAAGGGTCAAGCCTCAGGTGATATAATCAGCTGGATGTATTATGACAGTTTGAAGTGCTACGAGATTAAACGTCAGCATGGAATCCAGTACTTTAAATGTGCCAGAGATTTTAGTAGTCCGCCAGTTTGGGATATTCGTGATCTGACCCGAAAGCCATTGTGCAATTATGGCACTGATTGGAAGGGTTTACATTTCAAGAGTATTATTGAGAGGGAATGCCGAGATGGATTTCAATTCTTAGATCCTCATAAAAACCCAACAGGCGTAGATCCCGAACAAGAATTCATGAAAGAATTGGTAAGAAGCTGATAATCTTGGTCTTCAAGAAGAAACTTGATGTGATGAAGAAGATTCCACTAATGAAGATGGAGCTTGATTTGATCAAAGATTTGAGGTGGTGGTACTATAACGAGAAGACTGGTGAGGCTGTGATTGTGCTGAAAGAACAGAACCGAGTTGTGAAGATTTATGACCCGATGTGGCTGATCAGTTTATCCAAGGCTGATATAGGTGAGCTTTATCACAATCCAATCCTGTATCATCCTGATTATATGGAGCATGCATTGTAGTTCCAGAGGGTGATAAGGATTTGTTTTGCGTTTGACATCTATGCCGGGCATAATCATGAGATGGTTTGGAAGGGAGATGAGGCTGCTGATATTCAAGGCTGATAAAGAACGGTCCAGCTGTTGCCAAGGGGGAGTTTGTTGATACATTATGTGGCAACGAGCTGGATTAGACAAAGCGTTGAAGACTTGAAGATTACAACTATTTTGTTGTTGGCCGAACTCTGGCCGAACCCCGGCCGAACCTTGGCCGAACCTGAGGTTTGGACAAGCTTAGGAGTTCGGCCGACCGATGTCTATAAATAGTTGTAGCTTTGTCTTTGTAACTAGTTTTTCAGTAGAGTTTTGAGCAAGTGTTAAGAAATTGTGTGTTTTGTGTTCTGATTCTCTCTGTAATCTGTTACGATATTAATGAGAGATTGAGCATTGTTATTTACACCGTTTGTTCTCATTTCTATTACACAATTGATGTCGAACTAAGCCAATCCATACGCTCCAGCGTTTTCATATGTTCTAACTGATTTGTACTAATTCTTTAATGAATCATACTTATGAAGCTATGTGTCAATGGGAATGATCGTTTTCTTTGATTTCTTAGTAAATCGGTTAGCGTCATCCCTAAGCCATTAGTTTTTTTTGTGTGTTTTATTAATGTATAAACATTCTTTTTACTGATTTGACTTTGTGAGGGTCAATAGGTTTTCATCATCTTTGCTCATCATTCTACTAGAAGTGAATTTGGATGTGTAAACCTTCAAGGTTTATTAGAATTATGAAGATGTAAGAAATTGTTGTCCTTTTAATTTGTTTGTTCAAGATGTATAAGAAATTATCGTGGTCACCATCTTTGCTTCGATTTTTTTGTTTATTCCTTTGACTCATGAGTTAAAAATTGTACTTTTTAACTGATTTACATTTTCTTTGTATCACCCCAGTCCACATGGCGTTGTTTTTGCTTTTGAGATTCAACTTCAAGATCACATGTTGTTAGACTTCTTTTTAATCAACATTTTTGTATTGTTCTAAACTTCAAATCAAGCTCCTGTTGTTTTTCTTGGAAGCTTTAAGTTTTTGGTTGTTCTGTTTTGTTTTCAAGCCTGATGTTTGGCAGTTTGAGTTATTTGAACTTTGAAGCTCATATTGCTTTTGGCCACTAAAGTCTGAGTTTTGTGTTTTAACCACTAGATTGTCTTGATTTTGTTTATAATTTTTTATAGTGTTTTGGGTACATGTTGGGAATCTCGAGACCGAGACAACGAGATTTGGTTAGATGTGATTATTACTCAACGACCACTAATCATATACCGTCCATACAACACGGTGAAGACCATGACGACTCAAGACTTATGACTTAAGGCCTTAATGATTATTAATTATTGTAATATTATCACTATAGTATTTACTATATTGCCCTTGGTAGGTCATTTGTTAGTATAAATAGATGCATATCTCATAGAAGAATGCATGAGTGATAGAGAAAGATTTAGTCATGGATCTTTAGAAGGTTGTAAGGGTTCATGAACTCATAATAGTTCATGAGACCCGGGATGTGTGGGGTAGGTAAATTGTAATCATTTGGTTAATATTTTATCTACCATTCCATCTTGTTTATCATATATCTATGTTTACTAGCTTTGCTCATCATGATCACATCTCAAACACTATCATTGTTCTTATCCGGGTGTTCATTTGTTCTACTAAACGAGTACACAAAGTCACAATCCTATTTCCCAACGCAACCAAGGTATTTGCCCACCACCTCGGTTTTTCAATTGGCATCAGAGCCATGGTCAAGATAATGCAACCTCACGGTTGATATCTCAACTTTATGTTCATTTGCTCGTTTTTTTAAAACAAATGGAGATGTTTATGTTCTTGAATAGATTTTTGAAATTCCCTCCATATCTTTCAAAATCTTTTTGTGTTTTTGAAGAAAATTATTTTGGGTTTTGTGTTTAAAATCAGTTCACACAAAAAGTGGGTTTTTTATTCTCCCAAATTCTGTCAAAACCATACCGACTTAAATCTGATTCCACTCAAATCTGTCCTTAGTTTTACTCCTTGTTCATCTATTCTTCATTTAAATTATATGTGAATTTCACATATATTAAATGTTTTTCTCGATTTTATGACCTTGTTTAAGAAATAAAATTTTCTTATGCTTATGATTTTTTTGTGATACAAGAAGAAAAGATGCAACATGCATTAAAAAGCTGGATATGTTGGGTTACGACAATGGTATACGGGTGCCAGGTGAAAAAGTTTTTTTTTTTTACCTTTAATTAATCATTATTGACCGAGCATTAACAAATCAGAGATTAACCGAATTAGCAAGTAATTTGTTACGTATCGGAACAAACGATTTAAACTAAATAAACGTGTAGACCCTAAAATATTGTAAGCACGTCAACAAGATCACGATCACCAAAACGCACACAAACACCAATCGCGTTAAAAAATGAACGCGAATACAATAACGATAACAAGATCAAAATTAAAGGACTAATCTAAAAGCGAGTTTTAGATATACCTGAGCGTTATTCTAACAAACGTTTGAGACACCGAGAAGCAACGAGCAAGTCGCTAGGGTTTTCACAGAAATCTCGATCCGACCGTTCGGATGTAATCGCTTCGTGTATAACGAAAGCGTCTTCGAAATGATTCGTCGCGAGCCGTGTTAGAACATGGTTCTGTGTGACGCGTGATGTATCAGAACGTACAAAATAATGAAGACTACAAGACTCATGAACTGGGACACGAAGTCACAGTTCCTGACCTTCCGAAGTGGACACGAAGCCACACTTCATGTCAGTTCGCCCAGTTCGGGACAAAATGCATAGTATAAATAGTTTAAGTCTTTGTAAACTTCCTAACTTTTGTGAGAACTGTTGTGTCTAGGTGTTTTCTCTCTGTGTCCAGATTGTACCTATTATCTTCAAGTGATCAATAAAACAATCGTTTTAATTACATTTTGCATTCCTGATAGCTAGATTGTGTAGACGTTACACTGCTCACGCACTTTCAAGTGGTATCAAAGCTATTTGGTTCATCTACAGATCTGATTTTGGCTATTTTCGGACTTTTTGATCCAAAAAGTGTCGGTTTTTAAAAAATCTAAGTGTTTTTGCTTCCGTTTGTTCTTTACAACTGCGTTTTCAGTGAAAATTTCGATCTTAAATTGCTCCTTTCGATTATATTTGATCTATTGTTGAATATCTCATTCAAAATCACTCAAAATCGTGAAAATTTGTTCAAAAATCTCCAATTCGTCTAAGTTCGCGTCAAGAACATCCAGTTCAGAAAAATAACCGTCACCCGAAGTGACAATTCGGAAACTAACCCTCGCGAAGTCATACGAAGTCACAGTTCGGATCACTTCGCATCTCACTTCGGAACTCAGTTCGGATCAGCTTGTGTCAAGTCACTTTGCTCTTCACTTCGGACCAGTTCAGACCAGTTCGGACTACTTCAGACTGTATCACTTCGTATTCAGTTCTGACCAGTTCGGATCACTTATTATTACTTAGTGTGTAATCCGGTTCGGGTGACTTTGCATTAGTTCATACGAGTTCGTGTCAGTTCGCACCACTTCAGATCAGTTTAGGTAACATGTGCAACTTAACATAATGTGACAACCGGTCCAAAAATCAGGTCAACTCTCTCTCCGTTGACTTTTGTTGACTTTTCATTATGAGATAATTACGTGATTTACCGTTTTAAGCTGCCTGATTTACTATGATTAAGTAAACGATTAACTGATATGAAAATTCGCGTTGAGAAACTGTGAATTATGAATATAACATATTATTATTAATGGAATTTTAATAATAAGAAAATTTAATATAAAATTGGACATTTTATATTTTATCAAACCAATTCAAAACTGTTAAGTCATTTCATGAACTTAAAACGCTTTACGAACTTAAAAGAAGTGTTATGTTGTCAAGACTTAGCCGATTATCCAAACGTTTAGCATATTGGGCCCGGTAAGCCCAATAACCCCAAAAATGTCCGGATCAACCCGAAAACTTAACCAAAGGTTCATCTCAACTAGACGAGTAAAACCCCCAAACCGAGAACCCGACCCGCGGGCGATATGCATTGGGCCGAACCGGCCCAAATTCTTTCTTTCCTTCTCCGCGGCCCACACCAACCGAACCCGATCCCAACCGGGCTTCGGCCCAATCCACCTCGCAAACCCGATTGGGCTTCGGCTCGATCACCTCGCGAACCCGACTGGGCTTCGGCCCAACCTCCCTTCCAAAACCGAATGGGCTTCGGCCCATTCTCCCCTTTTAAACTCGATTGGGCTTCGGCCCAAATGATAAACAAATTGGTAATTTGTTTAAGCCCACTAGTTTTTATAAAAGTTAATCCCATTTCTTTAACCCACTAATATTTTATAAAACTTGGGTTAACAATGCTTATAAAAATAAAAACCACCACTCAATTGGATTAAATTAAACTTGAGTTATATTTTAAAAAGTTACAATTTTTATAAACTCCTAACCACCATTTATTTTATAAAAGCTCTTATTTATTTAACTAGTTAAGTGAAATTTATAAAGTAAAACAACCTACACTTGAGATTAGTTGGGATTAATGTGGGCTTGACAACACACTAATACACAATGGATAATAACCTTGATTAAGG
>JBCNJP010000003.1:26725589-26742862 GCA_039602395.1 Deinandra increscens subsp. villosa
ACTATAAACGAGACACATCGTGGCATAGAAATATGCTCTAACAGTCAGAGGTCAAAAGTTTGTTTTAGGAATCCTAGTTTCGTCTTGTAAAGTACAAGATCTCCCCACTAGGATCCCTACCATCGTTTGTTGTTGCTTGTTACTTGTCTCTTACGGGAACCACAAATTGTTTTACAAAAACCACCAACCTAACACAAAAACCTAAAATGGGCTCAGATCGTTGCATTATCTTCATCGCCCATTGCCTTCCCTTCCTTTACCCGCTTCTCTACCTCCTCAGGCTTCTTTCCCTCGCCAAGCTCCAGCACATAAGCCTTAGTCACCGCCACCAGGGATTCCGGAATTGTCTTCGAGGAGCAGCCATCGGTCCCATCCTTCCCTGTTCCAGCCACATCTCCATCACCTCCTCCCAACGATTCCAGAATGGCCTTCCAGCCCGCAACATCCCAGCCAGACACCTTGAAGCCAGCCTCTTCAGCCTCACCCGCCATTTGAAGTTTGCACTCCAGGACGCTCCGGGCAGCTGAAAGTTGGCCCACTTCAGCATCAGTGGCCATCTTGGCTTCCAGGGCCAGGCACTGCTCAGTGAGCTTATGCTCATAGAACAGGGTCTTACCCTTGGCGATGTCAGCTTGGGCCTGGATCTTTTCCTCAGCCTCGGCCAGCTTCCTCTCCATGTCCATGGCCTGGGTGCTCAGCTTCTCGATGCCCTACACAAGGAAACATGAATCCTGATCAGCAGCTGCAACTTGTATAAAACTAACATATATATATTTTTTGAGCTTCTTACCAGGTTGACCATGGTCTGCATTGAGAGAAATTTTTTGCTAACCTCGGAGGGGGCGAGATCTTCTAAAGTTTCCAGGTACACAGTCTCTTCAGCAGTCTTTCGTTTCTTAGAAGCCGAAGCCTTGGGCCGGCTGACAGGTGGCTTGGAGATGGTAGGTTGCTCCAACTACTCCTTCTTGACTTTAAGGAGGTTGTCAAGGTCCTTCAGAGAGAACGAAGAGTTGGACTTGGGGAATGCAAAGAAAAAAATTGCCATCAGTTGGGATTCTCAAATAAGCATGTAGTTCAGGATCCCGTGAAAACATACCAAACACATCGGGAATGTGGTTGGCTGAGTAGCTATGTTCGTTGGCAGTTGCTTCCAGAACCATTTAGTGGCAGGAATTTGATAGAGTGCATCAAGCTTCTTGGGATCCGGCTGCACCTTGACAAGATTCTCAAATTTGGGTGCTGCAAAGAACAATAAAGAAGTTAAACACAGATTAAGGATTCAGTTACAAAAGAGTAATCAATATCCTACCCTTATCAACCCACTTCAATGGCAATTCTTTACCCCCAGGGATCGAGTCACGCTTCACAAAGAAAAAACGCTTCTTCCAATCATGATCATTATGGGAAGCTCGGGGAATTAGTTGAGAAGTGGAGGTGCGAGCCTTCAAGACAAAACATCTATAACCATGGGTTCTGAGTTGGTAGGCCTCACAGATTTCAGGAATCCCAATTTCCAGGTTTCGAGTTTGGTTCAGTTGATCAAGGGAGTAGAAGATTCTCCAAACCATAGGCATGGTTTGGGCATAAGAGAGTCGGGTGGTCTTGAAGAATTGGGTAACCAGCTCCAAAAAGGGGAATGTCATACCGAGCTGGAAGGGGTAGTACATGAAACAAACCCAAGTGGTGGAGGTGAAATCAGATTTGACCCTAGAATCAAAAGGTCGGAAAATCGTTCCCAGAGGAAAGATACCAGAAACCTTGAGATCGTGGATGTCGCCGTCATCGAAAGTGCAGGACTCCTCCTCGCCGGGGACTATATAGCCCTGATCATGGAAATCTTCGATCGTCGGGAAGTTTAACAAAAAATAAAAACGAGTGCTTTTCTTGGCCATGGTCGAAAAGCTATAAAACGAAGAAGAAAGACGATGGGAACTGACATGGAATATCAGAGAAGCTCGAGAGGGTTTCCGAAGAAGATGAAGGTTAAATGAACTCGGAATCTTGTATTTAAAGAAAAATAAATGATGACCATTACATCCATCAGACGCCGTAAAAAACGTCCCATCCTAACCATATTTACCGTGATAACGCCATAGATTTAGCACTTTTTTGAATTTTGACTGTTGTTGAGCTTATCCACATCTGTCGAAAAATCAAGGGAAAATAAATGATGACCATTACATCCATCGGACGCCGTAAAAAACGTCCCATCCTAACCATATTTACCGTGATAACGCCATAGATTTAGCACTTTTTTGAATTTTGACTGCTGTTGAGCTTATCCACATCTGTCGAAAAATCAAGGGGTAATTGTTGAGGGTGTATTTTCAGGGTGCTCGTAGGAAGCTCAGATAGTTCAGGAATCCTAATGCAGTCTGGGAATCTCGCTTAACCAGGTATCCTAATTTACTTTTTTCGACTAACCCTTATAATTGCCACATGTTTATTTGACCCAGATACCGTTGAGTCATCAACTACCTCCGAGATACATGCTTCACCTAGTGAAGTTCGTGGACCAAGTGGACGAATAAAGCTCTAACGGTCAAGTTAGTTAGACGATAGGATCCCGGGAATCCCGGAATGTTAGTTATACATGTATTCGTTATATAATTGAGGACTCGATCGATTTAGGAACACACAACACTGATACACTTTAGCTCTGATAGCATACAACCGTTGTAACACTTAGCATCGATCGATGAATCCTCCAAAACACTTGTAATTTCCAGTTTCTTATCAATAAAATAGTGAGGAAGCAGGCTCTTCAGGCCGGCTCCCGAGGTTTTTTTGCTAGGATTCCTAGAGGCAACTCAAAGGATCCTGGATTTTTCCCTCGTTACATCCTTGTGTTCACTTCTACATTTCAAGTATCTTCACATCCTAATCGTAAAGCACACTACCTCACATTCTAAGTTTGGAATACGAAGTCACTTTCTTGATTTTTGACCAAAACAGAACAAATGAACACCTGGATAAGATAATGATGGTGTTTTAGATATGATGATGATGAGCAAAGCTAGTAAACATAGATATATGATAAACAGGATGGAATAGTAGATAAAATACATACCGAATGAATAAAATTTACCTACCCCACACATCCCGGGTCTCATGAACTATAATGAGTTCATGAACCCTTACAAGCTTCTAAAGATCCATTACTAACTCTCTCTTTATCACTCATGCATTCCCTTATGGGATATGCATCTATTTATACTAACAAATGACCTACCAAGGGAAATATAGTAAATACTATAGTGACAATATTATAGTTAATAATAATCATTAAGGCATTGAGTCATAAGTCTTGAGTCGTCATGGTCTTCACCGTATTGTATGGACGGTATATGATAAGTGGTCGTTGAGTAATAATCATATCTAACCAAATCTCGTTGTCTCGGTCTCGAGATTCCCAACAATCTCCCCCTATTTGGTAGATGTCATACTCAACACTTGTGACATTGATTCTTTGTATTCTTGCAACTAGACTTCAAAGTGATCTTCATGTAGTTTCAAGTCTTTCATTTAACATTTCTCCTTTGTGAAGCTCCCCCTATGATTAAGCATTCTCTTCTTCTAGCCCAAAATTGATAAAAAGGCCATAAGTGCATAAGGTATCTATCAAAATCAACACAACGACTACTTAAGGATTCAATCACTACTCAAATGTGCCAATATTGTTGAATATAAACAAGATAAAGGATCCATGAAAAATTAGAGACTTAATCCCATAATTCAACCATGTTGAAAGTAATTGGTCGAATACCAAATCAATGTTTTGCGCATAGACGAACCACTTTTCTTCTTTTGTGTTATTAACCTTGCCTTTAATTTTTACCATAATGGCGTTGTTGCATCTGTTATGGCTTGAGGAATCTTTGAAGATTAAAACACACTCTTCTTACTTTTGCCACAAATGGTGCTTAAAGTCTCATCACATCTTCTCCCCTAGACATTTATATCCGGTAGCAAATAATAAACATGTTTTTGTTGTAAACAAACACATCAATGTGGAATATACACAAATAATCAACCTTGCAATATCAAACCCATGAATTTCTATAATCTAACAGTAGCAAACCCCATAGTTCTTCACATATGAAACCAAAATTGTTCACACTTTCCATAATCGTCTTCACCTCATAACACGTCTGTCATATTAAAGCTAGTTGATATGAAAATATAGTTTAGTTGTACATGATGTATCCAAGAGAAGTTGGGTTCAAATGATAGCTACAAATCTGTTAGATTGATTCAGAGAGGTAGATACGGATCCTTTATGGCTGCAAACGGTTTCTCTTTGTGTTCACAACAAAAATAATTATCCGGACCCGAATCCTTTTTCGAACAAAAGCATAAACAACACCAAAATTTTCTGTTATGATCAAAAACTCAACCAAGGCCCAAACCGAGTCTAATCATGGACTCCATAACGTAGAAGAAATGATGCAAACCTGATGTTCATTCCCCAAACAGAATAGTGTATGCCTGATCATCAAGGTCCGATCAGATACGTCATATCTGGCGATCTGAGTAAGAAAATTCTGTTCGAGCATTATTCTGTTCGTCGTGTCAAGTATCACGATCAAAAAAAAGCATCAAATGTGTCTGTACATGAACTCACCCGAATTGCCAGTTCGGGTGCACATGAACTGACCCAAAGTGGCAATTCGTGGGATGTCCAGTTCGCACATATAGAAACGACTATAAATAGCTTATCTTGTTAAATTAATGTAACTTCTGGTATAATCTTGTATGTGTTTTACTGTGTGTAACCTCTGAGTGATCAGTAATACAATTTACTTTGTATTTACTCTTCCGTGTCCTCGTTTGAAGTCGTTTAACATTGATATCAATACGATCGAGTAGACGATTCGCTGCTTACGCACTTATAAGTGGTATCAGAGCTTTTGGTTCAATCTACTGATCAGGTCGTCTATGTTTTTCGAGTTTTTGATTCAAAAAGTGGGGGTTTTCAAAAATCCGTGTGTTTTTGCTTCCGTTAGATCATCTTTGTTGTGTTTTTCATAAAAATTTCAATCCTAAATCATTTTTCTCAAGTATATCTAATTTACTGCTGAAAATCTTGTTCCAAAACACTCTAAATCGCGAAATTTGAATAAAAAATGTTTATGTTTGGTTGAGTTCGGGTGATGAACGGTTTGTCTAGAAAATAACCGCTCCAAAGTGAAGGTTCGGTTTAGTTCGGATAAGTTTGTTTAAGCAAAGTGCTAGTTTGGTTAGGTTCGGGTGTGTTTGGTCAAGCGAAGCCTCAGTTCAGAACTTAGTCTGGTTCAGTTCGTGTGAGTTTGGTTGAGTTCACTTCGCTTTTCAGTTTGGTCCAGTTTGTGTAACCGAAGTCACAGTTCGGACGAGTTCGGTTAATATTTTTTCAGTTCGGAACCCAGTTCGCCCCAGTTTGGATCACACTTATTCAGTTCAGATCAATTTCAGTTCGGTTCCAGATTGCTTAACTTCGTTTCAGTTCGGATAAGTTCGGGTAATCAGATTACAAAACAATTTGAAATGGTTGATTATCAAGCACTTGCTACTATGCAATCATCGGTGCAATCCACGATGCAAACCATGATGAACATTGATAATGAGTTCGGAACAAGTCAGAAAGTTCCTAAATTACTCAAATTGGAAGATTATCATAGTTGGGTGAAATGTTTTGAAGCGTATGTTGATACAAATGATGTGGATATGTTGTTATCATTCATGGATCAATATGTGTATCCTAATGATGCAACTGGAGAGCCGATTCTTCAAAGAAAATTTAGTTTTGAGCAAAAGAAAGCATATCAAGCTGAGAAACAGGCGTACGGTAATTTGACGATGGCATTACCCAAGGAGCTGTTACATTAATTTTCTGCTTACTTTACATCAAAAACTTTATGGAATGCTTTGCAGAAAAGATGTGAGGGTAATGATCAATACAAGAAAATCTGACACAAAGTTTTGAAGAAGGAATTTGATAATTTCAAGCATTATCAGAATGAATCAATTCCAAATCTAATTGCTAGATTTTCACATTTGATGAGTTAAATGGTGTTGGTAAACATTACCAACGAAGATGCATTTTAAAAGAAAAATTGTTGGAGGCATTACCTGAAAAATGGTAGAATTATGTTATGATGATCACACATGATAAAGAGTATTTGGGTTTGTCGTTTAATGATTTAGTTGAAAGAATTCAAGCTCGAGATATGGAATTAACCATGAACAAGTCCATGCCCGCTCAAATTCAGAATCCAGCAGTATATCATGGAGAAAATGTTTCTACCAATCCTATTGTGAAATCAAATGTTTTAATTTCTACACCCCTATAACATTTGTTGTCGAAAAATCTGAAAATGATGGTTATTGTTCTGGTTGCACTGTTTCAGTTCCAAGTTTATCAACACAATGCCTTATCTGGTAAGACAACTGAAGATTACATGGCATTGATGTCTGCATTGGTATCATTATATTTCGGTGTTATTACTGGTTCTGTGATGAATGTTGTATTAACAGAAGAAGATTATGACCAGATTGATTATGATCATCTTGAAGAAATGGATTTGAATTGGTAGTATGCTATGTTGGTTAGAAGAACTAAAAGATTTTTTAGCAGAACCGGGAAGAAGAGGTTGAATCAGGATGGAAAAATTGGATTAGATAAATCGAAGGTAAAATTTTACAAGTGTTCACTTTATGGACATTTTGCTCGTGAATGTCCAACATATACTGATAATAATCTTAAGTCTGACCAACATGCTCCAAATCAACAAGTCTTTGTTCCAGTTCATGACAAATTGGTAGAAATATTTTGGCATCCAAATGAATTTTGCCTGGAATGCAGATCATGCGTTTAGCCAAAATGCAAATTTGTAATTTTAACTTTAGTGAAGCTAATACGCATAATGAAGCGATTGCTTTAATAACTTGTCATTTTAGTGATAACATTTTGACTGATTCTGAAATAAGTCCAAAAGCAACAACGATCGAAGAAGTTTCGACAAAGGTGACCGATAATTAAAAGGATGGAGAAACTAAATGTTCTGAATGTGTACGTTTATGCAACAAGACTGTAAGTTTGGAGAGAGGTCATACATTGTTGACTGAAGAAATTGTTGTACTAAAGCAAGAATTGGAAGATTTTTAGAAGAAGTATTATGATTTGGTTCATTGTCACACCCCAACCAACAGCGGAATACGTTGGGGCATGAGGATTGTTCAGATGCTCATGACAACTAATATAGTTACCAAATTTAAACATGCCACTCATTAATCATAAATAATGTCATACAACTAGTGATATCCAAACAAAACAAATAATAGTCTTATTTTAATCTTAATCTAGGTCCAAAAGCATGTCCTAAGCGTCCACGATAAATCATCAGTTATGTCCTGCAACATGTACAACATAATAAAGTCAACTACTAGAGTTGGTGAGTAAACATAGGTTTGGCATAGAATATAAGTTAAACATGCGATCTAACGTTATGTGGAAATGCTTAAGTATGAAAGAACATGTAGTGTAATAAAGCAAGTACAAGTGGAGTGCATAAACCAATCCTGACACTTAGGTTACCAATCACTCGACGCCAAAACCGGTCAAGTCAAATGGGACGTCACCCCAATAGATCTATTATTGGAACCCAGGCTTTTTACAGTTAATGTTACGCGAATGATCATGAAATATAATGAAAGAACACCATGCAATATGACATACAGTTCACATACGAGCAAAATACACAATAACGAACAAGAATCGCATTTGAGTTAAATGAAAAATATATAGTATGAAAGTTCGATAAGCGTACATGTTACACCCCAAAACATAAAACAAAAATGGGGCTATGAGTACTCACCTGATAAGCTAGCAGGTGACAAAGAACGAGCAACGCACGAGAATAACTAACCCTGATGAAAACCTAAAGAATTCGAAGAATTGACAATTGTAAAGACCGAACGATCAGACTAAACTTTAAACGATTAATTGGGGAATTTATTTATTATTTATGACAAAAATATTTGATTTAATAGTTATTGTTACTAAAAGACCCTTTTATGATCATAAATGCCCCTTTTGATAATTATATAAAGTTTAGGGTTTAAGTTGTAATTTCTTAAACTTAGGGGTTAATTATGTCAATTCAACAAAGTCTTAAAAATATAATTTTCCAGAATTTAGGGCTTATTATATAATTACTAAAACATCATAACAATTCTGAAAATTTCATATCTTTAGTAAAATTACATTTTTACCCCTTAAGTTTCAAAAATTACATAAATGGCCCAAAGGTTGTAATATTTGCGACGGTCATATTTAGACTTATGAAAACCTTAACATATGTTTATTAACACCCAAGAAGTGGGTTAGTAAGTTTCATTTGCTACAAAATTGTTAGATTAGAAAAACTATATGACAAAACACTTACTTTAACGGGTCAAAACGCATAACTCTTAGGTTTTTGGTAAAAATTCAGTTTTGATGGTTTGGATACATCATAATATATATAAAATATTATTTAAGACAGATTACAACCCTTGGTAAATGGTAATTGTGAATTTTGGTAGTTTTTCCCCAATTAAAGTGTGCGTTTAAGGTTTGACTTTTGATACAGAGGACATTTGGTCAAATCCAACAATGAGGTATTGTAAAGCACACAAAAACAAGAAACTTTTATGAAGAAACATACCCTTGAAAGTCGAAGGAGACTGATCAAATCAAACGGTCAAACTGACGATCGTTGACTTATGAAAACTCACACGAATGGACAAGGCACGAAATTGAGGCTTCAAGAAGTTTGAGGGATGTTCATAGGAGCAATATCATCTGGTATTTATAAGGTAGAGGGACGTTTAGGGTTTAATTGAGCATAATGGTGATTTTGGTAAGTCTTGGAAAGAAAGTCTAGAAAATTAAGAAAGGAATTGATTGAAATTGATTATGGAAATCAATTTAATCATGAAATTGGCTTGGGGAATAAGTTAAGGGACCTTAGGATTAAAATATAGAAAAAAACTAGACTAAAAACGAGTTAAAAATGAGGATTTTATAACAAAAATAGTAAAAAAAAAAGAGCTGGTCGCGATCAGGTCGCGACCTGATCACTATATCAATTAGAAAACCAAACATAAAAACAAAAGTGGCGCCGCTCCAATTGTTAGAGCGCTGCATACCAGATCCGGAGGTCCTGAGGTCGAATCCGGGCCGAAACAATCTTTTTTTTTTCTTTTTTTTTCTTTTTATTTCTTCTTTATTTACTTATTTTTTCTTCTTTTCGCTCGTACACCTTCGTGATTTATCAGAATGACCTCAAATTTTAAACACAAGCTCGAAATATATGAAAGAACATCATGAGATCATAAAATGGGATTTTCGATATTTGCAAATCGCCCGGTTAATTCCCGAACGCGCATGAAAACCAAAATTTCGTTATTCGTGTTTCGACCTTCGATTTTCACGAAACTTCACACGGACCTACTTGTGTGCGTGACTAGTATTACCCACAAGTTGAATACGTGTTCGGATTCGCGTAATCGCTCGGTTTGACTTAAATAACGAAAACGATCGAATTAGCGATTTAAAATGCAATAAATGCAAGACATCCAAACGATTCACGAACGATTCATTAAATGACATAAGTAAATATATCCAAATGATAAACGAGATAATAAAATGAAATAGAACATGATTCTTCATTGATTATCAATCAGGATTACAAGTTCGGGTCGGGTACAATCAAATGAAAAAACCGAAATGTTACAGTTTCCCCTACTTTAGAAAATTTCGTCCCGAAATTTAATCTCTTAAAGACTGCTCGAACAAATGCGGATATTTGGTCTTCATTTGGTCTTCCCGCTCCCAGGTAAACTCTGGTCCACGTTTAGACTCCCAACGAACTTTGACAATTGGAATACGACTACGCTTGAGCTGCTTGATTTCACGATCCATGATTTCCACAGGTTTCTCAACAAAATGCATGGACTCATCGATCTGGACGTCCTCAAGTGGAACATGGAGGTTCTCGTCAGCCAGACATTTTCGAAGGTTTGAAACATGGAAAGTAGGGTGGACATTAGGCAATTCAGGGGGAAGATCAAGTCAATAAGCCATTTTTCCAACTTTCTCTAGGATTTTGAATGGGCCAACGTAACGAGGTGCTAGTTTCCCCTTTTTGCCAAATCTAAAGACACCTTTCCAAGGAGATACCTTTAGGAGGACAAGGTCGCCCTTTTTAAACTCAAGGGGTCTGCGTCGTCTATCTGCATAGCTCTTCTGACGACTTCTAGCAGCGAGCAAATGATCACGAATCAGGGAGATTTTATCAGTCGTTTTCTGAATCAATTCGGGACCGGTGATTTGAGATTCACCGACTTCGGTCCAACAAATAGGCGAACGACATTTTCGACCATAGAGAGCTTCGAACGGGGCCATACCAATGCTCGAATGATAGCTATTGTTATAAGAGAACTCGATTAATGGTAAAAACGAACTCCAACCCCCACCATAATCAATGACACACGCTCAAAGCATGTTCTCGAGAGTTTGAATTGTGCGCTCAGACTGACCATCGGTTTGAGGATGGTAGGCCGTGCTGTAATCCAATTGAGTCCCCAAAGAAGAATAAAGAAATTGCCAAAAATGCGACATAAAACGACTATCGCGATCAGATATGATACTCAAAGGAGTGCCATGGCGGCAAACGATCTCCTTGAGATAGATCTGAGCTAATGTCGCGGCTCCATCGCTCTCGTGGATAGGGAGAAAATGAGCGGATTTAGTTAAACGATCGACGATGACCCAAATGGTATCATATCATTTGGAAGTTTTCGTAAGTTTCGTCACGAAGTCCATTGCGATATCCTCCCACTTCCAAACGGGGATTCTCGGCTGCTCGAGTAAGCCGGCGGGTCGTTGGTGCTCGGCCTTGACTTTGGAACAAGTAAGACATTTCACCATGTAAAGCGCAATGTCCTTCTTCATGCCGGGCCACCAATAGAGCTTGCGGAGATCAAGATACATCTTATCTGAACCGGGATGAATGGAATACCGAGACTTGTGAGCCTCGTTCATGATAAACTCCCAAAGATCGTCTCAGTCGGGAATCCAGAGACGATCTAAGAAATAGAGAAGACCATCTGACTTGGTCTCGAATTGAAGCTCAGCTCCACAAGATAATTCATTATGCAAATTACCCTCATTGACTGACGTGCGTTGAGCCTCAAGGATACGAGCTTTAAGATTGGTCATATGATGAGAGCTTTGAAATAGAATAAGCTTGAGATGCTCTTTTCGACTTAGGGCATCGGCCACGACATTTGCTTTCCCGGGATGATAGCGAATATCCCAGTCGTAGTCGTTCAAGAGTTCAACCCAACGTCGTTGACGCATGTTGAGTTCCTTCTGATTGAAGATGTGCTGGAGGCATTTATGGTCAGTGTAGACTACGCATTCAGTGCCATAAAGGTAATGCCTCCAAATTTTCAAGGCAAACACGACCGCACCCAACTCGAGATCGTGAGTCATGTAAGTTTTCTCATGTGTCTTGAGTTGCCTTGACCCATACGCAATCACCTTTCCTCGTTGCATGAGCACGCAACCAAGGCCTTGATTTGAGGCATCACAATAGACAACAAAGTCATCATTTCCATTAGGAAGAGTCAAGATAGGGGCATCGCATAATCTTTGTTTGAGAATCTGGAATGCCTCTTCCTGAGTAGGACCCCACTCGAAAGGTTTACCTTTTTGTGTTAAGGTTGTGAGTGGTACTGCGATCCTTGAGAAATTTTCGATGAAGCGTCGATAATAGCCCGCTAACCCAAGAAACGAGCGGACTTCAGTAGGAGTGGTAGGGGTACTCCAATCCTTAACAGCTTGGATTTTGGCAAGGTCGACATGGATACCTTTGTCGTTGACAATGTGCCTTAGAAATTGAACTTCCTTAAGCCAAAATTCACATTTAGAGAATTTAGCATAAAGTTGCTCTTTCTTCAGAAGCTCCAAAATCAGACGTAGGTGAGTTTCATGCTCGGATTTTGAATTTGAGTAAATGAGAATATCGTCAATAAAGACGATGACAAATTTATCAAGATATGGTTTACAAACGCGATTCATGAGATCCATGAACACTGCCGGCGCGTTTGTCAACCCGGAAGGCATAATTGTGAACTCAAAATGGCCATAGCGAGTGCGAAAAGCGGTTTTATGGATGTCATCATCAGAAACACGAAGTTGGTGATAACCAGAGCGAAGATCGATTTTAGAGAAACAAGTGGCACCTTGGAGTTGGTCAAAGAGATCATCGATTTGAGGCAATGGGTAACGATTCCTGATAGTAAGTTTATTGAGCTCGCGGTAATCAATGCACATCTTGAACATACCATCTTTCTTCTTGACGAAAAGGACAGGTGCTCCCCACGACGAGGAACCAGGTCGAATGAAACCCTTGTCAGAAAGCTTTTGGAGTTGTTTGGATAACTCCTGCATTTCTGAGGGTGCGAGGCGATAAGGTGACTTCGCAACAGGTGTGGCACCAGGGATAAGTTCGATGCGGAAATCAACTTGGCGAATGGGAGGAAGTGTAGGGTTATATAACTATTTATCAAAACACGAGTACGCAGCGGAAAGAAACCTATGAATTAATCTAACTAACCGGATAGAACATGTTTACCTTATGAGCTCGGATTGACTTGATCTCTTGGAGGATTTGATATAAATCCCTCTACGATCGCACACACGACACACCAATGCTATGTGCTAGCAACCGATCACGAACTCCTCTCAATGTAGGCTTGGTCGAACCACACAAGAATCGAAACCCCCTTAGGGTTTTCTTGTTGCCGAAATCGAGAGAATAGAGA
This sequence comes from Deinandra increscens subsp. villosa, assembly GCA_039602395.1. NCBI lineage: Eukaryota > Viridiplantae > Streptophyta > Magnoliopsida > Asterales > Asteraceae > Deinandra > Deinandra increscens. Next base: position 26,738,445 of record JBCNJP010000003.1, read on the forward strand.
GAGATTAGGGTTTTCTTTTATCTGATAAAAGCAGCAGCTAATCCTTAAACCCAGAGGGTCTATTTATAGGATTAGAATACTTGATAAACAAGCAAAAGGGATAGGCATAAGTGCCCTAGCCGAATTCGGCCTAGAGGCCTTATCCACAACCTTTCCTTAATCGTAATCCAATTACAATTCTCTCTAATTACAACTAACACCCCTCTGTTAACAATTAACTGTTAGTTTTTAACGAAACCTCGTTAAATGTTCGTGATAAATATTAATTAACCATTAATTAATATTAATACATTTGGTGTCGAGACGTGTGACCCCGTAGGCTTAAATAATATCCGGACATACGCTTACTATTACATGATCATATCCCTACAGCTCCCACTTGAGCTTGCAATAGTAAAGGTAATAACATTGGTTAGCGTCTAGCAACACGCCAATGCTCCCAGAAATATTTAAGTACAGTTTCTCAAAGTGTATTTAAATGGTACAGTCATTTACTATCCCTTTGTTACCGATACCGTGTTAAATATGAATATGGATCAAGTCATTTCATACTTTAACGATTCTGTTTCTCATTCTCACAACTAACTTAAGATTACCAAATTGCAAATCGAGACATCTCTAGATTTCATTTGGGCACGGCCATGCAAACATCTTAATTAGTCCAATGAGGGGCCCAGTGGTATCTTCTTCAGCACAAAGCTGAAGGAACAAATCCTCTTGACTACACGTGTCAAGTCACATACTTCACTACACTTACTGAAAATAGCTCTTTTATACTTCCTTATTCAGGATAGTTAGACCTATATCAAGTAGGTGCAATCCATACATGCATGACCTGCTTGTATCTCAAGTCTAAGGATAAGCAAAGCAACCATTTACGAATTTCACTCAATGACGACGATCCATAAAGTGACAATTCGTTAGTGGGTCAGTCCAGTATGCATCCAATGAATACCATGTGAGTTTGGTGGGACCATCCTAACCAATCACTCAGATTTTGTCTTAGTTTAACTATATTCCCATATAGTTAATCGACAATGGACAATTTAGAATACTTGACAAGTACTCAAGGATTAAACATGCAAATATAGGACACAACTTACTATTAAATGAAATCAAACATATCAAGTACTTTATTTCATTATATAAATAGAAATTGTTTAACATCCCTTATCCAAATACCGAACATCAGACATACATGATTTAACCAGCCAATTTAAGTCCCATGCCCTCGGCATGCCTTTCAAGCTTCGGCCTCGACAAATTTTTCGTGAAAGGATCAGCTAAGTTAATATCTGTGTGAACTTTGAGTAATTTGATTTCACCTAGTTCGATCTGCTCACGAACATAGTGATATCTCCTGGCATTGTAAGTCTCAAAGCGGTCCAAACACGATATCTAATCCAATCAAGACCGTGCGGAATCCGGTTTGATTGGTGATTCAAGAACAATCAAATAATGATAATACTAACAATCGAAACAATATGAAATAACAAACCGAGATTGAAGAATCCTTGATTAAAACCTTGGTTGCAATACACCGGATCGAAATTCTCTATGGAGAATTTTGATAATCACCTTGACCTTTTCCCACAATCAACAACACCAGCAACCTATTCTAAACAACAATAGGTTCTATTTATAGGAGATGATTAGCTTGTTTTCCAAGCTAATCTCCTATACCCTAAATAACTCAAATTCCCGTATTTGACAATTCAGGCCCAATAAACTCCACCTAAACTCATTCTAAATGAGCCCAAACATGTCTAAATTGGCCCAATGACCCAATATAACCATAACCCATCTAATTTTCACCTATTCTATCACTTAGGCCTTCAAAATATTCCGCCAATAGGTGATTTAATACACAAGCCACAAATTATTCCCTTACAATCTTCCCCTTGGCTTGTGATATTAAATGTCTTCTACATTCAATCTTCAGAAGTTGCAGACTTCTCCTTGGCTTGAGCATGGGTTGGTGAAGATTCTTTTCTTGAACGATCTTCATTGGGCAGCAACGGACGAGTTCTGGGAGTTTTCTCTCAATCAGCATCAGCTTGGACTTCAAATGACAAACAAATAATGAGAGGAGGATTCTCAAATACTTGCTTCTTCTTGAAACATGACGAGTCCTTGCTAAACCATCAGTAACTGTCTTGACTTGTATGAGACTTCAGAGGATAAATTTTGAAAACCTCTGTCTTGGCATTTGTGACTACTCTGCATCTTTTCTTCAATTAGCTTCCCCTAAACCTGAGAATGGTGTCTTTGGACGCTTTACTTGAACAACCAACAAACTTCCCCTGAGCATAGGGTAAGTCCTTTTCCGGCTGGTTCTTCAACACAAACAGTAGCAACACTCATTAACCTTTCTTCTCCATGACATCTCATTTAACCTGTCATGCACAACATGGAACAAACACTAACCAGACATGATGACTGGTTATCGGGTTAGCATTATTTAACCAAACAACTTCCCCTGAACCCGAGGGGGAGGTCACACCTTCTTGCACAAAACCCAAAAAGAACTTATTAAAACCTTTAAATTAACCTGGCCATGGTTGAAAAATAAACAATAAAAACTTAAGATAATACAAAAGAAAAAAAATAAAAATAAAAACAAACATACCAAATTACTAAACGAGAAGGTTTCTATGGGATCAAACCGTATGAATCTGACTGAGGAACCCTTTTCAGCTTCTGTTACTCGAACACGTCTAGGTGATTGCCAATATACTGATCCACTTTAAACTCTAACTCTTTTCTTAATCAGGTTGTTTGTCACTTTATTATCTTTTATTGGTGCATTAATTATGAACAGCAAGTGGGTTTCAACAAATCCTAGGTACATGTTATTGCACACTATCAAGCACATAAATTCCCTACCACATATTTTCACAACCTGAACCAGAAGTTTGAAAGTAAGCTCGAGACTTGGTTGAGAAGAGAAAGAATAGATCAGATATATTTTTTTGGGTATAATATACAAAGTCAACTGAATTTTTGAAACAATTTTAATATTGCTCTCATCAGTGACAGCGGCTGAGGGATTTGGACTCTTGAGGGTCTCTTTTGATGTGCTCTTTGGCATCTTTTGGGTGTATATTATTTTTTTCTTTAATTTATTTTAGGTGATCTAGAAGCACGTATGTATGGACAACTCCAGGTCATTGCTCACGCAAAGCAGAGGAGAGCCTTACATACACGCGAAGCATCCCCAGGTCATTGCTCACGCAAAGCAGAGGGGACACCGACTTTTTGAGCTCATTTTCACACTCTTGGAGACAAGCGTGTGTATCGGGAACTTGAACATGCAGTCAAATAGAAATGCAATTAACCTAAGTGCTGTTACCCAACAAACTGCCATACGTTATCTTTAAGTGTGTAACGCATACCTTTTCAGATTTTAGAGCCGAGCCTACCAGCATATCACCATGGATCATGTCTTTCACATCTGCCTTACGCGTGTCAGCCATCTCCAAAACGGAAATTTATTTCACTTCCCACCTTCTAAAAAGAAACAAAAGATTAAAAAAAAAAGCACAATTTAATTTTGAGGGGTCAACAATTTCATCGTTTCTATTCTTCCCCTTGCTTTTTGATTTTTAATAACAACACACATTTTTTTGATTTTTTTTTTTTTTTTAACACTCACTGACACAATACTAAATATGTACTAAAAACTGGCCAAACTAACCTTCAAAGTTTATCTTTTGAAACTTTTCAGAAATGGGTTTTGTTTCATGCACAACCATACTTCACATCAAATCAGCCAAGAAACAAACAATTCAGACAGTGTTACCTTTACTGCTGATTTTCTCAGATTTACCTCTCACAAGGAAACATACCCTCCATTGAAATCTTCATGTCATGTGGTAGAGAGATGCCTCCTATCCTGTGCCTGGAACAATCACTATCACAAACAAACAAAGTTAATGAAAGTCCTCCTTGACTGTTCCTGCACAAGGTGAGAGATCAGTTAGCCATAAGTACCCAGGCCATTGTGGTTCTGGGTATACCTGAAGAGTCAGTGAAAGAAATTTCTTTTAAAAACATTCCCTTGGTAACATCATGGATTGGGGGTGTGGCTGCCTTGGTTGGACTGAGAATGTCCTTTTTGTTGACATCTCTAGGTTTGTGATTTTCTTTCCCAAAAACCTGTGGTTTTCTCGGTGGATTCTTATTAGAATTTTGAACTCTTACTTCTTGAAATTGTTTGGAGTGTTTCTTGTATACTCCAGTAGGCTTGAAAGACAAGTTCACAACTTTTGAAACATTCCACCTGTCATCCTTCCTCCAACCATTTGATTTAGCTGAACCAACTGGATTTGGATGGATGGGTGATTTTGAAACAGTTTTGAAAACAGGTTTTGGGGATTCAACAGATTTTGGTCTCCAAGCTGTTTTGACAGATTTCT
>JBCNJP010000003.1:26743362-26806152 GCA_039602395.1 Deinandra increscens subsp. villosa
TCTGATAGGACGACTACAAGTGGAGTGAAACAGCTAGCCTTCGGCTCTTGAGGACTCGGCTCGGCTGTTATCTGCAAAACAAAGAAACACCGTTGTTCTTGGAGAGCAGGACAGGGAGTCCTGCGACCAAGCTCGGGCGTGAGAATAAGTATGCGTTTCGAGAGATTAAGTGTAATCAAGTCGAAGCTAAGCGCATTGAATGAATCCTAACCTGGTGGTTGGGGTGTATTTATAACCCTCAACCTTTGTCTTGTATCGCCATTAATGCTAATTGCCCAAAGGAGGTAGGCTGCAGGTCTGCATCTTGGACTGTGCCAAGTTCCTGCAGTATACGTTTTGGGTAATTGCATTAAATGTGTGGTCAGGTCGGGTGTCGGCACGCCGACCTGTTGCTGTGGGAGCGTTGGTCTGTGATGTCCGTCTCGGACTTGTCGTGCCCGAGTGTCGGCTTCCGTATATGTTGTTTGGTCGACACTGGGCGGATGGTTGGTCGACTCCTGGTATTCGTTGTGTGTCGGCCCTGCATAGGGTCGACACTCTCTCCTGTGTTGTCTGTCGGCCAGCAGGCTGCGAGGCCGACACTCGTGACTTGTGTCGTTTTGGGTCGGGTGTGCGTGCCTACTTCCGTGTGACGTCATCCGACACGGACATACGTCATCAGCCCCCCAGTCCGGTATGTGGTGGTCTGGACATCACTATCGGACTACGAGGACAGTTGTCTTTACTTTGGCTTCTGAATGTCTGGTGTCGGTCGTGTGCCCTTGCCGACACCTGTCGAGTACTAATGTATGACAGCTAATGGACACGTGTTGGGCCTTTTGTGGGCTCTGGTAACGGCCTGTGATGGGACGGGTGGTAACTCAACCGTCGATTAGGGTTTTTGCCTATAAATACCTTATTTACCTTTCATTTTTACCACCGCTCCTCTCCTTTTTACCCTAAATTCGTCCGACTGATTCTCCTGCTTTGCTTTTCCGTTTCGCTTTTAGCGCCTCTGTTCGTCGTCATCTTGCTTTCTTTAGCCGGTACGTTTTTTCTTCTGATCTCGCTCTTTATAGTTTCCTTTCTTTCTTCATGGCTCCCTTAGGGATTAGGGATTTTACGTCTTCGCTTACCCAAGCGGAGTTAGATGAGCACTGTGAGCGTTTCGGTATATCTGATAAACTGAAACCCTTACTTCCGACGCCGACCCAATCCATCAGGACCCCTCCTGATGACATGGTCGGACTGTATACTAAAGCTTTTAGCGTTGGTCAATTGAGGATTCCTTTGACTAGATTCTTCATAAGCGTCTTGAAGCATAATATGGTCCATGTCAGCCAGTTGCATCCGAACGCTATTCTTAGGGTAACCCATTTTGAGGCAACTTGCTGGGCCATGGGTAGGGTGCCGACATCCGGTGTCTTCCACCGGTTCTATAGGATAAACCATCAGGGGGATTGGTTTTCTTTTGAACAGCGTCGGGAGAGGTATGACGATGATTCTGTTAGCCCGTGTTACCTGTGTTGGGTGCCGACCAGCTTGAAGGATTTTAAGGATAAATTCTTCTTTATTTCTGATAAGATTATGGGTGTCGACCTCCCCTGGAAGTCGACTAAGGTTAAGAAGGGGAAACGCCCGGAGTTAGAGTTTAATGCAGAGACGGCGAAGCGTCTGTCGGCGCTTAGCCTCCCCTTGAGGAGATATCCGGAGAGAGTGCTAATATTGACCGGCTTGAGTCGTAACTGGTTGTCGACAACGGAGAAACCGTGTTTTACACTCGAGGGTCGGGGTAATACCCTGTCGGCCTTCGCTCTCTTTTTTTTTTGTGGCCGGTTATTTATGTTAACCTTGCTAAACTTGTTTCTCTTTATGTGCAGATATGGATATCCTGGACTTTATCACTATGGACGACCCGTCCGATGTCATGCAGGGAAGCAAGCCGCTGGCCGAAGGTGAGAGGGGCCCTGTCGACGAGACTGCCGGGCGTCGGTATGAAGATTTCGTCATTACCGACGGTAAGAAGACTTTGATTGGGTCTGCCATTGGTGGCGAGACTGACGTCCTTGTTGAGGAGGAGACTGGTAGGACGAAGAAGGATTCTTCGTCTCACAAGAGGAAAGCTTTTTTTATGGATGCGACCCAGGGTCGGCAGAAGCGTGTGGTGAAGCGGAAGGGTGGTCCGTCTGGCCTTCGACCGACTAAGCTTCGTGATGAAGCTTCTGACACTGAGGTGGATATCATGTCGTCCGGCGATGGAGACAAGGAGGGGCCGGAGGAGGGGGAGATTTCCCCTACTGATAAGGGGAAAAAGAAGATGAATGACGCTGCGGCTAGTGTAAGTATTTCTCCCTCTCCTCTGCACGGCTCTCGGTTGTCTTGTGATTATGACAACTTTGTCCTTGATTTGCAGGCTAAGGGTTCCCAGTTTACCGAAGCCGGTCGGAAGGTAGTTGGTGAACGCCTGAAGAAGACTGCTCCCCCTCCGGAGCCGGAGGCCGATCATATTGTGGACGACAGTGATTTTGCTTCGTCTCCCGTTCACGAGGTCGACCCTGGTATTGCCGATCAAGTGTTTGCGCCTGAATGGCAAGTAACCAATGGTACCCGTCTGAATACCACCTTCTTGTGTCGAGAGTTTGCTCGTTTGAGCCTTCCGGCGGGTACACGTGCTGAGCTGGATAGAGAGACGCCTGATGAGGCTCGTCGCCGGGCGACGTTTAAGTTTACGCGCGCCTTTGCCGCTGGCGTTGGCATGATTCGGCGTAACGCTCGGTTGGAGAAGAGCGTCGCTCACTTGAAATCTCGTGTTGCAGCCAGGAGGGCTGAGGTTGGGAAATTGAAGAAGGAGATCGGGGACCTGAGGATAACATATGCTAATGTTGATCCTGGTAAGGCTTCGGCCTTAGAGAAAGAGGTCGCCGATCTCAAAGCTGGTAGGCAGGCTGATGCCGAAACCATTGCTGCTCTTCAAGAATCAGCGAAGGAGCATGAGGTTGCCCTTGGTGATCTTCGGAAGCGATGTGACGATGATGCCGCTCGTCACTCGGCCGAAGTGAAGGGGTTAACTGCTGATCTCGAGAGGCTGAGGATTGAGAAGGATCGGGTGTCGGACCTGTACCGGGGTGTCCAGGCTCAGGCGAAGGAGCTGGGTGACGACCGGCAATGGTTTGTTGAGGAGGGGGCTACCTTCGTTGTTGGTCTATGCAGTTAATGCGGTAAAAAATCGAAATACGGTCGAGGACCGATATACGATATATCGGTTATCTCGGTAAAATATCGGTGGGATATCGGTCATTTTAATATATACATTAAATTTATATATATATATATATATATATATATATATATATATATATATATATAGTAATACGAAATGTAAATATCCAAAAGGGTCCATATTAATAAAATTATAGAAATACGAAGTACGAAATGTCAACATTCAAAAGGGTTTTCATTCAAAAGTTAAAACACAATCTAAGGATATGCCGTGAAATCTTCGTCCGAGTCCACATTAACCAAGCTATCCAAATGATCCAATTGTTCATCAACATTTTCCTCTTCAACTATATGATCATCATCTCTATACCGCTCTCTTTTGCTCCTTGTACTTGGACCAACTTTTTCGTTTCCTCCCATTGCCTCTCGCGCAACCGACCAAAGAAGACCACCTCTACCATCTACAAACTCTTGAAGCTCTTCTTCTGTTGGTACAACCCAATCATCGTTCTCCTCTACATCTCTCAACAAAATAGGGTCCAAAGATTTGTTGACTTTTAATGACTTGAAGCGCCTTTTTAACCTTGTGTTGTATTGGATGAATACAAGGTCATTAAGCTTTTGTTGCAAAAGACAATTCCTTTTCTTTGAATGTAACTAAACATAAATAGAAGAAAAAAATAGTTAATGAAGTAAATAAGTAAAATGTAATAAGATTTATAAAAATAAATGGTAAAAACAACTTACATTATCAAATGCACTCCAATTCCGTTCACAAGGTGAAGCACTACAAGTTTGACTAAGAACGGTCATAGCAAATGTTTGGAGCAAAGAAGTGTCGATCCCATAAGTACGCCACCATATATCTACATTATAAAAAAAGTATGTGATTTAATAAACCTGGAGTGCAAACATGAAAATATGTCATTTTTTTTTACTTACGTGGTGCAACTTTTGTTCTAGCCCTTATAGCAGCGGGAGATCCAAATTGCCCAACTGAATCGATGTATGAATTCAACTCTACCCTCACTTTATCATTCTCATCTTCATCCGGCACTAGACGGTCAATAGCAACATAAAGTCCCGTCAAAATCTCACCATTCTTCAATATCTCCTTACGATCTACCCCATGAAGAATGGCGGGGTTCAGGTAGTACCCAGCTACATATTTAATAGAGTTATAAAACGATTATATTGTTTGCTAAACAAGAATACTATAAAGTTCAATACCTGCATGTAATGGGTGATGAAGTTGGTCGGACCATCTAGACTGCATGTAAGACAAAGCTTGAGTGGCCATTCGGTCATTTGGCACGTTTTTCTTGATTTGCTCCTTCGCTCTTTTCACCGCCTCATAGATATAACCCATACATGGCTTCTCTTCTGTATCAACCAACCTAACCACATCCACCAAAGGAGCTAACACTTGACAAGTTAGGAATATGTTGTCCCAAAAATCCGAATTTCCAACTATTCGCTCGACTTTCTTTCCAACTTGCTTCTTTGCAAAGTCACTTTTTCTCCATTCCTCAGAAACAAACAAAACTTGAATATGATGTCTATTCTCATGGAGAGTCTGAATGGTATAAAACTGTGTTGCAAACCTAGTAACACAAGACCTATGCAGCTCCTTGCCTTTCGTCAACTTTCTCATCATGTTAAGAATCCTTCCATGGTTGTAAATATAAACAACAACTGATCTTGCATCAACCAAAGTAGTCTTCACCTTCGGTATTTTATCACATATATCTTGAATCATAAGGTTGACACAATGTGCTGCACAAGGAGTCCAAAACAACTTCGGGTGTTGTTCTTCCAAAATCTTTCCGGCAGCTTTAAAGTTTGACCCGTTATCTGTAATGAACTATAAGAAATAACGATAACATTAATTAAACAAACAACTACCTGAACAACATTAAAAAAGTAAAAAATAAACAAACGACTACCTGAACAACATTCGCCTCGCCAACAATTTCTATCACCTCATTTATCATATCCACGATCAAGTTAGCATTCTTGATATGCTCGGAAGCATCAATTGATTTCAGAAATATTGTTCCAAGTGGACAATTGACCAAAAAGTTTATCAAACACCTTCCTTTAATGTCTGTCCAAAAATCAGACATAATACTACACCCATACTCCTCCCAATGTGGTTCAAACGATAACACAAATTCATTGGTGTCTTCTAAAAGTTTTTTCATTAAGGTGACACGATAATTATGATAACTAGGAGCCGGCATACCTAGCATAAAGTAATAAAATTAAGTTATCAATATAATATATATATATCTTAAATCACATTTAGATTTTAGATACCTCTTCCGTACTCTCCAACAGCATCGATAAAAGCTTGAAAACCTTCGTCACGTACGGCGTTGAAAGGTAAACCAACCGCGACCCCCCAAGCTGCAAACTTTTCCCAAGCTTGCATCTTTAACTTTTCTTTTATTGGATTATTCCTCTCCATAGTTGTTTGTTTAGTTTTTTCATAATCAGTCTTAAACATGGAATCAATAGGACCTCGCACATTAGAAGCACCAATAGACTTCCTTTTCTTCAAACCTTTGCCTTTAACAGAAACTTCTTGCACCTCATCTTCCTCTTCCTCATCTTCACCATCTAAATCAACCGTGTATGAATTAAGAATTTGTTTACTTCTATTCTTTTCCATCTTTGTCTTTTCTTTTTCTTTCATTGTTTCCAATACCCTTCGTTGAATATCCACACTCACCTTCGTACATTTAGTCACTTGACCTCCGGTATGAGTAAGATGTTCCTTAAGTCGTGTTACTCCTCCACTCAACTTCTTATCACATAGCTTACACCATACGCTTTGTGGTTTACATGGATCTCTTTTCTCTCCCCATTCCCATGCCATATCTCGACCATGACCCGTCATGGCTGTATTGCCTTCAGACGACATTGTATTAGTGTTTGTATGGTTTATGGATGCGTGAGAAGATGGAGTTGGACGAGGACCATCGCTCATTGTTGTAACCTGTTGCAAACAACACATATATCAAGCCCTACAAATTGCAACAATACTACAGCAGCAAACACATCTAATGTACAGCAACAACACATATAAATAAGATGTTTAAGAATCTCAGCAAACCCATCTAATGTACAGCAGCAATACATCTCAATATCTCATAAAAGTAGAAAACAATATGTTCACAGCAGCAATACAGCAGCAATACAGCAGCAATACATCGCAGAAAACAAGATGTTAACAAGATCAAGATGTTAAGAACATGTTTACATCTTCTCAGAATCTCAGAAAAGAAGTCGCATATCATAAAAAATTAGAAAGCTTTAAATAAACTTGAAATTGGTACCTGATGTTAGAGACTTGGAGGTTGAACTCGTCGATTGAGGTGAAGCGCCAGTGAAGCGCCGGCTGAAGCGCCGGCTGAAGCGCCGGTGAAGCGCCGGTGAAGCGCCGGTGAAGCGCCGGTGAGCAGAGAGGAGCGCAGAAGGTTCGGCCGGTGAAGAGAGTAAAGCGGGACTGAGTTTCTTTTAGGAATTAGGGTTCAAAAGGGGGTAAATTACGTATGTTGGATTTTGGTTTAAAAAAAAAAACATTTTTTAATCCACCGTATTTTTTTAGATATATCACCGAATTTTGTGTCCAAAAATACGGCGATATATCGGTCGATACGGCCGATATTATCGGTACCGTATTTTTGGACCGTATTTTTGGACCGTATTTTTGTAGAGGACCGATAACCGATATCCCACCGATATCCCGGTGGGATATCGGCCGTATTAACTGCATAGTTGTTGGTCGGCTGCTTGGCAGTCGGCCTTTCAAGACAAGACTCGGCAATCTTCAGAGTGCTGTCATGAGGCGGGGGGCCCACTTAGGCTTTGTCGCTGGCTTCGAGCATGCTGCCTCTGGGAAGCCTGTGACTGAGGGCAAACATTATAGGCCCGACACCGAGGCGCAGCTGAGGAGGGCGGCCGCTGAATATGGCAAGCTCAAATATAAGTATCTTGACAGCCTGTCGGAGTGTTTGAATAAGACTCGGGCAGAGTATCAGGCTGTCGACCCCGACGTGGATTATCCAGTTGAGGAGCCTTTTGGTACTGTCACAGCTCCTGGTGGGCCGAATGCTTCGTCTAGTACTGATCCTGTATAGATAGGGTCCTTTATGTTGTTTTTCTTCACCCGATTGGGTTGTGATGTAATGCCTTTCTGGCTTGTAATTAATGAAATATATTCATCTTTTGTACATTGTGTTTGCCGTGTTTGTTTCAAAATACTTATGATGAATGTAATGATTTTTTTTTTTGTGATGACCGAGTGTATGCAGCGTCGGTAATCGATCTCAATGTTTTGAGTTTATTGAATAAAAAGGTGAGGGAGTGGGTGAACATTCGTCAATGTTTTCCTATCGACCTCAATTGTGTGCGATACGAGCGTGTCGGTACCGAGTGTATGTAGTCCTGTGTTTCCACTAGACTTATTATGGATGTGTTAAAATATGTTTTCTTTTGCGCTTTTATACCTAGGTTCGACCGAAGTCTTTCGGTCTATGTGGTCCGATCTTTGCCCGATCTTCCATGTGTCGGTTGTTAACGTGCCGACTGGAATGATTGGGAGCGTGTCGGTCACCCACTAATGAGAGCTGTGAGAGATGAACGACGAGGCGTTTCCCTGTATAGCCCGGTACGGATAACCATCTTACGAGGGCTGTTGCTTATGGGATGGTTATCGGGTCGGTCGATTATTGATTTGTGATCGACCGACACAGTTGTCTACCCCTAAAGTGACAGCTGCAAGGACCTTTTGGCCTTGCTATGAAGTTAGATAAATCGTGTGCCAGGGTTGTATAACCGATATGGCCGATATGAGTCTAAATCATGTAGTGTTTGATCTGTATTATAATCTTGCCGACATTAGCCAGTCGGTTCGAGCAATTATAGTTAGATGCAATCATATACTTGAAAGAAACAAAAATTTGAAAAATTCAGTGCCGACTTTCATTAGATATTAAGAGAATTGCGTCGAACAAAGTGTGTCTCGGTTTACAAATAACATTTTTTGAGCTGCATTGCGTTCCAGTGTCGGGGAACGGCTTTGCCTTCCATGGTTACGAGTTTATAAGAGCCTTTTGCATGTGCTTCACTGATCTGGTAGGGACCCTCCCAGTTTGGCCCTAGTTTGCCTTGATTTTCTTGTCTGCTCGCCTCATTGTGTCGGAATACGTAATCTCCAGGCCGAAATGTGACTTCTCGGACCTTTTGATTGTAGTATTTTTCCATCTGCTTTTTGTATCGTGCCTCGTTGATTGCGGCCATGTCTCGGCGTTCCTGTGTTAACGCCAAGTTGATCAGCAGCTCTGAGTCATTGGTGAGTTCCGAGACGTTCTCTGTTCGATATGTCGGCATGCCGATCTCAGCCGGTATTATCGCTTCAGAGCCGAAGGTCAAACTGTAGGGAGTGTGCCCGTGGCTGGTTCGTTCGGTGGTGCGTATGGCCCATAAGACATTTGGTAACTCGTTCAACCAATTCTTTCCCTGTTCACCGAGTCGAGCCTTGATGCCAGAGACAATCGACCTGTTTGTTCGTTCGACTTGGCCATTTGACTGTGGGTGTGCAACCGAGGTGAACACTTGCGTAACCTGCAACTCTTGGCACCATGTTTTGAACGGGTTATCGGCGAACTGCTTTCCGTTGTCCGACACTATCTTCCCTGGTAGGCCGTATCGGCAGACTATCTGTTCCCAGACGAAGTTGATCACTTGCTTGCCGGTGATGGTAGCCACGGCTTTTACCTCTGGCCACTTAGTGAAGTAGTCAACTGCAACGATGAGGAACTTGATTCGGCCCGGCGCCTCTGGGAAAGGTCCGACAATGTCAATGCCCCACTTGTAGAAAGGCCATGGAGAGGTTACCGGTATTAGATTATGCTTCGGTATGCGTTGCACACTCGCGTGCATCTGGCAGCCTCGACATTTTTGTATTTCTTTTTCGGTGTCGGTGTACATTGTAGGCCAATAATAACCCATTGTCATCATTCGGGTGACTATCGACCGAGGGCCGGAGTGGGTGCCGCAGATTCCTTCATGGATCTCCCTTATGACGTAACGTCCTTCTTCGGGAGTTAGGCACGCTAGCAGTGGCTGTAAGTATGACTTCTTGTAAAGTTTGTCATTGTGAATTGTATATTGTTGAGCCTGGGCTTTCAGCTTTGCTGCTTCTAGCGACGATTCAGGGAGTACGCCTTGTGATAAGTAGTTCCGAATTAGTGTTATCCAATTGGTCGAGACTACCGTGTCGGTTTCTAGCACCTCCTTGAGTTCATCAGTCCGACTGTGTATGATCTCAACCGGCACCTGTTTGGTTAAGTGGGCGAAGGCAAGGGATGCCAACTTGCTCAGTGCGTCGGCTTTTTTATTTTGACTCCTCGGGATTTGGGTGATCTCAAATCCTTCAAACTGGGAAGTGAGTTCTCTGACTTTGTTGGCGTACCGCTGCAATGCTTCGCCCCGAATTTCGAACTCGCCATTTACTTGGTTTGTGACCAGTAGTGAGTCGACTCGCGCAACGAGTTTTTTCACCTTCATCTTTTTTGCCAATCGCAACCCTGCTAGCAATGCCTCGTACTCGGCCTCATTGTTTGTGCTCGGGAAGTCGAGTCGAATGGCATACGTTACTTCGACTCCGTGTGGATCGATCAGGACCAGGCCGGCACCGGAACCCTCGCTGTTTTTGGCTCCGTCTGTGTATAGCGTCCAGACATCGTTGCCAACAATTGGTGGCGGGGGTTTGTACTCTTCGACTGTCTGCTTTTCGGTGCTGGAGTCGACTTGCAATTCTGTTATAAAGTCGGCTAACACCTGCCCTTTAATCGCCGTTCGGGGTTTGAAGTGCAGCTCGTGCTCGCCGAGTTCGATGGCCCATTTTGCGAATCGGCCCGATGTTTCCGGTCTTTGGATCACCTCCCGGAGGGGGTAGTTTGTGAGTATCGTAATCCTGTAAGCCTGAAAGTATCGGCGCAGGCGCCGGGCAGTGTGGATTAGAGCTAATAATAATTTTTCAATTTTGGTGTACCTGGTTTCAGGGTCTTTCATTGCTCTGCTCACAAAGTAGACCGGAACTTGTTGATCAGCTCGTTCAGTGCACAGGACCGAGCTTATGGCTTCGGTGCCGACAAAGAGGTAGAGGATTACTTCTTCCCCTGTTGCTGGAGCAGTGACTGGTGTGAGAGTGGAGAGACTCTGTTTTAGCTCTAGGAATGCTTTATCGGCTTCCTCGGTCCAGAGGAATTGTTTTTTGTCGGTTGCTTGTTTCAAGGTTCGGAAGAAAGGCATCGACCTTTCTGCCAACTTGGAGATGAAACGGTGGAGGGCGGCTAGTCGACCATTTAAACATTGGAGCTCCTTGAGACTCTGTGGTGCCTTCATTTGCATTATGGCCTTTATTTTTTCAGGGTTGGCCATGATGTTCTGGTCGGTGACTATGTGGCCCAGGAATTTGCCTTGCCTCATTCCGAAAGAGCACTTGGCCGGATTGAGTTTCATGTTCACGGCTCTGAGTCGACCGAATGTTTCCTCAATGTCGCCAATCATTGCTTCTTCTGTCGCGCTTTTAATGACTAAGTCATCGACGTATGCCTCCATGTTTCGGCCGATCTGTGGATCGAAGACTTGGTCGATCAGCCTTTGGTAAGTGGCTCCGGCATTTTTCAAGCCGAAGGGCATCTTTCGGTAGCAGTAGATGCCTTTGTCTGTATGGAAAGCTGTTTTTTCTTCATCTTGTCGGGCCATTTTGATCTGATGGTAGCCTTTGTAGGCGTCGAGGAAACACTTGTATGTGTAGCCCGATAAGGCATCCACTTTGGCATCTATGGCCGGCAGGGGGTAGCAGTCTTTTGGGCATGCGTTGTTGAGGTTGGTGAAGTCGACGCACATTCTCCATGAGCCGTCGGATTTAGCTACCATGACCGGATTGGCGATCCAGGTGTGCCACTTGACCTCTTTCAAGATCCCTGCTTTAACCAGTTTTGTTACCTCCTCGCATACCGCCTTGCTTCGGTCTTGAGCCATGCTTCTTTTTGCTTGTGCCACCGGCCGTTGCTTTGGGTCGACCTTTAAAAGATGTTCAGTGATCTCTCTTGGTACACCTGTCATGTCGGCCGGTGTCCATGCGAACACGTCTGTGCTATTGCGTATCAAGTTGTACAGCTTTTCTCGCGTCGGATTAGATAGCTCGGGGCCGATGGTGACCAGTTGGTCGGGGTATTCTTCATTGACTTTCCACTTGTTTTGGGCTGCTTCTTCTGTGACGTCGGCTGTGAGGTTGGAGTCCAGCCGGGTGGATCGGATAGTTGCTATGCCACTTCTAGTTGGGAACTTCATTAATCCATGTGCTGTGGAGACAACGCAGCCAAACTGGTAGATCGCTGGCCGACCGAAGAGGATGTTGTACCGTGAGGGTCGGTCGACCACGAGGAAAGTTACTTCCTCGGTTCTTGTGTACGATCCGTCGGACATGGTTACCGACAGTGTAATCTCTCCCTCGGGGAAAACCATGTCTCCACTGAAGCCGACCAAAGATGTTTTTGATGGTTGGAGGTGCTGCTGTATGCGAGTCGGTAGTTTGGAGAAACATGTCTTGTACATGATGTCCGAGGCACTCCCTCCATCGATGTATATTCTATGGATGTCATGGTCTGCCACATTGGCGATGATGACCATGGGGCTGAGTGTCGGCTCGGCCATGTCTAGTGCTGGGAAAGAGATTGGCTTGTTAGCCCAGCTCTCTTTTCTGAGCTTCGGTTTTTTGCTGCGAGAAGCATGTGTCATGAGGATTTGTGCATTGTCATTTTTCTTTTCTTTCTTGTTCTTTTGCTCCTTGATTTCTTTCAACAGGTGTGCCAACTGCCCTGTTTTTACTGCGTGGCTGATCTCTTTCTTTAGTTGATGGCATTCATCCGTATCGTGGCCTCTGTCTAGGTGGAAATCACAGTATTTGGCCATGTTTCGGTTGGCTGTGTTAGAGCCCATTGTACGTGGTTTGCCAAATTGCCGGCTGGCATCTTCTGTTTGCAAGATCTCTCTAGGGGTCTTTGTCAGGCTGGGGTAATCTCTTTTATCTTGCCTCTGGTTGGAGGGAGACGGTCGCTCGTAAGGCGTGAAGCCCGAGTGTCGACGATCGTCTCGGCTTCCTCTGTCGCTCCCCGACTGCCAAGGTCGGCGAGAGTCTCTATTGTGTTGTGACCGACCTTGTGACCTTTGCTGTCCGCCAGACGACTTGTCTCTGAGCTGTGCTGCCTCCTCGCCTCTGATGAAGGCTTCGGCTCTATCGAAAGCCTCTTGTATTGTTGCAGGGACTCTGGCACTCATCTCCTTAATTAATTGCCTCGTCCTCAGCCCATGGATGAAGGCGGATATTTTTTGTCTTTCATCGGCATGACCGATGGTCAGGGATTCGGTTTTGTACCTTTCTAGGAAGGTTCGGAGGGACTCTTGGTCTCCCTGTCGGATATTGTGCAGCTCGATTGGGTCTTTTGTGCATTTCCTCTGCTGGCCAAAGTGCTTGGAGAAAAGTTGTTTCAGCTGTGCATAGCTGTCGATCGAGCCGTCGGGGAGGGAATTGAACCAGAGTCTAGCTGGACCTGAGAGTGTCTGTACGAACATTTTGCACCACACGGGGATAGACCATTTTTCTATGCTGGCGGCCGATTTAAAGGCGTGTAGGTGGTCTTCTGGGTCGGTACTGCCGTCGTATGTTTTTACTGCACTTGGTAGCTTTGTCTTTGGTGGGCATTCAAAACTCTCTATTCGCTCGGTGAATTTGATTTCCTCCTCTGGGATGTAGGGTAGGGAGAAGTCATCGGTGCTGGCATCCTTCGGTTCGTCTACCCGTGTTGCCGGAGTTTCGACTCTGGCATTTAGCTGTGGCCGAGGGCCTGTGCTTGCATTTATCCCGTGTGGCGGAGGTGGTGGTTGCAGCGGCATACCGTATGGGTACATCGGCATCTGGTAAGCTGGCGTCCCGTATGGGTTCATGAATGGTGGATATGGGTAAAACTGTTGGGCCGGGAACTGCATCGAATGTTGCTGGTTGAACGGGAACTGCACCGGGCCCGAGGTTCCGTGTGTCGGCATGGAACCTGGTCTGATGACTAGTGTCGATGTTAACAACGTCGGCCCCGACGTCTGAGTCGACACCGTGGTGCTGTTAGTCATAACGGCCATCGGCCTTGGTTGGTTGGCATTACCCCCCGGTGGTGGTGGTGGCATCTCATCGTTGACGATGATGTTCTCCTCGTCGAAGGATAACTGTACACGTATGCCTTTTGCTCTTTCGGCTGCTACGTGTTCGTTCATCATCTGCCGAAGCTGTAGGAAGTTTTGGCTTACCAGTTCCGGTGTAAGTGTCAAGGATTGAGGATCGGTGACTCCGGATGATCCGATGGTGTGTCTCCCATCCGGGGTGACGAAGCTGTCTTCAGTGTTCTGATCTTGATTGTCAGGCATTCTGGAAGTTGAAGGACCGTGCGGATGGCGCCAATGTAGAATCGGGCTACCGAGAGTGACTAGATAGACCAAAGTCTAGGACGAGTGACTCTGATAGGACGACTACAAGTGGAGTGAAACAGCTAGCCTTCGGCTCTTGAGGACTCGGCTCGGCTGTTATCTGCAAAACAAAGAAACACCGTTGTTCTTGGAGAGCAGGACAGGGAGTCCTGCGACCAAGCTCGGGCGTGAGAATAAGTATGCGTTTCGAGAGATTAAGTGTAATCAAGTCGAAGCTAAGCGCATTGAATGAATCCTAACCTGGTGGTTGGGGTGTATTTATAACCCTCAACCTTTGTCTTGTATCGCCATTAATGCTAATTGCCCAAAGGAGGTAGGCTGCAGGTCTGCATCTTGGACTGTGCCAAGTTCCTGCAGTATACGTTTTGGGTAATTGCATTAAATGTGTGGTCAGGTCGGGTGTCGGCACGCCGACCTATTGCTGTGGGAGCGTTGGTCTGTGATGTCCGTCTCGGACTTGTCGTGCCCGAGTGTCGGCTTCCGTATATGTTGTTTGGTCGACACTGGGCGGATGGTTGGTCGACTCCTGGTATTCGTTGTGTGTCGGCCCTGCATAGGGTCGACACTCTCTCCTGTGTTGTCTGTCGGCCAGCAGGCTGCGAGGCCGACACTCGTGACTTGTGTCGTTTTGGGTCGGGTGTGCGTGCCTACTTCCGTGTGACGTCATCCGACACGGACATACGTCATCATAGATCCTTTGGGATCATCTTCATATTCTGGTTCAATATCAATTCTAATTGCTGATTCTATATTTGATTTTGATTCCCTGTTCTAATTTTTGTGCAAATCTATTTCACGATTCCCATCATTGGTCCGACCTGCCATCTCTGCTCTCCCATCGATTCACGTTTCTGATCCGATCCTTTGGATCTGCATCATTTCACCCGCTTTCCCCTCCATCGCTCCAGTTTCAGTCATCGCTTCAGTTTCAATCTTCATCCGTCTGTTCTCCTCATCTATCATTGATCCGCTTCTAATCAGAGTCTGTCGATTCAATCTCAGGTTGCGATCTCTGCATCAATAATCGATTCCAAGTTCCGCTTCAGTTTCCGATCCAATTTTCCATTCACGCTTCAGTTGAGTCGGACCCAACAATCGGATTGTCTCCAATTTCCGATCGACCTTCATCATCCATCACTTCAATTTCGCTTTCCAATTTCACGTTCTGTTTCTTATTTCCAATTGTATATTTCAATTTAATTTCCGATCCAATTCCATTTACGCTTCAGTCGGTTCCGATTTCAATCATTGGTCTCGAATTTCCGATTGGACCTTCAGATTCAATTTCTCATTCCAATTCCCCGTTCGTTCTAGTTTCAATTGTCACTATAAATTTCAATTACCGATCAGGATTGTAATTTCTGGTCTACTTTCTAATTCCGTTTTTTAAACCCGCTTCCATATCAATTTCTAATTTCCGATGATGAATCTTTCATCTCGCCTCGATGCTCAGTAACTCGAGATTCAGCGGTTACAATCGGATGTTGCTGAAATTAAATCGGTTATCAAATTAATGGAAAAGGATCGTGAGGAAGAGAGAGATTTCCGTAACTTCGTTCTTAATTGGATACAACATCAGGATTCGAGTCCGCGAGCTTCGATTTCTACATCTTCGTCTCTAATTGCTCGATTGGAAGCCATCATATCCCAATCAGAAGCAAGTTCTATTTCCAGTTCTGGTGTGGGCCTCGGGATGGAGCAACAATCACTACTTCGTCACGAGGGAGGTCTGATTTCTGATTCAGTTGAAGAATTTGGCAACGAGTTTATTGATTCTCAATCGAAGGTGGTTGCACCTTTGAACCTTGCTCCCTCGAGTAACGATGTTGCTACTCAATTGAATATTCTCGAAGCCAATCCAATATCACAGACCTTCATTCAGAAACTGTCTGATGAAGTGCCTAAGCAATATTGGGGTGAGATTCATAGTTCACTTGATGGTGCGAATTCAAAGAATCGCGTTGATACACATGTGCATTTCTCATTTGGTTTTGAGCCTGGAGGTACTACAAAAGATAGTAACCAGAAATACGAAAGAGATCATAGGATGGTGCAGACACAGTTATCAGCAGGGGCGCATATGTGGCACAGATGGAAATCCAAGTTTTGGAGGTCTAGAAGTTCAAAGGCTCTTTCAACTTTATGTTTTTATGATGATCATGTTGTTGAGACTTCCTCACTCCAAGGAATGAGCAACGGGCTGTTCGATACAAGTTCCCTAGCTATTCCAAGTTTTGGATGGAAACCCGGTTGGCAATGTGGTTCGGTCATAAACTTAAGGGACACAAATTGTTTAACTAAGCACTCTTGTTTCCACTACAGATGCTCTCCTGATGTTATAGCAAGTGCAGTCTTCAATTTTAGGATAGCTAGTTTCTTGTTGCAGCTTGTGATGCACACAGCTCCAAAGCATCCATCTGATTGGATTGTTGGTGTAGCGGGCCGACATGGGTGGACTGCCACGAAATCTTGTTGTGGCTTCATAATGAGCTGTGAAAGTCAGCAGGTTGCAGTTATAAACAGCTCACAGTTGCTGGCATACTTTCCCCAAGTGAATCTTCATGTCTTGCGTAGTCGAAGTGGCATACTTTCAGTGGTGCCTGCCACTACTGTTCTTGTATTATCTGAATGGGTAAAGGTCTCAACAGATCATCCAACCATCATGACATGTTATAGGGCTGCCTTCACAACCTGTCTTGTTGTGGAGTTCATTGGCGTCTCATTTCATCTTCCTTCTAGGCAGACTTGGGTGGTGCATGGGCAGTGTCGACCTCCTGAAGACGCACTCCAGAGTTGGAATCTGTTAGCTGACTTCAGTCTTGAGGACAAGACTGTTTTGAAGGGGGAAGTAGTGATAGGAATCGTGTTCTAGTTACAGTACTTAGAGTCATTTGGCTATTCTAGATGGGGGTCAAGTGTAAGTCTATTTCTATAAATAAGGGTTCATAGCTCATTAAGGGGTAAGGAAGAAAATAGGTTAAAGGTGTGGGCTCTTTGCTTAGCATTGAGAGAGGGTTTTACCCTGGGTCACCTATGGTGATGTTCTATCAATTGTAGATCCTTTGGGATCATCTTCATATTCTGGTTCAATATCAATTCTAATTGCTGATTCTATATTTGATTTTGATTCCCTGTTCTAATTTTTGTGCAAATCTATTTCACGATTCCCATCAACCTACCAAGAGTTTGTATTGAATGTGAGTTGCTATTGAACATAATAGAAGTATCAGTTGTCAAAGCTTTGCCTTTGAAAAAAATAAATCGAACTAATTGATCATTGTTTCAAACCCTGCTCTATATACTTGTTTCGTTCAGCAATTTTCAAGCATTTCTTAATAATCCCTCGATGATGGAGGGATTTGATAATGGGTCTACCAACAAGCACCAAGATAGGTTCGTTCAAAGTTTCCATGTGGAAGAGGAATACACACATTTTGGCATTTATGACGTTGATTTTGAATTCAGTCTTAAAGAGACATCATGTAACAAACTTCCCATCTTTTGATAAAAATTGAAAAGGTGCAAGTGTACGTGTAGATGCTTTTAAAGCTCTGTAGAAACTACTAGTCTCGGCCGGACGGAGTGCAAGGCAAGGATAGTCCGGCCGTCTACCAATAGTCAACTTCTAGTTGGGTACTTCGGATGAATGACCTCTGCTTCGGTAGGATGGCCTCTGCTTCGGTACCTGGCACGAAGGAAGAGTTAGAGCATGTGAGGGAGATGGTTCATCCGGCTCAGACTGGGACTGACGGGTGCATCATTATCATCCAAGGTCTGCCCTCGTGCATATAGGATGTGAGTGTGTGGAATAATGGGGATCTCCTTCGTTGGATGAGCTAAGAAGAGTATTGGGGTACCGGAGCGAGTGTTTCGTCCGGAGGGATTAAGTGATTATCACACCCCGACTGATGGCAGAATACGTCGGGGCATGATGATTGTCCAGATTCACACAACACTATTATTGTTGTGATATCCTTAATCAGCCCATTTCATAAATAATTATAAAACATTCATTTACAAGATTATTACAACCATGATAAGCACATTAACTTAACTAGATTAGGTCTCTCTAAGTCCGCATGCAACTTATGGTGTCATCAACAAAATCATCAACATCAAACAACAAGCCTGCAACATATACAAAATAAGGTCAACTACGAATAGTTGGTGAGTAAACATAGGTGTAATAGTATCATAGTATGAAAGCATGCGATCCATGAGATTAAGTGTTAACCAAGTACGATAAACATAATAAAATCGAGCACATATGAGTGTATGATCCAAACCTGACCACAAGGTTTTCAATCACAAGGCGCCACACGCGAGGCAGGCCAAGTGGGCTTGTCAAGCCAATAGATCTATTACCGTTAACCCGGCTTTTTACAGTTAATGTCACACGATGTCGTTCTAGAGGTCGATCATAGTCATAACACATAGAGCACATAGTTTTAGCATACAAGATCAACACATAATCGTTCATAGAGGTCGCATGTAGTTTTAAAGTATAGAATATTGTTCTAGAGTTTGAATATCGGTACATGTTGCACCCCAAAACATAAAAGTAAAATGGGGCTATGAATACTCACCTGATGTGGAGACACAATTTGAGAGAAAGACACCACGAATAGAGGTAAGGTAAACCCGATGATAAACTTGACGACTAGAAGAGATAGAAAGATGAATAAATAAATAATTAATTAACCAATAAATAGTTCAAATTTCACGACACGACCGACCCGACGACTCGATGGTGATTTGGAAAGGTGATACGTACGATATGGGTCTAATCCTAAACTAGGAGTAAGGTCAAAGATTCTTAATTTGACTACTTATATGAAAGGTCAAACATGGTCAAGCATAAGTCAACATGGTCAAACATGGTCATGCATGGTCAAACATAAATCAACATGGTCAAACATAAATCAACATGGTCAAACATAAGTCAACATGGTCATGCATGGTAATTAATCAAGTTAAAACAAATTTTAACATACAAGATCAGATCTAACATAATCTACAATGGATTTTTATAAATCTACTTGAATCTAGCATGGACCTAGTCAAATCTATCATGAATTTAGTCGAATCTAGCATAATAATCAACTTTTGGGCATAAAACAAACCCTAATTAGCATGCATGGGTGAATCTAACAACATCAACACATAAAAGTACATAATTTGATGATCTCGCATATAGATCTAACCTTTCATATCAAGAATATTATAGATCTAAACATTTTATGATGTAAAAAATGTCATCTTGATGATTATGACACACAATTCTAGCCCTAGATGACACACATCTTGAGATCTAGTCATTTTACCAAATAAAACCCAACCTTGATGCTCATAACACATGGATCTGGTCCTAAACAACATTCATGAGGTAGATCAAGTCCATTTGAAACATAAAAATGAAGTCTTGATGAGAAAATCCCTAGATCTAACCCTAAATGACATGTTTTTCATGGATCTAGTCATTTTAACACATAAAAATCCAATCTTTATCAAGGGAAACCCTAGATCTATAACATATTAATGATTCATTATATTCAAATCTCTGATCCATAATCAAAATCACAACTTTCATGAAGATCATACATCAAATTGCATGAAAAACCTAGATCTATATAGATTTCATCATGTATTCAAGTGACATGGCAAAATCATGCAAAAAAATGAAACCTTTACTCATATAAACCCTAGATCTATCAAATACAACATGGATCCAAGCCATAAGTCATATAAAGTTCAGATCTTGATGAGGGTAGAAAAGAAGATTCAAGTTGCAACAACATATAGTTTGAAGATCACATACCGAAATGGATGATTCTAGCTTGATCCTAAGCAAGAAAGCCTTGATCTTGGACCTCAAATCTTCAAGGAAAGTGTTTTCTTATGGTTCCAGCCGTTTAGGGTCGTTTAGGGGTGATTTGGGGAGAAATGGGAGGCTATGGGAACATAATGAGCTTATATAGGGGGGGGGGGGGTTTAGGGTTTTCTCGGGAAAAAGAGGTCCAAGCGTATCGCTTGGAAGTGGTGTTTCTCTAAGCCATACGCTTGGAGCACACCCGAATCAAGGGTCTTACCAGTGTCACCGTTTTTGTTACAGTTTCTTCCTTATTCGTCGTTTTCGAGTCCTTTTTTTTTTGTTTTTCACCATTTTTCATTTCCCATCATATAAACCACAATCAAGCCAATAAAATTGAATATAAAAATGCCATATATTGAATTATGATCAACAGTCAATAAAAAATAACACGTTTTTGGTCGGTTATGACGTACGCATCGATTTTGGGTAATTCACCAACGATTCGCGACTCGATCAAGTGTGTGATGACTCATGACATGATAATTGATTATTAGAATCATAAAAATGTTTAATTTGATATATGGTGACCAAATACGAGATTCCCGATAAACGACGAATCGCGTAAAAATCGGAAATTGCTTTATTTTCAATTCAAGACACCCAAGTTGATTCCAATTGATCGTAATTAAGTATTCGGTTTCGAAAATCAATTATAACTCATTCAGATTCACTAATTAGGGTATAAACACCCGAAAATTCTTCCGTTTTATAATAACTTGTAAATCGGTAAATCGCGAAAGTTCAAAACGGGTCGGGTTTCTCAATTGGGTATTTTGCAAATGTTACAGTCTCCCTACTTTAGGGAATTTCATCCCGAAATTCGAAGAGACTTCAAAATTTGGAGAAAGTTAAAAGAGTTTTACCATACCAACACATTGGACATTTGAAACCAATCATAGAGTCGACATAAGGGATTTCACCGAGGATAGAAATATATTCTCGATTACTGAATCAATTATATCGGCACCAAAATCTTTACCTCGACCGCAAGGATTAGGTTTAGAATGGTGACTGAGGTGAATAGACTGTGATATAACCGATGATCAAAAACATAACCCACACACACACACACCGTTCTTGGTCCGACTCCCAATGCACCCTAAAGGAATTACCGATGCATATATATAGGGTGTACCACAGCTAACCCACCACATATTTAATACCTTTAGTGAGTACTGTTTGTCTTCGGAGAACATCCTATTCTACACCACCGATATCAGACAACCGAGCTTGATTCAACAATATAGGGCTATCAACATAGTGATAAATATGAGGAATACACCATAACCAGAATCAACCAAGAGACTAACCAAAGGTAAAGGACCATAGTCTCCCCTACTTTAGGGGTGAGACAAGGGGTTTAGGAGACTCAGGTGAGTAATGGATGCAACATGGATTTCTTCAAAATATCCCAACTCAATCACATAGATTCATGTAAAATCACATAGATTCACATATAATAAACCAACACCAAAATCGATTATAATGATAAACAAAGATGTGGAGCTTCAGACATCTTATCCAAATAAGGCGTCAAGTTCTGGCGAACTAGATGGGTAGCGACCCACATCCGGTTTACCATACAAGACACGATACCTGGACAGAATCCGAATGAACCCTCGCTAAAACCTAAGACCTATACCCCATAACCCATATCGATCGTATGCTAAGCTAGCATCACACACAATCGTCAGTAGTAGCGCGTATGAGTCTCCGATTTAGCAAGAGTAGAGTAATGATCAACACTCGAATGAACGATGTGCAACCGTAAAATTCAAGTGATGAGCACAAAAGGGCTTAAAGCAAATGATACCAAAGGAAACCGATTACCACGAACTAAACGGAAAACCACGCATTGGATGTCATGAGTTGGTTAGTACTCGCTCGTGTGTCACGACTAGCGTAATCCGAACAGTACATTTTAGAACAACACGACTCCTTTGACTTGGAACGAACCACATGCTTCATGGTGTATGAATCGATGACATGAATTAAATTACATTATTCGAGGCGCGTGAATTCGATTACCTAAATCGGACAACACGTCTCGAAATACATGTATCGATAACATGAACCAAACGACATGTCTCGAAATGCATGTACCGATAACATGAACCGAACTACATGCTTCGAAATACATGTATTGATAACATGAATAGAACATCACGACTCAAAATTCATGTACTCGATGATATAAACCGGATAGCATGACTCGAATTACATGAGCCCGATAACACGAATCAAATAACATGACTCAAAACGCATGAGCCCGATAGCGTGAATCGAATATCATGACTCGAGATACATGAGCCCGATAACAGGAACCAAATAGCACGGCTCGAAGTACATGAGTCCGATAACGCAACTCGACTATCATGGTTTGAAATACATGAACTCAATAACATGGACCGAAAACATAACTTAAAATGCGAGAATCCTGATAACATAAATCAAATACCATTACTTGAAATGCGAGAAATCTGATAACATAAACATATCTTGTAATGAAGAATAACTTGATTAATAGCGATCACCGGTCACATCCACCCATAGCACCCTTCAGATGAGGCTAAAGATTTAGAACTAAATGATAAACCCAATGAAACAGATTAATGAACCAACGAACAATCACATAACGATAGTGTGAAGAAAGACTGAATCACAACCGAAACAATCATAAAAGTCATCCAACAAACCAGAGTCGAAACGAAGGATCGAATCCGTGAAATGATGGACATCGAGTCTAAAATTAGACTCATGAGTCAATGTTAAAGCAATACTAGGTAAATCAGGGGTAGAAGTGGCACGACTCGATTCCATAAATCGACTATTGAGTAACTCAAGAGCCGAATTCATGAACCTATTCTAGCCGAAACATCCTGGTGTTCCTGGTCCGAATACGAATGAGGTTCCCATTATAGAAATCAAGGATGACAAATGAGCAAATTTGTACATCGCTTATGAGAGCGATCACGAATTAGCAAAAGGGCCGTGAAGTGTCGGCTGAGACATGGGGCTCAGAACCAGACACTGTCACGAATCAAATACAAACGAGAGTTGAGACGCATGAAGGGCATAGATTGAGGAGGGTTAACACAATGGACAAGGCAAAACCCATAAGGAAGAAATGGTCGCGCAGAGGCGAATGGTTCCCCGAGGGTTAGAGACGATAAGGTGACTAGCAACATGAGTCATACGAGCATAAAGGCAATGTGAAAGTCGATTTGGTGAATGGGAGGAAGACCCGATGTATCTTCGGATGTCTCCGATTCCCATTTCATTTTGATGAACTTCCATAATTTTGGGTCCTAAATGCATGCGCTCCGTACGCAAGTAATTGTGGACATGAGCCCACATACTTGTTTATCGTCAAGGATTGCTGGAATCTGAGTGTCCGGCGAGGTACGAATGTTTTCCCCCAAAAACATATAAATTCATACTGATAACCATAATAAAGCTTTAAGGGTACACAGAGATGAGAGGGAAAGGATCTGAAGATGCTAATGGTGAACAAGGCTGAAGAACAAACATCAAGGAGTTAGGTCACAAGGCAAACATAACTCAATGGTCATGAAGACCAAACTTTGAACAATAGATTTGATATCGGTACGTGTATAAGGTTATCTACCCGAAAGGTTGTAAAAATCAAAAACTCATACACATGCAATCCCGTAAACATGTGGACTTGTAAACTCATAATTTCCAAACGGGTAGACTCCCCGACACACATACCTAAAGGATACACGAGATATATTAAACGAAGGTATTTTAAAAAGTTCAACTTGAAACTTTTAACAACACAGGAGAGTCATGTGTGCGTAGGCTCATAACCCATTTATGTGCCCGCTTGTTTGCATGTATGCGTGTAATCCCGTAACCACACAACCTATAAACTTGTGAACCCATCAACGAGAATTTACCTCATGCACACACAACAAAAATTGCGGTACATGGAACAAATGATTCAGAAATCCAAACGATACAACACATATCTGGGTGCATAAACGCATAAAGGACATAGAACAACAAGGTTTAAACGACATCACTATAAAGGAAATTACTACATAGATAATCAACAATTACAAGGCATCAACATAAGACTCATCAAACAACATCCGAGTGGGAAGATCCAGCATGGGGTCCACGGACAACATCGTCGTTGATGGCGGCGTTAACGGTAGCTAACAGTGGATGCGCCAAAGGAGTGTGATCAGGGACACCATAGTAATAACTATCATAGGTGGAGACAAAGGTAGGATGGCAAACAAAAAGGGCTTGAGCAGGCATGGGTACCATAGGCTGAAACATTTGAGGCTGAGCTTGAGCCGACTGGTAACTGGCGATCCCAAAATGGCTGGGTCGGCGACAGATGCCCACATGATGACCAAGAAGGCCACAATTAGAGCATTGCCAACATGGAAGGTGGGTAGGGTGATGATGGTTGCACCGACTGCATAAAGGGTGAAGTCCCAAGTAGGGCTTCTTGGGACAGGCGGGTTCTGAGGCAGTAGCATTGGCATTGAGAGCTTGCTAGATTAAATCAGGGAGAACAACCGTCACTTTACGTGCAACCCCTCGAGCCACTAGACGGTTGCGGCGACGGATACATCGATCCAAGCAAATAAAAGACAAAGAATCAATCGTGAGACAATGGGTACATCAGGGTGAGTGACCGATTTAAAATAACGAGACAACTGATCCGATAAATCATAGATTACCAAGAATCATAAGAGAAAACCGTAAAACCATCGTCATATAAAACGAGAAATTAGATTGAAACCAATTTAGGTCATAAAAGGTTAAGTGTGTGACAGTGAGATGGTGTAACTCAGATTATCATAGGTTATTGAAAATTTTACATACAATGCGTAAAACACGAAATCGAATGATTTTTGAAAAACATACGGAATGGCCCTCATTTCTCGAGTGGAAAATTACAACCATGACTGATCAGAGTAAGATCCTAGTGTTTGACATGCTTTGGCCTAATAGGTTTCGGCACTCTCATCAGGGCATCCCAGGTAAGCTTCCGGATCCGTCAATATAAATTTTTACGCAACGCTTTTCTAGTTAGAGACCCCAACTACCGGTGCTTCCACCCTTACAGATACTACATGTCAATCACTAAGGCCCCGTGTCTGACGAGATCATAAAATAAAAAATTAACATCCTAAATGGTAGGTAAGGCACCATTTATAAGGAAAGAGGCTAGGAAGCCTCAAGTGATTTGCGTATAAGTGTGTGATAAGCGATAAGGGCAATAATTAAACAGGCATGATTAAGAAACAAATATAGGACATATAAATCATATAGGGATGTTATGCATGAGGCACTCATGCAAGACACCTAAGGCATAATTCTAGGTCAAGCCGGTTCTAATAACCAAGATCCCTATAGCCGTGGCTCTGATACCAGTCTGTCACACCCCGACCGACGGCGGAATACGTCGGGGCATGATGATTGTCCAGATGCACACAACACTATTATTGTTGTGATATCCTTAATCAGCCCATTTCATAAATAATTATAAACATTCATTTACAAGATTATTAGAACCATGATAAGCGCATTAACTTAATTAGATTAGGTCTCTCTAAGTCCGTATGCAACCTATGGTGTCATCAATGAAATCATCAACATCAAACAACAAGCCTGCAACATATACAAAATAAGGTCAACTAGGAATATTTGGTGAGTAAACATAGGTGTAATAGTATCATAATATGAAAGAATGCGATCCATTAGATTAAGTGTAAACCAAGTACAATAAACATAATAAAATTGAGCACATATGAGTGTATGATTCAAACCTGACCATAAGGTTTTCAATCACAAGGCGCCACATGCGAGGCAGGCCAAATGGGCTTGTCAAGCCAATAGATCTATTATCGTTAACCCGGCTTTTTATAGTTAATGTCACACGAGGTCGTTCTAGAGGTCGATCACAGTCATAACACATGGAGCACATAGGTTTAGCATTCAAGATCAACACATAATCGTTCGTAGAGGTCGCACGTAGTTTTAAAGTATAGAATATTGTTCTAGAGTTTGAATATCGGTACATGTTGCACCCAAAAACATAAAAGTAAAATGGGGCTATGAATACTCACCTGATGTGGAGACACAATTTGAGGGAAAGACACCACGAATAGAGGTAAGGTAAACCTGATGATAAATTTGACGACTAGAAGAGATAGAAAGAGGAATAAATAAATAATTAATTAATGAATAAATAGTTCAAATTTCACGACATGACCGACCCGATGACTCGATGGTGATTTGGAAAGGTAATACGTACGATATGGGTCTAATCCTAAACTAGGAGTAAGGTCAAAGATTCTTAATTTGACTACTTATATGAAAAGTCAAACATGGTCAAGCATAAGTCAACATGGTCAAACATGGTCATGCATGGTCAAACATAAGTCAACATGGTCAAACAGAGGTCAACATGGTCAAACATAAGTCAACATGGTCAAACATAAGTCAGCAGGGTCATGCATGGTAATTAATCAAGGTAAAACAAATTTAACATACAAGATCAGATCTAACATAATCTACCATGGATTTTTATAGATCTACTTGAATCTAGCATGGACCTAGTCAAATCTATCATGAATTTAGTCGAATCTAGCATGATAATCAACTTTTGGGCATAAAACAAACCCTAATTAGCATGCATGGGTGAATCTAACTACATCAACACATAAAAGTACATAATTTGATGATCTTACATATAAATCTAACCTTTCATATCAAGAATATTATAGATCTAAACATTTTATGATGTAAAAAGTGTCATCTTGATGATTTTGACACACAATTCTAGCCCTAGATGACACACATCTTGAGATCTAGTCATTTTAACACATAAAACCCAACCTTGATGCTCATAACACATGGATCTGGTCCTAAACAACATTCATGAGGTAGATCAAGTCCATTTGAAACATAAAAATGAAGTCTTGATGAGAAAATCCCTAGATCTAACCCTAAATGACATGTTTTTCATGGATCTAGTCATTTTAACACATAAAAATCCAATCTTTATCAAGGGAAACCCTAGATCTATAACATATTAATGATTCATTATATTCAAATCTTAGATCCATAATCAAAATCACAACTTTCATGAAGATCATACATCAAATTGCATGAAAAACCTAGATCTATAGAGATTTCATCATGGATTCAAATGACATGGCAAAACCATGCAAAAAAAATGAAACCTTTACTCATATAAACCCTAGATCTATCAAATACAACATGGATCCAAGCCAAAAGTCATATAAAGTTCAGATCTTGATGAGGGTAGAAGAGAAGATTCAAGTTGCAACAACATAGTTTGAAGATCACATACCGAAAGGGATGATTTTAGCTTGATCCTAAGCAAGAAAGCCTTGATCTTGGACCTCAAATCTTCAAGAAAAGTGTTTTCTTATGGTTCCAGCCGCTTAGGGTCGTTTAGGGGGTGATTTATGGAGAAATGGGACGTTATGGGAACATAATGAGCTTGATTAGGGGGTTTTTAGGGTTTTTTCGGGAAAAAGAGGTCCAAGCGTATCACTTGGAAGTGGTGTTGCTCTAAGCCATACGCTTGGAGCACACCTGAATCAAGGGTCTTACCAGTTTCAGCGTTTTCGCTCCAGTTTCTTTGTTATTCGTCGTTTCGGAGTCTCATTTTTTTTTTCACCATTTTTCATTTCCCATCATATAAACCATATTAAATCAAATAAGATTGAATATAAACATGCCATATGTTGAATTATGATCAACAGTCAATAAAAAATAACACGTTTTTAGTCGGTTTTGACGTACGCATCGATTTTGGGCAATTCACCAACAATTCGCGACTCCATCAAGTGTGTGATGACTTATGACATGATAATTGATTATTAGACTCATTAAAATATTTAATTTGATATACGGTGACCAAATACTCGAGATTCCTGGTAAACGACGAATCGCGTACCGAAATCACGTAGAAATCGGAAATTGCATTATTTTCAATTCAAGACACCCAAGTTGATTCAAATAGATCGTAATTAAGTATTCGGTTTCGGAAATCATTTATAACTCATTCAGATTCACTAATTAGGGTATAAACACCCGAAAATTCTTCCGTTTCATAATAACTTGTAAATCGGTAAATCGTGAAAGTTCAAAACGGGTCGGGTTTCTCAATTAGGTATTTTGCAAATGTTACAGTGATCCCTCCCCAAGTAGTTGAGGAGGGTATTTATAGCGCTTATACTTTGTCTTAAGTGTCGTTAATGCTCCGACCCATAACAGGTATGGGTAGGCATGACATGCGCGTATCTTAGGGTGTCATTTTAGGTAAAGACGGCCTATCATTGGCAATCACCTGGAAATCATCGCCGTTAGCCTAGACTGTGTTGGTCTATCCTTTTTTGGGCGGCCATCCGGCCGTGCGGAACGGAGGTCCACCTGTATTGCCTTGGGTACTTAGCTGTGTGGGCCGCGTTGCTGGTTCGGCAACCCGAATCTGACCCACGTCATCAAGGTCCTACGAGTAAATTACATTGGTTAAGCACTATATTTGTTTTCTTCAACAAATGATCCTCTCAGGAGCTACCCCTACCGGTAGACAATGAGATGAACGTATGATTGGGTAACCTGACCAGAAACCCTTTCTACTTTCGTAAGCAATCGTTTGGAAGGTTTATAAACAACATGGTTACTAACCTCACCAAAGGCGAGTCAACCCAAGTGACATTATCTTTGATTGATTTACCCAAAACTCTTTCATCTTTGTTTTATTTAATTTTATTTACAAAATTAACCAAACTTTTGGATCTGGCTAGACGTTGAAGAATGTCCAATTCTAAGAGCTCTTGTGTCCTTGGACGACCTTGGTATCTTACATATGTTATATATACTTCGCCTATGATAGGCGCACTTTTCCTAATGTGTGGTGTAGAGTGATTGCTAATTATTATGTTTTATAAGTTGAAAACGTGTACAACAGTGGTGTTCTATGACTCGTTATTGCTTATTGTAGTATTTTTCTATACACCGCCCGCACATCATTTCACATACGTATTGAGCGCTTATTCCCAGTTCTCAAAAACAATCTCAACAATAGGATTGTACTGAAGGTTGACATAAGGTGACAAGAATCGGGTTCCATTCGAAAATTGAAAGACAAAACTATTATGACTATTTGCACAAAACAAAAGAACGTCTTACATGCTCGTAGGACAACCGTGCCAACCCTAAGGACATTGTTACAAGCCCGTATTATCGTTTTACTTGCACATAGCTCTACATCAGAAGAACTTTTTTAATCGAGATATGATTACTATGAAACAAGAAAAAGAAAAATAAAATCCTGAAATACATAAAAAACTTTACCTTGTATATCGTAACGAATGAATTTCTAGGAATACTCATGAAGAGATTCATCTAAAACCATCTTCAAATCTTGAATCATCTAAACCATCTCCCAGACTCAAAAACGGTCCCAATAACAAGATTGTACTGAGGGTTAACACCAGGTGACCAGAATTACGTTACATTTGGAGATCGAAAGACAAAACTATTATGACTATCTGCAAAAAACAACAGAAGCTTTTACATGCACGTACAAGACTCTCCTACTACCTCTAAGGAATGTGTTACGGTCCCGAAGGAAATAGAAGGAAAGGAAAGGAAAGGAAAGGAAAGACAATATAAAGTTTATTATTTACCATTTTACCATTCCACCTAATCCATTATAAAACCACATAACTAAAAATAAGGGTATAATTATAAAAAATTGTTCCATTTTTTTCTCTTTTCTTTAACTCGGGAACACATAAAATTATTCTTTCTTTTCTCTTACTTCAACTCTACAACATGAAATAAAATTAAACATTTCCATTTATCTCTCTTTCTTTTCTCTCCTTATTTTCTTTTATTTTATTTTCTTTTGTTTTGTTTATTAAACTCGGAAATTGTAACATCCCGAATCAGTTTTTATTATTAAGCTATTAATTTATTATGCAAATTTATCGAGTAAGTATGATTAACTAATAAACCAGTATAAATAATGAAAATGATGATGTTAGTTACTTAACAATGGAAATAAAAGGGGGGTTGAATGAAAGTAATAGCTTGTATTAAGATTTTATGATTATTACAAAGTAGAAGGGGCTGGAGTGTAAAATATTGATTACCATACATGTCTGGGATTTATCCCAGATCAAAGTCGCGACCAGAGGGGAAGAAAATGGGAGGAACCCTAGCTCTTATACACTTTAGCCAAATTGGTGCTCTTTACGGTGGATTTCGCAATAAAGGAGGTCAAAATTGCACGAAGGCTTCGATCTAGGTCTCTAAACCTACTCAAAATCTAGTTTAATTAGTAAGTAAGTTATCTTTTGTGCTGAATGGAGTTTCATGCGGTCAAATAGAGATGAACGTGTTATATCAAGGAAAATTGGAATTAAATAATCCAAGTTATTGGGTATTGGCGGATAATAATCCGAGTTCCAATATTGGTTTACAATAATCCCAATTATTTGGGTCTTGGAATTCATTGGACCGCCGTTAATTTTTCATTAACTCCGTTAGTTGTGTGCTGACGTGGCACATGCCACGTCAGCAAGTATGATGCCACATCACCTGCCACGTCAGCAAAAATGATGCCACATCACCTGCCACGTCAGCAAGTACTAGCGGAGTTAGTGAAAAATTAACGGCGGCCCAATGAATTCCAAGACCCAAATGGATTATTGTAGGCCAATATTGGAACTCGGATTATTATCCACCAATACCCAATAACTTGGATTATTTAATTCCAATTTTCCTTATATCAAAGATAGTTGTATATATGTCGTATGTCTAGAGAAAGCATGGATTATCTTGCATGCTTGATTTTGTATGATAAACTGTAAGTTGTAAGGTTGAGTAAAACCTCCATGTGTAGTAATCGAATTTTATGATGAAAATGTGATAGTGCTTGTTTAACTGGACGCTAAAGATGCTTGGTTATGTACTAAGAGGTGTATTTTTGACATGAATGATGTTGGATGCAAGTATGTGGTTATGTGCTATATAGTGTGTTTAAGGTGTATGTAAGCAACTAGGTGTTTAATAATGTATACTATGTGTTTGATAAATGCCTGGATGAAATATGGAAGTTGGTATATGAATATTATTGGTTAAACTTGTGTTGTGTGATACACTTAAATGATTTATGATGTGTTCGGCGCACTAGCTGAAAAGCTAGCTGCTAGCTGATAAACTATAAGCTAGCTGATAAACTATAAGATGGCTGATAAAAAATAAAGTTTAGTAAAAACTAGCTGATAAACTAGCTGAAAAATATAAAATGACATAAAAATACTTTTCATAAATGTAAATAAAGGTATTTATTTATAAGTTAGGAAATGGTAAAAGTGGAAATATTATAAAAGCTAGTTGAAACGCTATTCCAACTAGCTTTTCAAAAGTTAGCTTATAAGCTAGCTTTTTGACGTCACCAAACGGAGCTTTTAAAAAAGCTAGCTTTTAAAAAAAAGTCCTGTTTGGTACATCAAAAAGCTAGCTTATAAGCTAGCTTATGAGCTAACTTATGACGCGCCAAACACAACTTTAGATTCTCAAGTTAAGAACTATCAATCTAAATGATCAAGAATAATGTAGGTGGTCAAGCAGAAGGATCAAGCCATCAAGGGGATCATAACTTGAAGTTCAAAGGTAACATAAGTCATTTAATAAGATGCTACAAGTATGTTATATTACAATGCCATGTTTTCGATTGTCCCATGGCCCTTTGGGGTAAGTTCTCTTGCATTCACAACCCATCCCCCATCCCCATCCCTATAATTTATATTTTTATCATTACTTTTTCTCTCTCTTCCACTCACAACCACAATTAAATAATACTTTTTTATACCCTCATCATTACCTTTTCTCTCTCTTTCAATCACACAAAACCCCAAATTAAAAAAAATCACCAGTTTTTTCATCAAATATAGGGGTGAACAGTAATTTTTCCTATCTCCTTACTCACAACCACTTACAACTAAACCCCAAATTTTAGGGTTTTACCTCACAATATTATAGGGGGTGGGTTGTGAATGCTTAGAATGTTGGTCTTCTTAATGTTGTAAAAAGCGCTAGGCGGAGCTAAACTGTCGGGTAGAGCCTACGGATTAAGGGATTAATGGGGATTAATCGGTTTGCAATTTTTATATGTATTTTATATTATATATATATACTATCTAATAAATAAAAAGTTTGATCATACTTTAATTAGTAAAAAATGACACTTGTCATCACCATAAAATTTTGGATTAAGTCAAAATTTTAATAAATAATTATCCAAATACTAAATTTTCATATTTGAGTTTAATTTAGTTTAAACTTTTAATAAGTAATTATCAATAAGTAATTATTCAAATACACATTTTATATTAAAGTTGGTAATTATCCAAATACTAATTATAATAATAAGGTTAATATTTTATTCAAGATAATATTTTTATCGCACATATATTATATTTTATTAATATAATATATTTTATTGCATATACTTTAATACTTTAATATAATGCTTATAATACTTTATTCATTATAATATTTTAATTAAATATTATGCATGCAATATAAAAGATTTTATTCTAATTTTTACGAAGTATTTTATGTCAATATAATAAACAAAATCCTTATTTTTCGTGACTAGATTTCTTTTTTTTAACTGCAAACATCCGGTTACCCGGGGGTCTTATCAAACAAACGATGTTACCCACGACACGTTACAGCCGCAGTCCGTACGAGTAACCAAGACCCTCTGTTTTGCACATCCATCCCAGAGGAAACGCACCCCTAAATGCCCACTGTCGTAAAACCTCTACAATTACTGAGAAATTTTTATATAGATATAAAAATACATAATTATCATAGATTATGATTTTATTTAGGGAAATTGGTTTTAAATAATCCAAACTATTAATAATTGGCTGATAATAATCCCAACTGAAGAATTGTTTTTTAGCACTCCTAACTTTCAGACTATTTTCTTCCAATGAGCCTTTTCTAACAGAACTCAAATTCCGTTAAAAATTGGTGACGTGGCACCCTAACTTCGTTAAAATTTTGGTGACGTGGCACCCACCTAGGCTGCCACGTCACCAAATTTTTAACGGAGTTAGGGTTCCGTTAGAAAAGGCTCGTTGAAAGAAAATAGTCTGAAAGTTGGGAGTGCTAAAAACCAATTCTTCAGTTGGGATTATTATCAGCCAATTGTTAATAGTTTGGATTATTTAAAACCAATTTCCCTTTTATTTATAGTTTTTTTTAAGTTAGCCATGTAGCACACGAGGATAAAAAAACTATATATATATATATATATATATATATATATATATATATATATATATAGGGCATGGATAATTTGGAAACCCACTTGAGCCTTGAAAACTCTGAAAACCCTTCATGAGCCATTGATCAAGATCAATGGATGGATGAGATTCAATCTTGATTTTTCTATTTTCTTTTTGATTAATTTTAATACAAAAAAGGTACAAAAGGGCAACATGGTAATCTTACACACGTTTCTCTCTCCTACTTTTTCAACTTCCAATGCACCAATCATTATTATCTCTCCTACTTTTTAAATTTCTCTCTCCTACTTTTAAATTTCTCTCTCCTACTTTTCAATTTACAAGATCTGGAGGTTTTACATATGTAAAAAATGTATTATTGCTATTAAACACTTTTCTTACAGCATTTTACATATGTAAATTATCTTGACAAATGAAATAAAAAATAACAAGTATATTTTATTAATTTATAAGTAACCGTCACAATCAACATTAAACATAACAAAATGTTTTATATAAAATGATAAAAAAAATATATATATAACAAGCTAAAAAATATAAAAGCTAATTATGCTTGAGTTCTTGATAATCATCTTCGTCTTTAATAGAAAATCTTATAACCTACAAAGAAAACAAGTTCATCAGTTTATATATGTAAAAATCACAGCATGTTACATATGTAAATTAAAATATATAACGAGACGTAACAGGAAACAAACATAAATTTACATATGTATCACAAGTTTACATATGTAAATTCAAATAGATATTGAGATGTAACATATTGCTTAAATAATTTTACATATGTAAAATTAGATATCACAGTTTACATATGTAAACTTAAGTAGATAATGGGATATAACATGTTACCTAAGTAAATTTACATATGTAAAATTAGTTTTTATATATGTCAAAGATTATAAACAAGTTTTTATATATGTCAAAGATTATAAACAATTGTTGTTACATATGTAAAAATAAGATATTATATATGTCAAAGATTATAAACAAGTTTTTACATATGTAAACATAATCATATAGTTGCTATCAAACCACACCTTTAGATATTACATATGTAAAATAAGATTATAAACCAGTTTTCGACCTACAAAGTCCAATTACATATATATTACATGTGTAAATAATATGTCACATTAGTTTTTACATATGTAAACATAATCGGATATTTGCTATAAAACTACACCACAAGTAATAGAAAGAATAAAAATTAAAATTACATTTAATTCAAAAGAACATAAAAAACTAAAGACCCGTGAGATTGTAAGGGGTAAAATTACATGTGTAAAGTTATGTAAATATCAGTTTTTACATATGTAAAAGTAAGATTTTACATATGTAAAAGATTATAAACCACTTTTCGACCTACAAAGCCTAATACCACAATTATAAATATATAATAATCATGCATGCAACGTTTAATTACATATGTAAAATCTTACATATGTAAATCATAAAAAGTAGATTTACATATGTAAATCATAAAAACTATATTTTTATGTCTTCTTTATATGTAACATCCATGAATTCAAACTTGTTTATAACTTGCTTTTACATATTAAAACACTTTTGTACAGGATACCACTTTATATATAATTATTTATGAATCTTTTAAGGGGATGCTTCAATGTTTAAAATATTAAAACAATAGTATTACATATGTAATATCATTAAGACGCCTATAGATCATTAATACTACTTGAAAAATTAGCCGACAAATAAATACTTTTGTACAAGATACCACTTTATATATAATTATATATTTATATTAGTAAAATAAATTAGCTATTCTTTAATAATAATCGTGTAGGAAAAAAAAGAGTGATTTTAATAAAATAAAAATACAGATCTTGAATTAATATGTTTATCAAAAACTATTCTCGAATGTGAATATATTATTTAATTCCATGTGTACCTCCACTGCCGGGAGCTTCCGGATAATAATCTTGAATTAATATGTGTACCTCGAATAATAATCATGTAGGAAAAAAAAAGAGTGATTTTAATAAAATAAAATAAAAATACAGATCTTGAATTAATATGTGTACCTCCACCGCCGGGAGCTTCCGGATCTTCAGGAGACGAGATCGTAAATGTAGATCTGATCGTAAATGTAGATCTGAATCAGGAGACGAGATCTTACGCGTGCGTAATAGACGTAAACCGGCCGCCGTCGACGTCGGCGGTGGCGGCCTTAACGGCGGAGCGTGACGACGACGGCGGGAGGACAACGAGGCGGAGCGAGAGTCAAGCTCGCACGGGATCAGCGGCGAGGAGGAGGACGACGGCGGAGACGCGTCGGCGGCGAGGAAGAAGCTCCAATTTAAGCCAAGGTGCTCGGCCCTTCGCTAACAGCGCCGTTCACAGATCTCGACCAGATCCGACGGTACAGCTGTGGTGGTGGTCGGGGGAAGGATTGAATAGCAGAGAAGATGGTGGTCGAGGTGGTAGGTGGCGGTGGACGGTGGTGGGTTTACCCTCGTGCGAAGCTTGTCGGTGGCGGTGGACGGTGGTGGTCGAGGTGGTAGGTGGCGGTGGACGGTGGTGGGTTTACCCTTGAGCTTCAGATCTGCTTCCATTCCATGGTGGGTTTTTAAGAGAGAGAATCCATGGTGGGTTTTTTAGAGAGGAAATTTTGTTTGAAAAGTAAAATTTGATATTTGAAAATTTTGAATGGTCCCTTGTATATAATTAAACTAATCTGACAATAGTAAAAACAATAAAATAATGAAGGGTTAAAATGACTAATATGTCCCTCTTTGATAGAAGACAAAAATGATGAAAAATGGTGATGTGGAGGCTTGTGGAGCCATTGGATGGGTTTCTAGGGTTTTCATAGCTCACAAGGGTTTTCACTTAATACTAAGCCTATATATATATATATATATATATATATATATATAGGGTTAGGTTCAAATGAGAACTTTTTTCTTTGAGAACTTTTGAGAACCATTCTGAGCCACTAATTTTCAGGGGGGGGGGCATTCAAATTCAGGGGGGGGGGGATTTCCTTATATATAACTTGTGGCTCAGAATGGTTCTCAAAAGTTCTCAAACCCAATTGGTTCTCAAATGATCCTCTCCCTATATATATATATATATATATATATATATATATATATATATATATATATATATAGGGTTAGGTTCAAATGAGAACTTTTTCTTTAGAGAACTTTTGAGAAGTAAATTTCAACCACAAATTTCAGGGGGGGCCACTACAATTCATGGGAGGAGGGATACATGTAAATAAACTTGTGGTTCAAATTAGTTCTTTTTAGTTCTTAAAATAAATTGGTTCTCAAATGATCCTCTCCCTATATATCTATATCTATCTATATCTATTTTTTATTCTTTATATATAATAAAAGAAAAGTTTTTGGCATCACAAATTGCCATGTGGCACCACCATATTCATCATCAACAATTTTTCCCGCTAATAGACATCCACACTCCTAATTATGGAAGTGATTCGTATTTCTATTAAAAAAACTATGGATATATATGTCCAA
This sequence comes from Deinandra increscens subsp. villosa, assembly GCA_039602395.1. Lineage (NCBI taxonomy): Eukaryota > Viridiplantae > Streptophyta > Magnoliopsida > Asterales > Asteraceae > Deinandra > Deinandra increscens. The sequence continues at coordinate 26,779,848 of JBCNJP010000003.1, forward strand.
CTTTTTATTTATTGCCTTCTAAATTATTTAATAACCAATTATTTAATTACTAAAGATATAAAAATAAATAATTGTCGTAGATTATGATTGTATTTATATTTTTTTTAAAAAGTAATAGTTTTTATATTGAAACAAGTAGAGGTGCAAATTTCGATTTGAAACAGGAATCGATTCGATTCTAGAATCGATTCGGGCCCAAATCAATTCGTGCAGGAATCGATTCGTGTAGGAATCGATTCGATTCGAGAATTGATTTTAAGGGTGAAATAGGGGAATTGGTGGAATCGATTTCGATTCGGAATTGAAATCGATTCTTATCCGAATCGATTCGTACTCGAATTGGTTTTTAAAAACACTACTAATACTTTATAAAACTTTATAAGTTTAAAAAACATGCATTTCATTGAAATTAAAGGAAAAATATTGCAAAACACAAATTGTTCGAGATAGATAGGTTTACAAACACAAATTTCAAATGCAAAAATACGAAATGATAACACAAACTTCAAATGCAAATACGAAACGAAATGATAGTTTGAGCTTCGAACTACGAGTTTAATTCATTGCCTCCGCCGCCTTAGCTTGGTCTTGTGCTTGTCTTGCATCGGCTTGTTCTTCTTCATCGGAAAGTTTAAGGGTAAAAATGAACCCCCAACAGCTATAGACCGTTTACAACGGCTAGAAATTAGATGGCAACAACTATATTCTAAATCTATACAGAAAGCGTATAAATCGATTTAGAATCGATTCGTGTGGAATCGATTTGGAATCGATTCGTGTGGAATCGATTTGGAATCGATTCGTGTGGAATCGATTCGGGAATCGATTTGGCAGAGAATATCTGGAATAGGTCAAATCGATTCGATTCTTATTGATTCGGGAATCGATTCGAATCAGTTCGAAAATCAATTTGAAATCGATTCCTAATCAGGAATCGATTCCTGATTTGCACCTCTAGAAACAAGGGTCCGATGCAAGTCAGGCCTAACCCGAATGGGCCGGAATGTGATATATGTTTTGTGAGAATCCTCATATGTTGAGCATTCACTAGCCGAAGAAGTCGAGATTAGTGATTTTACTGTTGAATGGAATTATCCATCGAATATTGTTCAGCTACATCGACTTTTGTCCTCGTGTGTGAGTCGTCATTAATGACGTCAGAGAATCTATTTGCTCAAGTTTGTTATATCTTTCCTTGTGTAAGAGCATTCACAGCAGGTTCCCTATCTTTATCCTTATAATTTATATTTTTATTATTATTTTTTCTCTCTCTTCCACTCACAATCATAATTAAATAATACTTTTTATATCTTTATCATTACATTTTCTCTCTCTTCCAATCCCAAATTTTATCAAATCACCAAACTTTTTCTCAAATATACAGATTTTGTAAAGTTATTCTTTCTCCTCTACTCACAACCACTCATAACAAAACCTTAAATTATACAGATTTACACTCACATATTTTTTAAAGAACCTACCGTGAATGCTCTAAGCATGCATTGTAACACTTTGTATGCTCATGATCGTGAAAACTTTTTGATTGATCTATAATCACACAGGGAGATAGAGAGAGTTGTAATCATATTATATCAGTAAATGAAGCATATATATGATTGTTTTATTTATTAGTTCTTATGTTGTATTGAGTGTTTGATTCAATTGTTTCTATGATGAACTCATTTTTAAATGCCTGTTATAATTAATGAATTCGTAGACAAATGAATTTAAGGGGTTGTTTGGTTTACCTTTTAATGAGGTCTGAATGGTAAATCGTTTGAACTATACAGATACAAACTGTTTGTTTGAAACCTCTTAATAAAAAAATCTGAATCGCTAAGGGATTTGTCTTAAAAAATGTCTTATTCATCAAACTCTCTACACAAGTTTTATTCATCCAGACACACGTATTCATTCACCACCTAATGAAACAGATTGAACCAAACAGCCCCTAAGTAATCTCAACACTTACATCATGCTTGCTTTTCTAGAATATAACGTTAGTAAAAAGTTGTTATATAGAAATTGTTTTATGTGGGATTAATAAAAACAAGACAATGTTACGTTCTTATTAATAAGCAACTAACTAACACAATTTATTAGAGGACTCATCTGATTCAAATCTAAATAACCCTCGTTCAAATCTGTCTTTATTGGCTCGAAGCTCTTTCTTTTTTGTCCGATGAGCATATCCATTTAATGATGAATCCGTATTGATGGTTTATTACACAGATTTTTTATGATATGAGATGACTCATAGACCTTACATATTGGAATTCTGTATCATCAATATTCTTTATTATTTTTCTTTCTTTCTCTCATCCTTCCATTTATCCATACCCTTTCTTTTTTATTTCGATTTACAACTTAGAAGCAGATTTTTTAATAAAAAAATATTTCAGTTGCTACAACAATATGAACAATATGTCATATCTTGACTGGTTCTTTGGATCCAGATAATACGAAGTGATGAGTTGGTTATTACTTATATAGTTATTTGTTTACCGGCATATTCGACTGGTAAGATTGAACTTAACTGTCGCAACTACAACCTCGCCATACCGAGGGATCGTGATAGACGTCATCATTTGAACGTTCAGGAGGAGGGTGACCCCCATAAACACGATACGAATCAGGTTCCTAAAAAACAAGACAACGATTAAGTTTTTAATAATAGGTAAGTAACAAATCAAATGTATATTACAGGGCTCGTCTGGTTTAAATTAAAAAAACCGTTGTTCAAATCTGGTAGAGGCATATTTGTTTGTTGTAACGGTCCCGCACCACCCTGGTTCACGAACAACATGTTTAGTAATTTTCATACAAAAACGACAAAAAATAAATAGTACTTTACCTCGTTTGTTTCTTGATTCCTCGTATAGTTCGTATCGTCAATACCAAAAATACCCTCCATATACATGTTCCAAAATGACATGATTACGGTGGTATTATGAATTTAACTGATAGATATTTTTATGTAACCTACAGAAGAAAACTGAGTATGAAATATAGAATGAAGGTTTGAATTCTCGATTTGAGTACGGATCCTTTGAGTATCTATTGGTCGTATTTAACATGCAAAGTCTTGAAAAGTTGATGGGAATTTTTGTCTATGCTGCATATGGTGACTGGTCCAGTATGCGGCATATCAGGTGATATGCCACATACTAATGAGCTGGACTAGACACTAAATATTCCTTTGATTAATGTCGAAACCAATATGTGACATATCACGTGATACGTGACATATTAACGGTGCAAGTTAAAAAAAAAGGTGTAAGTTAAGAATAGGGGGTGTAAGAGAAGCACGACCCTTAATAAGGTCATTAAGTTTTTTAATTATTAAATATGCAATAAAGTTAAATAACAGATTCGAAAATATAAAATCTTACGTTTTCTTTTTCCGTTGAAAGAGAGTAAAACAAAGTTATTAAAATATTATTTTAAATATAAAAACAGGTTTTATCAGGTGGAGTCTTCTTTATTTTCTAATTTCCATCTTAAGTTTTAATGATTAAACTAATATATGGTGTAGAATAAGCCACGAATGTGTAGATTTAAATAATACTTTTTTTTCTCAATATCTTATCTCTTTCTACATTATTGCAACCGAGACCACCGGACTTCATATTTTAAGGCCGGGCGGAGTGGGGCTCGGCTAGTGCGTCGACGCCGATGGCTACAGCGGCAACACCACCGCTGGTGGTGTGGCTTCAACGAAATCGAAAGCCAACGGCTACATGTAGCCGACGATCCTTCTCTTGGCCCAAGGAGACAATGCTGTTGAACGGCTATATGTATTAAAAAAAAATTTAATTTATCTATTTTATTTAATCACTATATATATACAACCAATTCAAACAAATTTCTCACCATTTTTTTTCATTTTTCTTCCACATTTCTTCAACCAAAAACTCAAAATGATGAATCGGTTTCCCATTTTACCACCCGACTCTTCAACCACTTCCGAATCCTCAGACGAAAACATTGAGGATGTTAACTTTCTTTCACTAGTTGTAGCGGCCGCTAAGGAACAACAGGTTCGTCCGCCACTAACAAGAAGATATGTTGAGCGGGATCGTATAGATGCTAAAGAGCGTCTTATGAGGCACTACTTCAATGGAAATCCGGTCTACAACGAGGAGGTGTTCAAGGAAAGGTTTCGGATGTCCAAAAGTTTGTTTCTGAAGATTGTTGCCAACGTCACGACACATAACAATTACTTTGAGGAGGGGATGGAACATGTCATTTTCTTGGTCCGTAACTGTATTGAGCAATAAAAATAGAGAAGTTATGATTGTAAATGTTGGTTTCGTACTTCAAGTAGGTGATTGCATTGCTCGTATTCAGTCTTGATTAAGTAACGACAGATGAATTAGTAGAATTTTAAGAGGGTACAATAAGCATTGCTCTTAATTTATATTATATACAATGAAATTTCTTGATTAATAGTGAACTTTTAGTGTTTCATATTTTGACCACTAAATTTTATATTTGTTATCACTTTGGTGTTCTTTTTTTAGCTTTTGTCATATTTGGCCCTCAGTTTTGAGTAGAATACAGTGTTCGTTTCTTTTTAATTTGCTTTACTGTGGGCGGTGGATTTGATACAGCCTTCTCTTATGCGCAATTGGTTTCTTCTAGGTCATATTTCTCCATCTCTCCGTCAGTCATATTACCATCGCAACTCTTGGTTCTCGCAGCCGTGCCTCCGCCGTTGCTCAGGTAATCGCATCGATCTTTCTCTGTTTTACATCGTTATTTGATGGTGCGATGGTGACGTTGCCTCGATTTAGGGTTTCTGGTCGTCGTATCAGCGGTGATGATGGTGGCTTCAGTTCGATGGTTTGTTGGCTCGATTTAGGGTTTTCCCTCGGTTGTTTCAGCACATAAACATTGCCCAATTCGCAACATCAATGGATCTCTGTGAATCAGTGAAGAACAATAGGCCCTTCTTTGATTTTGGTTTCTCAAGTTCAAGACTGAGGGTAAATAGTTGCAATTCTTTGTGTATATGACTGATTTTTTTTTCCATTTTGTGCTTCCGTTACTCTTCATCTCCGGTGCTTCACTCTGTGAGTTTTATATGATTTTCAATCCTCATTTTGTTTGTAATTGTTTGGGTGCTTTTAAAATCTTTACTTGAGTTGGGTTTCTTACCATAAATTTTGCTCTGCATGTTTGTTTTCTTAATTGTATTTTTTAATTTGTTTCATCTTATTCTTCGTTTTTGTTTTGATCGTTAGATTTTGGTTTTGTTACAACTTAATTTGGGTTTCTTACCATAAATATTGCTCTGCATGTTTGTTTCTTAATTGTATTTTTTAATTTGTTTAATGTTATGTGAATTGGAAATGGTTTTATGTTCGATGGCCATGGAGGCAGATAAGTTGATTGTTTTGATGGTTTTTTGTGGTGCCCTTAAGGTGTTTGATGAAATGCTTATTTTGTTTTGTTTCTTAGGTTAGGTAGCTAAGGTTACACATTATGTTTTGTTGTTTAATGGAAGCATAAAACTTTTCTCTAATTTAGTTTATTAGGTTTTAACTTTATTCAAACTTTTATGCTCTGTTGGTGCTCAATGTTTAACCTAAATACCTATAGTTTTTCTAAAGAAATTGTATCACAGTTTATGCTTGCTTTGTTACATAGTGTTTAAATAAAAAGTTTGAGTTTTAATGGTCTAAATATGAAAAGTTTGTATAGATATTGTTTCAAGCCTATTTGTATAATACCTCCCTTTTCGTTTAATACTCATATATCTCTTCTCCTTTAACTGGTGAGCTGATGGTTCATCATCTTAATCTATTTTTGCATGCCAATGGTTCCTTAATTGATTAGTGACTACTCATCAAATTTCATCAAATGGGCGTTTTTGTGCCTCCATCGTCGGAACATGTTAGTTTAGGGGTTTAATCATTTGATTTTGGTTTTGTATTTTGATTTCATTGTCATTAGTTAAAATTTTACTCAGATACGTTTGTGGTTTGTAATGTGATATTTGATGGATGATTTGTAGATGGTGATGATGAGTAATTGAGAGATGAAAGAGGTTTGGGTGAGATGGATATGTTGGACCATCAGCTGCAGGGATAGAGCCCAAAAGAGGCAAGAATATTTTCCATGATTGCACCTATATGAATTGAGGCATGTTAATCGACTACCTTTGCGTCTTTACTTTGCATGTGGTGTTAAGATTGACGTTGTTGAATTTGCTTTTGGTTGTGCTTATGAATCTGAGATCTATGCAAGCTGAATGAATTTTTGTTAGTATATCATCTAATCATTTCCTGTTGATGTCATGTATGTAAAGGGTAAAATCTAACTGAACTTATATCAACATTGTGCACATTAAGTGTTTGTTAAATTGTCTAGGGCCTTTATGATTTCCTTTTAAGGAAGTTTGGTGTTCAGTAGATGGCCACTTTTTTTTTGCTTATATGTTTAAAAGTTTAGGGAAGGATTGATGATTTACATCTGGAAACCAGTGGCATGGGTTTTATAATTATTCACAGGTTTGCAGGCACAAGAAAATAAAATAATTGTAGAAACTAGAAGTGCTAAGCAAGGTTACTGGTAAGATGATTTCTTTCAATTTGCACTCTTGAATCTTTTCTGGTTTATTTTCCCTGATATAGATGCTGAGTTATTTCACATTTTTTATTTCAGGGAGAATGAAGCACTCCCAGCGGATCTTGCAAGGTTTGCCAACTTCTACAATGGAAAACAACTCCAGGTCATTTATGAAGAATCTCATGCTGAAACACATACCCTCATCGCTGAAAAAAACATGAAGTACACAAGGTAATCTTCTCTGAACCAATTCAAATCAATAGAAAATATAAAACAAATTTCAAAGATTATCTAATATTACTCTGTTTCAAACACTTATCATATTACTACGACAGTTAACTTCTGTTTACTTTTATGTTAACACCTTCATCTTTTCCATAGTCCATATCATACAAGTCATAGAAGTACTAAAAAATCTGCTGGCTTACTATTAATAACTTCTTGCATCTGACACTAACAAAACATTTAAAACATGCAGGTACAGCATAAGCAACTGGAAGGCCTTTGCAAAACAACACCACATTGAGGTTGATCAGAAAATTCGTCTCCAATATCACCTCAACCGAACAACTCTTATCATATCTAAAGAAGAATGATAAAAGTTGCAACAGCAATCATCAGCAGAACAGTTGCAGTCATGTTTTGGAAGTCTTTTGATGCATGTTTTGGAAGTCTTTTGTAAGAAACACCCTACTTTTGATGGCATGTAAAAAAATACTTAAGCATACACAACTCTACTACTACTGTTTACGTTCTGCAATGCTCAACTCTAGCAATTACAAGTCGCTTACTAAGCCCCGCAGCAACGCGCGGAAGGGGTCAACCATCTTGTTTGAAATCAATTAGTATTGGTGTTATGTTAATGGTGATAATTACTAGTACAACAAAGAGGTTTTTAAAAACACCAAGACGGATTGTTCAGATACCATGAGTGAGTCCTATTTGAATAGCGTTATAAAATTGAATTTCTTATATCCTTGCTAGGATAAACGTTTATTTACAATTCATTTAAATTTTTACTCAAAAAGATGATCATTGTAGATGGTTAATATGTAGTAACCAATCTTTATATCAAAGCTAAAACTAAAAGTGCTAGGACAAATGTGAAGCTAAATCTAATAACAATATTTCTTAGATCTTTAAAGTTTTTCTTTTATCTTATGACATACTACAAACAATCAAACATAGGAAATGAAGCTCCCACATGCATGGAGTTCTCGGGAGCAATGCCACTTGGGACTATTGTACACATCCTCACACCGTATAAAAGAATATTTTTACGACTTAAACTCGTAACTTTCAGATCATATGTCATGTTGTTAACGACTTTTTTTTTCTTTTTCTTTATAACTTCAGATAGTGCCATTTTAACTATTTAAGTATTTATTATATAAACTAGAAACCCAAGTTCTTACTTGGTTTCAAAATTTAACAATCTTTTTAGTATCACTAACGATTAACCCATATGCAGATCAATCTCACCCTCCTTTTTCAGTTCTGTAAATGTTTCTTCCTCACCACAGTATTGCATCCTTTCTTCCTAACTCCAACGCCAGTTTAGTTCAGTCGATAACTATTCCAGCATCTACAGTTCGTCAGTTCCTGATCTGACCGGTTGGTCCGGTCTATTTAGGGATGGTAATGAAATCCAAACCCGAGGAGAAAACCCGAAACCCGACACACATGGGACGGGTAATCGGATATGGGTCCGGATATGAGATTACTTTGAATTTTTTCATGGGTATGGGACGGGTATGGGATTTGATGATATATCCGCTTACCCGTCCCGATTACCCGATATTATATACCCGTTTACCCGATTATATACCCGCTATATTTTCTTTGTTTTATTTATTTATTTTAATTATATATTGTATGATTTTATTTATCTATTTTTTATTTTTATCTATAATACTAAGTTATTTGTTAAAAACATTGATTTACATATTATTGAACTTATATATGTTTAGTTATTTGAGATATTTTATTATAATTATGATAAATATAAATTAATAGTTAGCTGATATACACCCGACGGGTATGCCATAAACCCACGGGTATACCCGATACCCAATGGGTAAATACCCGCTAGAAACCCGACGTGTTTTGGGTCGGGTATGAGATAAACTTTTATAACCGGATATGGGATTGAGATTACTCAAACCCGCCCCATTGCCATCCTTAGTTCTATTCACGAAAGCATTGAATTTTACTTTATAACATTGAAAACACTTGCAAAGTAAAGGGTCGAATTGCAACTTCCAGAAATTACAGGGTCTAAGGCATGAATAAGAAACCTGACGAACCGAGAAAACCCCCCTCCTTATCCATGGAGTTTTGGGTTTTAGTCCTAATTTGATGATGGTTTCTACCTCTGGTTGAAACATCAACACAGAAACCTACTACAATCACACACAGTTAACACACACATTTTCACACACAATCCCAAAATCATGAATACTTTGATGGCATTCAAGTTATCGTCTGTCTCATCCGGTGTCCCACCAATGCCTGCACATTCTTCAATTTCATTTTCTGCAACGAAATTCTTTCTTCCTGTAAAGATTTCTCGACGCCGATTCACATTCCCAAGTACAATTTTCTTTAGGGCTTGCAATTTGGGTACCTGTTTAGACACGATAAGACCTGTTTAACAAAAAATACACTATGCAATTTTTTACTTTTTTTAAATTAACTATTTTTAGTATTTTAGGGTTCACCATTTAACCTTTTTGATACATAAAACATATAACTGTCATGCTTAAACTACCAAAACCAAGTGTTAAACGAGTCATTTTCATGTTTGATACTTGTGTTAATCGCGTCATATCAAACCTGTTTAACACGATAAGACACGATTTGCCAGCCCTAATTTTCTTGTAATTTATTGGTTTCGCCTTTGTCTTTTTTCGATAAGAAATACTGATAAAGTTCATATTATTTAAAAAAAAATAGTTGTTTATTCCCGTGTGTTACATGGGTGACTTTTATAAAAAAAACTATAAATACAATCATAATCTACGACAATTATGTACTTTTATATCTTTAGACTTTAGTAATTAAATAATTGGTTATTAAATTTAGAAGGCAATAAAGAAAAAGTTGGATATATATATCCATAATTTTTTTAATAAAAATACGAATCACTTCCATAATTAGAAGTGTGAATGTCTATTGGCGGGAAAAATTGTTGAGGATGAATATGATGGTGCCACATGGCAAATTGTAGTGCCAAAAACTTTTCTTTTATTATATATACTGTTTGGTCATATTAATAAAAGTAGAATTATTTTTTTTTCATTTATGAATACAGTTGGGTTATACTTGTTTTAAGTTTTAGTTTAATGTAGTGTGGTAATTGAGCGTAGCTGCAACTTCGTAAATGACCAAATATAGGATAATCAATGTAAATGAGAAGTGAAATTGAAATAGATGTAAACCAAAACATAAACAATCAATCATAGTAGTTATATGATGGAAGTACAAGGAATAGAACCAAAGTAAAAGAATGCAGAAAATTGGTTAAGTATGGGGAAAACAGCCTGGAGCCCTGGAAAATAGGCTCCAGGCATATCGCCTGGGACGACTTGAGCTCCATGCGATAAGCTTGGAGCAACTGTCCAAGATTTCTTCTTTGTTTCTTGTTTCAAATGATGCATTGTTGCGGTTTCATTTTGCAATATTGTCGTTCTTTTAACCTTAATTATATTATAATATAAATGCCATAACACATTTTATCATACATAAAATAGAAAGAGAATCCCTTCAAGCTACCTCCAGAGATCGAATCATTCATTGAAACGACGTATGCTTTTAAGATCTTTGTTAGTGAAAAACATATAAGCAAGATTTATAAAACCTACACAATCAACACCTTGACATCGGATAAAAACATCATCAAAGCTTTCGAGGACAAGTATATTAATAACCATATGTGATAACATATCTATACTACTATATAAAGGGTTGTGTGATGAAGGTGGAGCTCGAATTGGTGGGATCATAAAAGTGGAGACGCATTGCTGGATGTGCTACAGAACTTGGTGCTTAAATTTCACATTTTGTAATCTGTTATTATGCTACATGAAGTTCTATATTGCTCATCATTTAACACCATTTAATCCATTTGCAGACAAATGCAGATTTACATCAGGTTTGTTTCTGCTTAATTTAGCAATGCAGATTTACACAAGGTTTGTTTCTGCTTAATTTAGATGTCACAAAACGGGTAGGTTGGATAACGGGTCAGGTTGACCCGAAACACTTTTTTTTCTTTCTTTTTTTTCCAAAGTGTTTCGGTTTTATATAAACAATTAGAATAGAAGAGTGTTAAATACAATTATGAAAATTGGATTATTTAAGTAATATTTTAACTTAAAAAAATGATACAGGACTTTCTATGTTTTTATATTACACGATGGCCTATTTGACGAGTTTCATTTATGTTATTTGGTTTTTTGTTTGCATTTGATTAATTTGTCTCGACAAATTTGGTTGGAGGTATACTGTGTACGCGTAAGGTCCAGAAGTGGTCAATAAGGTTCATTGATATTATACTTTCTTCACATTTTGTAATCTTTTATTAATTGTAGTGGGTTAATAATATTGGTGGCCCGCAAGAAAAAAAGGGATGAAAGTCTCACTGTGTTTGTACCCCCCAAGGTAATATGTGCAACAGTAAGTTCTTCACATATTTATCGCCTCTTACTTTCTAATAAAGAAACTAAATATTTTGGTAAAGAAAACATAAAACTAAATTCTGATCAAATAAAGTGAGTACATATTTAATTTGGGTTTGTGTAGATGATTTCATGATTTGGTACTATATATAAATTTGATATAATCTGCACTATTTCAATATTCAGGTTTGTATACAATCAGTAAATGAGTATGAATATACAATGTCTGAACAAACCTCGTTTTTGAAAAAGATCATCTTTACCATAAGATTCACTTGTACTAGCCTAAATAAAAAGTTTTTATACTAATTTACTCAAGATGAAAACTATCATGGAGTATATAGCCTTGGTTGTAGAGTTTACTATATAGGGTTATAAATTATGTTTCTTACAAGACTAGACGGGTTGGTAAATGATAAATCATCAAAGAGATTTTAAAACATCGGATCCGAGACCCTTCTACTTTAATTAAAAAGTTTTTAGATAAGTGTATATGTCTCGTATTCCCATCTCCCTTGTAGACATTTTTTTATTATATTTGTTAATAGTAGTAAGCAACGGTGAGATGTAGCGTTAGTTGGTTAAAGTAAAAATCCATAGTTTATAGAAAACAAGTACAAAAGATGTGCAAAATTATGAACCATGCAAGGGTCACGTGTTGAGAAAGTTTGTAAAAGAATGTTGGAGAAAATGTGGTTACACAATCGATTGTGGGAACCGTGTGGTACAAAATGTGGTGATGAGGATGGTTCAAATTTAAAACATCTTGAAACAGCTCACGAAGACCATCTGCGTCATCTATCTTCCGTTTTGTTGCTTCACTTGCCAACGCTATAATCACGTCATGCCTATTGGAATATATGGAATTTATTGAGATATGAGAGAGAGAGGTATTAGAGATATTGTGATAGGAATAGTTTGATTTAGATTCCTAATTTGTAGTTATCTTCTCGTACAAGTCATTGTATTCTCCCTATATAAAGGGTGCTCATTATCAATAATATTAACGATTATTTACGCATTCCATTATCTTTCATGGTAATCAGAGCTTAGGTTCAATTTTCACCACACCGAAAAATAAAGACCCAAGACAGGGCGGTGTGCCTTCACCGCCACCGCCCTGTCCACCACCGCTGTTATTTTCTTTTCTTTTTTTCGCTCAAATAAAGCTTCACCACTCTGATCGGTGCACTCAAACAAAAAAAAAATTCTCTATTTGTTCTCATCCAAAAGAAAGCAAAGTGAAGTCTGGAATTTTTCGTCTGGCTATTGCAACTCCTGGAACAATTGGTTTTAATTTTCTTTATATTTTCTTTTAGTTTATTTCAGATCTACGGATCGAAAATCGTGGTCTTCGGATCTAAAACTCCAAAAATTCGGATCTATGGAATTTATTGGTTTTTAATTTTCTTTATATTTTCTTTTAGTTTATTTCAGATCTACGGATCGAAAATCGTGGTCTTCGGATCCAAAAAAAATCGTTGCTTGGTTACGATCAGCAACCTTGTTTTTTTTTTTTTTTTTTTTTTAAATCTTTATTTTATGTCAAGATCGACTGATCAAAGAGTTACCTTCGGGTCTCGAATCAAAAACCAAGAACACCAAGGAGTGCAACCATAAGGAATAAAGATGACCGACTTCAAGCAAACTACGAATTTGGCTAAAGTTCAGATTCTGAAGACAGTTGAAGCACAATCATGGACGGATATTGAAGCTAGTTTTATTATTTATTGTTATTTATTTTCTAGTCTGAGCGTTCAATTCTCTACTGCTCTGACTACGGGGGAGTATTGGAATATATGGAATTTATTGAGATATGAGAGAGAGAGGTATTAGAGATATTGTGATAGGAATAGTTTGATTTAGATTCCTAATTTGTAGTTATCTTCTCGTACAAGTCATTGTATTCTCCCTATATAAAGGGTGCTCATTATCAATAATATTAACGATTATTTACGCATTCCATTATCTTTCAATGCCGAGCACAGGGATCTTCAACGTCTATTGTGGCGAGCCCAACTTTATCAACGATATCAACGATAGCTTCATTAACCATATCATTCCGCAGCTTCAAAGTATTGATTTGAACATTTTTAGAAAAATGGATTTTATAGCATGCATACCTCATTGTTTTTTTTTTAAATTGAACAACCAAGCACCAACTGAAAGTTTTAAGGAATTTAGTTTGACACAAACACCCTTTACCGCTTCATCAAACAAAAACCAAGTTAAGAGCAGTACCTTTCATGCTGAATTTGACATTTTACCTCTCAAGGAAACATATCCTCCATAAAAAATTGCTTGTCATGACATGAAGATACGTCTCCTAAACTGTGCCTGGAACAATCACTTATCAACAAACAAATTAATAATAAAAATGTTAGTGATAATCCTCCTTGACTGTTCCTGCACATAGTGAGAGATTAGTTAGCCATTGGTACCCAGGCCATTGTTTTTCTGGGTACACCTGAGGAATCAATAAAAGATACTTCTTGTAAGAACATCCCCTTTGAGAAATCAGGAAGTTGGGATGGAGCTGCCTTGATTTTTGGTTTCCAAGTTCCAGGTGATTTAACATTTGTTTTAGTCACTTTTGGAGTTGTGACTTTAGGTATTTCAACCTTCTTTGTTTTAGATTCATTTTTCAAAACAGTTTTTGTTTTAGTCACCTTTGGAGTTGTGACTTTAGGTATTTCAACCTTCTTCATTTTAGAATCATTTTTCAACACAGTTTTAGTTACCTTGGGAGGGGTAACTTTGGGTTTTTCATGCTTTGGTTGTTTTGAAAATGGTTTCTTCACCTTTTTCTGAAAATTTTGCGTAACTTGGAAAGCTGTTGTTTTGATTTAAAGATTTTCTTTCAGCTTTGGCAGCGCCCCAATGTTGATCAGAGGGTTTAACCTTAGGAGCAACAGTCTTCCTTGCCTTAGGTGTTTGCACCATCATTGGCTTAGACTTTACAGACTCCTGAGATGAAACCCTTTGACTTTTCGGAAAATAGGGTTCATAGGGGCGATAAAGACAGTTTCTAGCAATATGACCAGCATGGCCACAATTAAAGCAAGTCTGCTTCTTTAGATAGAAGTCAGACGTGTACCCATTTGTCTTTGGTGGCTGATATGGAGCTGGTTTGCCTTGTGTCTGCTTCTTTGCTTTGACTGCAGCTTCAGATTTGACTTTCTGCTGGTTTGTCGAAGCCTGTGTTGAACCTGTCTTTACTGTCTTCGTGCTTCCTTGATTCTTTGACGTTGAAGCACCATTCTTGCAATTACAACGGCAACTGCATGATCCAACTGAAGAAATGGGAGACACAACTACTCCCTTGAGTTTTTCATTCTTCACTCCAGCTGTTGGTTTCATACTCGGATGCTTGATGGTGATCTTTGGCCTCTTAACTTTAGCTTCACTTCATCACTCCATCGGTTATTCCCTTGAACTTTGAGGAAAAGGATGGTAAGTCATATCCAATATCTGGTTCTTGGTCAAACATTGATCCAGACGTCATAAAGATCTTCCCCTCAGGCCGTGTCGTCAAGATCACCTTTTCCCTTTTGACTTCGTCAATTACTTTGAAGTATGGGGTTTCAATTTTAGGATATGGTTTCAACTCTATCCCAGCATCATCAGACTCAGAGTTATGACACCTGTCATATTTCTGGCACTCAGCATCATTGTCTGATATATCCTCTACTCTCCCTTCACCATAAGTCATGTTTGCCTCATTATCAATTTCTTCTTGAGTCAACGGTGTAGTTCCAACCAAGACACTATCCAAAGGAGGAGCAGCTTCTTTATAATCAGACTTGATTCGTTCAACTTGATCCTCACTAAGAAGTATTCCTATAATGTCTCTGGGAACTGGTGGAGGAATAATGTTGTTTGCAGACAGAGACTTATCAGACTTTTCTGACCCAAACCCAGTTTTATCTTTCCCAACTTGACCAGTTACAACAGCATGTGACAATTCCTTTCCAGCATCGAGCATTCGCTGATTTCTTTCCTGATTGCAATCATACTTGACCTGCAGCTCATCATATTTTTGTTGCAGTTCAGTTAATTTCTGTGTCAGCTCAGATATCTCAATCCTAGCCCGATCATATAAAATAGTCTTCTCCGTTGCTAGCTTTTGATATTTCTCAATGTCTAGTTTTTGGGCTTTTACTTTCTCTTCACTCTTTTCCCACCTACCTTTAAATGAACTCCTAGAACATTGCATGTCAAAAAGTTCGATTTCAGCATTTTTCCAGAGTTGTCTTAAGCCAGGAATTAATCGAGCACAAGTAGGATTGGGGCATATCTTAGTTTCGTCTACTTCAGCTGCGAAAGCATCCTTGTTCTCAACCATATTCTTTTCTTCAACCACTGAACTCATTTTCTTTCTTTAGATATGCAGCTTCTGAAAATTTTGAAAAATCGGCAAAAATGCAAAATCGGTAAAAGTACTATTCAAAGAATAGTGTCAAAAACTTAAAACGCGAAAACGGAGGCCTTCGGAGTGGAATTTGGGGGTCCAAACGAGCTCCCTTGGACGTTAGTCAGGGGTAATTCTGGGGCTCGGTGTCACGAACGTCGTGTTAAAATTTAAGCCTCTAACTCCAAACGAGTCAAAAGTTATGTACCGTTTCCGTGAAAGTGTGAAATAGTGACTTTTTGCCGTAGACCAACCCTGTTTACGATCGTAATCACCTGTTTACGATCATAATCACCTGTGGATCGTAAACTCCTCTAGTCATAATCACCTTCAGTTATAAACACCTTTAGTCGTAAACACCTTCAGTCGTAAACATAAACTTAGAATCGGAATCTCAATCATAAACTCAATCATAAACACCGCGAGTCATAAACTCAATCGTAAACTCATAAAAATGCTATCTTGAAGTCGTAAACAGCCTGTTGACGAAGAACACGAAGAACACTAGATCGTAATCACTAAGAAATGCCCAGAACGAGTCGTGAACACCTCAACCAGCCCAGAAACAGATCGTAAACACTGAAGAATAGCACTGAAAAGTCGTAATCTCCAAGAACAGCCCAGAAATCTTCAAAAAATTCAAACTTTTTCCAGCAAAAACTTGAATCCAATATCGTGAGAACCTCGAAACACACGTTTCTTGGCTCTGATACCAATTGTTGGTCCAGAAAATCTACCAAACACGATATTGATATCTCAACAAGTGCGGAAACCTTGTCGAGATTGATTCAAGAGAAAGATGATATAAGAGACTTGATAAAGAAGATAAGCAACAATAAAAATCAAATCTTGAATGCAAAATGATTAATCTTTCATTAACTCGAAGAACTCGTAAACACAAAGATGAGATAAATCGTAATCAAAATCCTGTGAAAGTCATCAACATGAGGGTTTATATAGTACCCATTACAAACCCTACAAACTAATCATAAACGCAAGAGGAACCGGCCTAAACCCAAGCCCACATCGTAAACAAGTAGACTCCCTAAATCGTAAACAAGCCAAGCCCAGATGCAATCATAAACCATGCCCAATAGTCTAAAGCTAAAGCCCAAAGATCTAATGTTCATGCCTCTAAAGTATAGCCCAACACCTAAGTTGATATCGATTTGAGCAATACAATTGATGAATAGTGAAACCCTCGTGCAAGTAAAACGCAATGAAAAGTCGAATGAAGTTCTTACCGGATAAAGATATCGCAAAGAGATTGTAATGCTTGAGAAATTAATTGGAAGATGAAGATTAGGAACCAGAGAAAATGAAAAGCCTCCACGGAGAATGAAGGTTCGATTACTGAAAAGTCGAATGAAGTTCTTCCAGCGTTTTTGGTTTTTGTTTTTTTTTTCTTTTTCTTTTTCTTTTAGTTTTGTTAACGATCATTTTTTGATCCATAAGTGATGGTTACCGCACTCAAAACTTCAGCCCGCTCAAAACCTCTCTCTAATTGATCGTTCGTTTTTACTCTAATTGATCCGTGTTTTCAAATGTTCTTTTATTTTGCTTCTACTCGTAGATTGAAATCAAATGGCTCATGTTTTTGAGCTTTTAACATATTAAGTCGATACAAGCACGAGAAAACGTGCCTTGAAAATCAACATGTGTTTGTTCCTTTTGCCTTTGACACCTTTGGGTTCCTCGCTCCGGAGGTTGTGAAAACACTCAGTAGAGTCCAACGGGTCATGCATGGCAATGTGGTGACCCCTGGTGCTAGGGATGTTGCTTTCACACGGCTTAGTTTTGCAATTCAGAAGGGCTTGGTGGCGCAGCTTGTTGCCCGCCTCCCCTGTTTGTTGGAGTGATTGTTCTTTTGTATTTGTATTAATCTTCGGTGGTTTTAAAAAAAAATCTTTTGGCAACCAAAAAAAATTGGTCAAAGCAAAACAATGAATAAAATAATAATCACAAACAAAATGTTGCAAACTTTGAAACGCAACCAGACTTTAAAAAAATTTAACCGGCCAAAATTGTTTAATTTTTTTATTTATTAAGCCTCTATTATACGAAATACGTTTTTAGAAAAACCCGAGATACTTAGGATAAAATAAAAAATAGAGTTTTGACCACAAAGTCAAACCATACATGAATAAATTTTTAGAAATGAATTTCAACAACTTTGACTAAAAACGCATGAAATTAAAAATATATATTTAACACTAATAAGCCATAAAAATAGGGTTTTATAAAAAAATTGAAACGCAACCAGACTTTAAAAAAAATTTAACCGGCCAAAATTGTTTAATTTTTTTATTTATTAAGCCTCTTATTATACCAAATACCTTTTTAGGAAAACCGGTGATACTTGGGATAAAATAAAAAATAGAGTTTTGACCACAAAGTCAAACCATACATGAATAAATTTTCAGAAATGAATTTCGACAACTTTGACGAAAAACGCATGAAATTAAAAATATATATTTAACACTAATAAGCCATAAAAATAGGGTTTTATAAAAATACATTCTATTACTAAATTACTAAACATATAAAAACTTTTGTTTATCTAGTTCTTGGTTTGTGAATGACTTCAAAGTAAGAACCTGATTCTTTAGCCTCTTCCGTGTTCTCATTTACAAAAAGAAAAAGAAAAAAAATCCTTATAGTCAAGATAGGAGGAAAGAGATGATATGATTGATAGATAGGAAGGTAGGTAGGTGGCGTGTTATCGCATCGGGAAATTTTGCAGCAGCTATTATGTTGCCTACGAAGTGAAATTAAAAATATATATTTAACACTAATAAGCCATAAAAATATGGTTTTATAAAAATACATTCTATTACTAAATTACTAAACATATAAAAACATTTGTTTATCTAGTTCTTGGTTTGTGAATGGCTTCAAAGTAAGAAGCTGATTCTTTAGCCTCTTCCGTGTTCTCATTTACAAAAAGAAAAAGAAAAAAAAATCCTTATAGTCAAGATAGGAGGAAAGAGATGATATGATTGATAGATAGGAAGATAGGTAGGTGGCGTGTTATCGCATCGGGAAATTTTGCAGCAACTATTCTGTTGCCTACGAAGTCAAAATTAAAAATATATATTTAACACTAATAAGCCATAAAAATAGGGTTTTATAAAAATACATTCTATTACTAAATTACTAAACATATAAAAACCTTTGTTTATCTAGTTCTTCGTTTGTGAATGGCTTCAAAGTAAGAAGCTGATTCTTTAGCCTCTTCTGTGTTCTCATTTACAAAATGAAAAAGAAAAAAAAATCCTTATAGTCATGATAGGAGGAAAGAGATGATATCATTGATAGATAGGAAGGTAGGTAGGTGGCGTGTTATCGCATCGGGAAATATTGCAGCAGCTATTCTGTTGCCTACGAAGTCGAATATTAAAAATATATATTTAACACTAATAAGCCATAAAAATAGGGTTTTATATAAAATACATTGTATTACTAAATTACTAAACATATAAAAACCTTTGTTTATCTAGTTCTTGGTTTGTGAATGGCTTCAAAGTAAGAAGCTGATTCTTTAGCCTCTTCCGTGTTCTCATTTACAAAAAGAAAAAGAAAAAAAAATCCTTATAGTCAAGATAGGAGGAAAGAGATGATATGATTGATAGATAGGAAGGTAGGTAGGTGGCGTGTTATCGCATCGGGAAATTTTGCAGCAGCTATTCTGTTGCCTACGAAGTGAAATTAAAAATATATATTTAACACTAATAAGCCATAAAAATAGGGTTTTATAAAAATACATTCTATTACTAAAGAGTTGTTATAGAAGACACTCACCTGTTTGCTAAATTCACCATTTTCCTACGATCGTTTCAGTCCAAACGACCGTTTCTGATGAAACGGCCGGCCACGTGTCACGATGACGAAACCTTAAAATTCAGGGGGGGCCCTTTCTAACGACCGTTTACTATGAAACGATCCCGAAACGATCGTTTCACGTCAAACGACCGTGCGGTTTGGGTTTTTTTAGTAAAAGTTGTGGGTAGCCTTTAGCCACAGCCTTACTAAATTACTAAAAATATAAAAACCTTTGTTTATCTAGTTCTTGGTTTGTGAATGGCTTCAAAGTAAGAAGCTGATTATTTAGCCTCTTCCGTGTTCTCATTTACAAAAAGAAAAAGAAAAAAAAATCCTTATAGTCAAGATAGGAGGAAAGAGATGATATGATTGATAGATAGGAAGGTAGGTAGGTGGCGTGATATCGCATCGGGAAATTTTGCAGCAGCTATTCTGTTGCCTACGAAGTACGAACAACCATTGAAATATCCCATTTTTTTTATTGGTAAATTTGGATCACTGACGGGGGTATTACCCACCAACACGTTCATCTCCAATCCCCATTAGGAGGAAACTCAACATAGGTGAAAACCCCCTGGCCAACTTGTAATTTTCATTTTTTATTTTTTGTTACAAGTGGGACTTGAACCAAAGACCTCCTCATTATCTACAATGTTTTTGGATACCTCCCACTAACCAACTAGGTTAGGCTAGAGATCATTGGTTGAAATATCTCTGATTTATTTACCAATTGCATATATCCCTAAGGCTACGGCTTTTCAAAAAGCTCGTGACTCGGAACTCGCTCGAAGCTTGTTTGGATTTAGCTCGGAAAAATCTCGCTTGATATCAATGTTTTAAAAACCGGTTTTAAAGTTGAAATGGAAAAGTTTTCGGGGCCGGTTCGACCGGTCGGACCGGTTAGACCGGCCGGTTCAACCGGTTATGGGATTTCAATACATAGTTTTATAAAACTGCTAATAAAACTTGTAAATTCCAACAAAATAGTTAAAATATAATTATGATATACTAAAAAATAATATCAAATAGATATTTCACAACAAAATATAAGTTTTAAATAAGGATGAGATCGGTATCGTATCAATCCCGTACCGGTTAGTTCCGATTTTGAATTTGAGAAAAAAGTCGCCATTTATATTATTAGGCCTTGTAAACATACTTTTCATTTCAATGTATGATCTCTTATTGTTATACAATATTAAAAATCATGTTATTATTGTCACTACATAGAATTTTAAAAAAACAATGCAACTAATAAAAAAAACTTCTAGTAATCAAAAGAAAATCTTAAGTGTGGAGGACCGGCGAACGCCGGTGATTGATCGGGGAAGAAGACCGGAAGGGGGGTTGGGTTTTTTTTTTAATTAAATTAACTTTAGAAAATAATATTATTTACTCCTAAGGTTTATTTAAATAAAACAAGTTTATATAATGACACTATTAGTCCTCCACACTAACGGTGTTAGTTTTTTAATGAAAAGGATTATTAAAAATAACAGGGTGTAAAGGAATGATCGTTTTTTACCAAAAAATTACTTGGGATTATTATTCGCCAATCGGGAATATGTAGGATTATATATGTCCAATTTTCCTATGTTAAATTATGTTATTATTGTCACTACATAGAACTTTAAAAAAACAATGCAACTAATAAAAAAAACTTCTAGTAATCAAAAGAAAATCTTAAGTAATATAAGATACAAGAAGAAATCATCCAAAGTTTTAACATAACTAAAAAAATCCACACATGACTTATGAGTTCCAAACAATATGTGGATTTTTTTTATTTCTTTTAATGTGACATAAACCTTCGTATGTTTCAACCTATAAAAGTAAGTAGTAAAAAACTAGATCCTAGCATCACGATAAAAATGTAGAAATATATAAAAACAATTGATTAATGAATAAATCAGAAAACTTTTTTGGGGTGAAAAAAAAAAGATTGAACAATTTATTTTTCTATAGTAACTATTAACTAACCTAAGAATTAAGAAATAATAGTTAATGTTTAAAAATTCGTGAGAGACGATCTATATACCGGTATCATTCGGGAAATACCGGTTTTTTACCAGTAACAGTACCGCTTAGTACCGGTTTTAAAATTAAGAAAAATCAAGTACCGATACCGGCACCGTTTAGGTTCGGTCGGTCCCTGTTCGATACCGATACCGGTATTCGGTACTAAAAGTTCATCTCAAGTTTAAAACTTTAAAAAATAGAGCCCAGCCTTAAATTTTAATTACATATTTCTCCTTTGGCAAAGAAAATTACACAAGTACTCTTCTCAAATTTAGGAAAAAGATATAAATGTTTTTTGCAATGTTTTAAAACCCGGGTCGAACCGGCCGGTTCAACCGGTTCGACCGGGAACCGGCCCCCTTCCCGGTTCTATAAATAAGCGGTTTTTTGGGTTGAACCGACCCGGTGTGAACCGGCCGGTTTTGGCGGTTGAACCGGTTCAACCGGTTACACCGAACCGCCGGTTTTGGCCTTTTTTTAAAAAAAAAACCGTAAACCTAAATAAAGAACGGGAGACTGCTTTTCTTTTCTTTTCATCGAGAACCCTAGCTGCGCTGCCTGCTGCTACCCTGAGCTTTCATCGACCGCTGCTGCTCACCCTGAGCTTTCATCGACCGCTGCTGCTTTGCTGCTATGCTGCTGCTCACCGCCTCACCCTGATCTTCTCTTCATCTACCCCTCAATCGATTTCAACTCAATCGATTTCACCAAATCGATTTCACCAAATCCGAATGTCTCAGTCTCAGTCTGAACCTCAAGTATGTTTTATGTTTTAGATCTTGCATTCTTTGTGTATTATCATGTTTTAGATCTTGTATTTGATTATGAACTTACAGAATTCATATACTTTGAACCTCAAGTATGTTTTATGTATTTTGTTTATGAACTTACAGAAGTTCATATACTTTGAACCTCAAGTATGTTTTGTGTATTTTGGTATATGGAAAACGTGTCAAACCATTAGGCTGACCCTCAAGTATGTTTTGGTATATGCTTTGTTTATGAACTTACAGAACCTCAAGTATACTATTTTAAGGCTTTGTTTTGTTAAATAATGGCTTCTTTCCCTTTGCTTTTAGCTTATGTTTTATCTTCATCTTTTATAATTAAAGATTAGCTTGAACTTTGAAGATGTGGATCGAATTAAAATGGTGACAGTTTAAATGGATTAGATCATACCTTTTGTTTAGTCATATATAAAAGTTTGTTAAATAAACATGGGTAATAATATTGTATGAATGAAATATGGAAGAGTAGAGTTATAAATTTTATCAAAGTTTAGTTTTTTAAGTTTAGTTAAATAAACATGGGTAATAATATTGTGTATTATCAATTTATCATATGTGTAATCTTATGAATTATTGAAATCTATATATCTCAATCTAAATCTCATTCTACTGTTCATTATTGGTTTTCTTTGCAGAGTCAATCTCAATCTCAATCTACAGTTCAGTCAAGTGTAAGAAAAAAAACAGATAAAGCTTGGGACTATGTAGATTCACATGAAGATGAGAATGGGAAAAAAGTTTTCGTATGTCGTTTCTGTGATAAAATTATGCGTGGTGGTGGTATAAATAGAGTGAAAAGACATCTTGCACACATTAAAGGTGATGTAGGATCTTGTGCTAAGGTACCAGCGGATGTCAAATTTACTATGCAAGGTATTATTAAAGAACAAGAACAAAAGTCAAAAAGAAAGACTAGTGAGCTTGAAGATATCTTGGATGAAGATGAAGAAGATGATGAAACACAAAGAAAGAACCAAGCAAGAAAGGGGAAAAAAACATCCACATCAACCATGCATCCTTTCTTTACAAAAGGTACAAACGATTCTACTCAACCCTCTATTAAAAAAGCTATGCAAACTAAGGAAAGATTGCATGATGTTGACTTGGCCCTTGCAATGTGGTTCTATGATTCATGTATACCAATGAATGCCTGCAACTCTCCTTATTTTCAAGTTGCAATAGATAAAATTGCTACCATTGGTTATGGTTACAAAGCCCCTAATTATCATGCTTTGAGGGTCAATTTGTTGAAAGATGCAAAAACTCAGGTTTCATGTTTAATAGAATCGTTTAGAAGTCATTGGATTGAAAGTGGGTGCACAATTATGAGTGATGGGTGGAGGGACATTAGGCAACGTCATCTGATTAATTTCTTGGTTTATTGTGAGAAAGGGATTTCATTCATTAAATCTGTTGATGCTTCTGACATAGAGAGCAATTCTTCTAACTTGTGTAACTTATTTGCTGAAATTGTTGAAATGGTTGGGCCAAAAAATGTAGTTCTGATGTGTTCGGAATGTACTCTAAAAGATAACTATTAATACCTAGACCTAATCCTAGACCTAGACACACCTAATTTTACCGAAACTCCTAAAACTAAACCGAACCCTAAAGGCAAGTGTACCTATCGGTGGCAGTATAGCTACAGAAGACCGAATATCGAACCCTAAGGACACTATTCTAGCTAGACACAACCTAGGACTCTATGAATGGGAAATTTGAGAAATTGGTTTTCGAATTAAATTAACTAACTCAACTAACTAATTAACTAACAAACAGAAAGCAAGGACCTTTAGAAACAATCAGATACGAGAAAGACACCACCTAGACCTAGAATCCCAACCAATACCTACAACTTAATCTGGCTATGACAACTCTGATGGAAGCTAATTCACCTTTTAAGTCCTTCTTAGCTAATTGACAACTCTAACGCTCGAACAAGCGGTTCACCTTTTAAGTCCTTCCCACTTCAACTACCCTAGAACACCCTCGAAACAATCTAAGGCACCCTAAACTAGCCGGAGCTACCTCTAATTCCTACAACTGACACGACTAGCAAATTAGCTAACAACCCTAGGGAATTTCCTTCTGGGACAATTTTATCCTAGGTGATTAACCAACCCAACTAGCCGACAATCTATTACCTTTTGAGTCTCTAGATAGGCAGAATATTAAACTCACAACAATGATAACCAATTAATTCTATGATCACTAAGTCTAGCAACCACAATCAATAGCAAGCACAAAACTAACTATCAATTTATCTAACTCAAACCGAAAGACATTCGCAAGCCAGATAAGAATTAACCAACAATCAAAATTATAATTTTAATACGCACATGCATACAATTGTAGAAAATTAGTGGAATTGAATAGAGTGTCAATCCATCACAAGTTTGTCATAAACCAGACAAAGTTATAAATATCAGTTGTTCATCATAACGGTCTAGGCGGTGAAAGCGAATTAGCCAACCACCATAATTGTATTCAAGAACACTAGATCCAAATTAAACCCTAGTAACACGATGTAAACTAAGATCCAAACAAAAAAAAATAATGTTCAAGAATAAAGAAACAACTAAACCGGATTGCTCTAAATTTTGTTGCTCGCTTCGGTTTCCCTTCGATCCGTCCCGAGTTGCTTTCGTCCGTAGCTTCTGAATGTTTTTGTTTTCGTTCGAATGATGTGTCAGCCGCCTCGAATTAATGTTGGACTTTTTGTATTTATCTCTAATTGCCGTCCGAGAGTTTTATCCCTTCGTAGGGTTCTTTTTTCTTTTTTTTTTCCCTCTCAAAATTAATTCCGTCCGCTATAAATCAATAAAGTCGGTTTCACCGACTTTTATTTTTTTTCTCCGTCACAGCAAATTCAATGCAAATCATATTTGCTTCAATTTAGATTCCATAATTTCGATTTAACCCCTTCATTTTTCATTTAATAACCATGCAAAACCTCCAACTTCCATAATTGACACGCCAGTCCCCTAATTTTATAATCTTCACTTTTCAGCCCTTAAACTTTGATGTCCTATCATACCATCCCCTTGTGCAATTATATCAACCTACAAACAATTATAAATGAACAACTTTTGATCACATTTGACCTAATAAACACAATTAAAAATAAAAGACTCAAACTCACACTAAATTGTGCAAAAACGACTCAATACCACATTAAGACTCAAATACTAAAAAAATAGATAAAAACAAACAAAAATAACTCAGACTCGACTCAATTTATATACAAAATACACGGGAAAACAGGATGTGTTTGCAACACATCAAAGATCCCCCACACTTACTCTTTTTTCGTCCCCGAAAAGATACGGCAATGGAATCATAACTAGGGAACTCAACTTCTAACTTCCAATTTTTTTTCTTTTTTCAGTTTCACATTTCACTTTTACTTTACTTTATAGTCTAGCTCGATTACCGGTATTTCGATCCGATTAAACCCAACCACCGACCGTTTAGCCCCAAATGCATCAAATATTATCATTTATTTATTTTATCATTCAACCTAATGGATCCCACACTCAATTCTTTCAACTCACCCTAATACCATTATTTATTAAGCATCTTAATATTTATGTACACATATATTTTTTTAATAGTGGAATTGCATGAATGAATGGGTGAATTTTTATTTGAGCTATTTTTATTTGAGCTTATGTACACATATATTTTTTTAATAGTGTGTTTGAAAGGATCCACACCAAAAGGAGAAATAGGTTGGAGCATCAACGACTAAATGATCTTGTATTTGTTCATTATAACTTGCGTTTGCAGAATAGGTAAGATATATATATTTATATACTCTTTTTAACATAATAATACGAGTAACTAAATACTATATGAATTTCACTTGTTTTTTAGGCACCTAAGCTCTAAAAGGTCATATGATCCGATTGATTATGAGTGCATTGAAGATGCGGATTTTTGGGTGGTTGAAGAAGAGCCCGAAGGGGAACTCAATGTTAATGAAATAGAAGACATGCTTGATGAAACCCAAC
>JBCNJP010000003.1:26806652-26840213 GCA_039602395.1 Deinandra increscens subsp. villosa
AACCCAACAACCTTTTCACCAGTAGCTGACATTAGAGCTATTAGGATTTCTTAGCCATAGCAGCGTACTATGACTTTGAGATATGGCAAATGGATGTTAAGACTGCCTTCTTAAATGGTTACTTGGATGAAGAAGTCTATATGGATCAACCTGAAGGGTTCATTGATCCAAAACATCCCAACCAAGTATGCAAGCTTCAAAAGTCCATTTATGGACTAAAACAAGCATCGAGGAGTTGGAATAAACGGTTTGATGAAGAAATCAAAAAGTTTGGTTTCGTTCAGAATCCCGATGAGCCATGTGTATATCGCAAAGCTAGTGGGAGTAATGTTACTTTCCTTGTCTTATATGTAGATGACATATTGATTATAGGAAAACATATTCCAATGTTGCAAGATGTAAAATCCCATCTTGGAAAGTGTTTTGCCATGAAAGACTTGGGAGAAGCGGCATTCATTCTTGGAATCAAGATCTATAGAGATAGAACTAAGCGGTTGATTGGACTAAGTTAAAGTGCGTATATTGATAAGATCTTGAAGCGATTCAAGATGAAGAATTCCAAGCGTGGTATAGTACCTATGCAGGAAGGACTTGGTCTATCGGTCAAACAAAGTGCTTCTACACCTGATGAGGTGAAGCGTATGCAGAGAGTCCCTTATGATTCGGCTGTAGGCTCTATAATGTATGCGGTGAGATGCACTAGACCTGATATAGCGTTTGCGCAAAATATCGTTAGCCGATTTCAACAGAATCCAGGTGAAAGTCACTGGACTGCTGTTAAGACCATTCTCAAGTACCTACGGGCTACTAGAGATTTGTTTTTGGTATATGGAGGAAATCCAGATCAAGAGCTCAAAGTGACCGGATACTGCGATGCTGGATTTCAGACTGATAGAGATGACACGAAGTCTCAGTCTGGGTACGTCTTTGCTCTGAATGGAGGCGCTGTGGATTGGAAAAGCAAGAAACAAACCACAGTTGCTATGTCTGCAACAGAGTTTGAGTACATTGCTGCTTCGGAAGCTGCAATGGAGGCAGTCTGGATAAGGAAATTTATTTGTGGGCTTGACGTGATCCCTACAAGTAATTTGCCTATTGATATGTACTGTGATAATACTGGTGCATTAATCATTGCTAAAGAACCTGGAGTTCAGAAGGGCGCCAGACACTATGCCAGGAGATATCACTATGTTCGTGAGCAGATCGAACTAGGTGAAATCAGATTACTCAATGTTCACACAGATATTAACTTAGCTGATCCTTTCACGAAAGCTTTGTCGAGGCCGAAGCTTGAAAGGCATGCCGAGGGCATGGGACTTAAATTAGCTAGTTAAATCATGTATGTCTGATGTTCGGTATTTGGATAAGGGATTTCTATTTATATAATGAAATAAAGTACTTGATATGTTTGATTTCATTTAATAGAAAATTGTGTCCTATATTTGCATGTTTAATCCTTGAGTACTTGTCAAGTATTCTAAATTGTCCATTGTCGATTAACTATATGGGAATATAGTTAAACTAAGACAAATCTGAGTGATTGGTAATATTCTTGGAATATATAATGGATGGTCCCACCAAACTCACATGGTATTCATAGGATGCATATCAGACTACCCCACTAACGAATTGTCACTTTATGGATCGTCGTCATTAAGAGAAATTCGTAAATGGTTGCTTTACTTATCCTTAGACTTGATATACAAGCAGGTCATGCATATATAGATTGCACCTACTTGATATAGTTCTAACTATCCTGAATAAGGTAGTACAAAAGGGCTATTTTCAGTAAGTGTAGTGAAGTATGTGACTGGACACGTGTAGTCAAGAGGATTTGTTCCTTCAGCCTAAAGGTTGAAGCAGATATCACTGGGCCCCTCATTGGGACTAATTAAGATGTTTGCATGGCCGTGCCCAAATGAATCCAGATGTGTCTCGATTTGAATTTGGTAATCTTTAGTTAGTTATGGAATGAGAAACAGAATCTTTAAAGTAAGAAATGACCTTGATCCATATTCATATTTAACAACGGTATCGGTAACAAAGGGATAGTAAATGATTGTACCATTTACATACACTTTGAGAAACTGTACTTAAATATTTCCGGGAGCATTGGCGTGTTGCTAGACGCTAACCAATGTTATTACCTTTATTATTACGAGCTCAAGTGGGAGCTGTAGTGATATGATCACGTATTAATAAGCGTATGTCCGGAAAGTATTTAAGCCTACGGGGGTTACACGTCTCGACACTAATGTATTTGTATTAATTAATTAGTTAATTAATATTTATCACAAACATTTAACGAGAAGTCGTTAAAAACTAACGGTTAATTGTTAACAGGGGTGTTAGTTGTAAATTAGAGAGAGTTGTAATTTGATTACAATTAGGAAAAGGTTTGGGATAGGCCTTAGGGCCGAATTCGGCTAAGCCCAATCCCAATCCCTAACTTGTTCATCAAGTTCCTAAACACTATAAATAAACCTTATGGGTTTAAGGTTTAAGCTGTTGCTTTTATCTGATAAAGTGCAAAACCCTAATCTCTCTTTATTCTCTCTCTAATTTTCGGAAATAAGAAGAGAACCCAAGGGGGGTTCGATTTCTTGTGTGGTTCGACCAAGCCTACATCAAGAGGAGTTCGTGATCAAGTACTAGCATACGTACATCCATGTGTCGTGTGTGCGATCGTAGAGGGATTTACTTCAAATCCTAGAAGATCTTCTCTTGCCGGGCTAAAAAGGTACACATTATCTATCCGGTTAGTTAGATTAATTCATAGGAAAATATCCGATGCGTACTCGTGTTTATTTGATAATTAGTTATATAACCTAACACTTGCGTCTTTCTTCCTGCAGCTAATGATTTGTAACTTCAGGTTAGAAGTAGGATTCTTTGATAAACAATCCCTAACCATCCTATAGCTTTTGACCAGTACGTTCTCTTGATCTAACATTAGCTTCAGTTGCTCTATTAGTTGACTGTCAAATGTATCATCAGGCTCGTCGGACCTGTTTTTTTTAAATAACTTTATCAGTAAGAATTTAACAAAGTATATAACGTGTTGAAAATAATGAGTTAAAATGAAGGGGTACGTACTCAAAAGCTTCCTGTCTATTAGAGATCTCGTTTTCATTGTCATAAATGTATAGTTGAGAGAACTTTGGTTTGTCTCCATCTTTAGGCAACAAACTTCCAACTCGAATCTCTCCACTCAGTCTGAAAGTGAAAAGGGCTCTACCCTTGTTGATCTATTTATCAACCTTACCACCCATTGAAGTGAAGGCAAACATCGAGTTGTATCGACGGATATTTTTCACGAGATACTTGCTCTTATCATCAACTAATGAAAACAAATCTTTATAGCTCTGGGGTTGGTCTTTTAGATCCGGAAGTTGCACCTTGCCATATCCACAACATAAAGAATAACTCTTGCCCAGGTCAGTCGTTCTTCCTAAGACGGCTTCATTTTTCCATAATTTCGCATGACAAGCCTGACATATAACATTTTGATCTCCATGATCTAAATATTATGTTCAAAAAATTAATTTAGATAACTGGTACTTTATCTGCAATATATAATAGTAAATGTATAAGTAAAAGTTAATGTAGGTGTAGAAAGAGTACCTTTAGATATTCTGGTAATGATATCATCGTTTATTTGTTCGGCGTTGAGTACATCATCTGACGTCAAATCAACCGTCGGGATGGGAGACATATCATAAGTTTTCCTTTTCAATATATGTCTCCCTGGTGGAAGTGTTGCTTTCGAAAAGGATCCAGTTAATGTGGAAACATCGGTAGAGCCACTGGTGTTTGAGACGATATTAATTCTTCTACTAACCGATGTAGGTATGAGGTCGTTTGAGCGTTTATATTCTGCAATGTTTTGTGTGGATAATATATAAATAGAATTACTTTAGTGATTTGTTAATTTTTAAAAACTTTATGGTTATACAATAAATATGGTTATGTTGGCCATGTGTAAGAACAGAGCTATGTATTCTTATGTTTCCGTTTACAGATGATTATGTAGCGTTCCAACTCAAACCTAATAAAACAATAAGAACAAATAATAAACTATTAAAAATAGCAGTTATTATTAGTATGATAATCTCGTTATTGAACATATATATGAGGGTGTGTTTTCGTGTTTATACATGCTTATGACAATAAAATCAAATAATATAACTATTATATTATGGTACTAGGATAGAACCCGTATGTTATACGGGTTGAATAATTAATATATATATATATATATATATATATATATATATAGAGTCGAGTTAGCCTACATCTAGCAAAAACGCTACATCCATTGCGGATTCATCTGGGGCGTCCATCAAGATCATCCAACAGCCAGGATCTATGGTGTTTCCGCCTATGGTGTTTTCGGCGGGGAGAAAAAACACCATAGGCGGAAACACCATAGATCCTGGCTGTTGGATGATCTTGATGGACGCCCCAGATGAATCCGTAATGGATGTAGCGTTTTTGCTGGATGTATTTTACCCCAAACCTATATATATATATATATATATAGTGAAAAGTTCATTATAGACACCCCCATAAGTGTAGAAAGGTAGACACATTTTTCACCATTAGATCTCTTGATCTAATGGTTATGATTAATTTCTTTTTTTATTTTTTTCCTTGTTCTCAGTGTTCAGAAAATTTCACATGTGAAAACACATGTGAAATAAAGTAATTTCACATGTGAAATAGGGTGTCTACCTGTCTACACTTATGGGGGTGTCTACAATTAACCTTACCATATATATATATATATATATATATATATATATACTAGCCGTGTGCCCGCGCGTTGCGGCGGCAACAGTTTATAGGGCGTTTTTCTTCTTTTGTTTGCTTGTTATGGCGGCACGACAATTTACATCGAGGTATTCGTTTTTTTTTAACTCAAACAAATAACAACAAACACTTAAATTGAAATATATATTGGTCACAAATATAGTAATTTAAATCAAAAATCCGATAATACATGTCTGAAATCGCCTCCCACAAATATAGTAATTTAAATCAGTCATAAACAGTGTTTTAAGTTGAATACATAAACATAATAGTTTAGATGAGGTCACATGAAGATGGCCTCATAAAACTCCACCATTTCAATGACCTCGTCACCATAAAGTGCCCACCACTCTTCGTCGCTAAGAATACCAGGAAATTCCTCATTGTCCTCAACCGGAACAGCATCTGCCACTGAAATGTAACATTGAAATGTATATTACATTGATTTTATCATAACCACAATACATATTAAAACGTTTTTAAAGGATAAAATAAGATACCTGGAAATGCTTGTAAAAAGGTTTCAGACATCTTTAGAAAGTTTCTAATTAATGTAAAAAAACAAATATGTTAGTATTTTAACATTAGAGAAATAATAATCTAATGTCCACATACCACCTCGGGATACACACATATTCAAAAATAACAAAATATTTTAACATATTTTACAAAGTAATATTAGTAGTTTACCACATATTCAAACAAAACATCCAATGTACACTAAATACCTGGGGATAGAAGCGTCTCAGTGTATGCTGCTCCTTGCATTGCATTAAAGTACTTAGAAGGATATGAGTAAATGACTTTGTTCATACTAAAGTCCAGCACATAAGCATCATCATAATTCGTCATAAGAAGCCACTTGTCTTCATTCGCGATATACTTGACGTTGAATTCTATAGGAAGACGAATGGGCATTACCTTTGATAATGAAACTTCCAAATACCACTCATCACCCATCGTCTTCCATACATCAAAGGAATAGACATATTCATGCAGGCCATGAACAACAAAAAGTCGAATGTCATTATGGACATTAACAATGTGTAACTTATACCCACCATTATATCTGAACTCAGGTATTAAGATATTCGTAAATTGTTCAGAATTTACGTCAAAGCGTAGGATCGTTTGAAGATAATACCCTAAACCAAAAACGCTAGCCAAGAAAAATAGGGCATCTCCGGATAATGTCGCACATGACAAACTCAATCTGCTAGGATGATAATCCATTTCCGTTAAAAAAGGTATCACTCTCCATGTATCCATCGACATTGAGTAAACATAACAAACAATCTTTTCTTCGCAACGTGTTACATGTAGAAGCCTATAATCCTGAGCAGAGTTGGAATAATAAAACCCTAATATATCGCCACCCGGATCATAAAAAGACATGGTTTTGTACACAGAACCTATGTGTAATATCCCTTAACAGGTCAGAATTTAGTAGTGCTAATAGGCTTCCAAGTGACAATCACATTCAAAATGCAGCCTTAGTATATTTATCCATGTTTTAAGAAATTATGCAGCCTTAGTAGATTGATCCATGTTTTAATAAATAATGCAGCCTTAACAGGTCAGAATTTAGTAGTGCTGATGTAGCAACATCTTGATTACAAACTGATGTATAACAGTTTCACTGAGTAGAGTTTTAAAACAAAACAATAAAAGTACAGCCTTAGCTTATTGTATTAACCAAAGTAACTTAATTGTAACCCAATGAAACATCAAGATTTCTTTATAAAAAATCAACTCAATTCCTAACAATAGCTTCTATAAGTGGATGGTAACTCTAAGTAATAACCAATGTGCCTGCTTTGATTTGGCATTTTCATCTTATTTCATTTCAGGCAACTATGAGTGCTTTGTTCATCGATAACCAAAGGTATTTTTGTTTATTTTCCCTAAATTCAACAATTGTGAGTGCTTTGTTCTTTATTTTAAGTTTTAAAGATCTATTCTTGGACATCAAACACTCATTGATCATACTATATAAGCAAGAAAAACTGAATCCTAGATATAGATTATAAATTTTGTTTTGTTCATTACATACTAATGATCTAATGCATGTGGGAAAAGAAGTGTTTCAGCAGTGGATTCTATTTATTGTATTCTATTTTATTTTTTTGAAACAACAGCCGTTTTATTCCACCAAGCACCAAGCCAATTATGTTATGAAACCCCAACAAGGGACTTAATCAAACACACCAGAAATCAAATATAAAGCACAGCACCAAGCAACACAAACCACAAGATACAGCCCCTATGAATCTAATCTGAAGCAGCACCATCGACTCCACTCCAAATAACTCATCCTAGCTCTATTCTTGATCCATAGATACCCCGACCCTTTTATGTCCTCCATAATCCGAAGACCCGAAAACGTACATTCATTTCGCATTTTCCAGATGCACCACATGACTCATAGAATGATGGCCTGAATCACATGCTTGTAATACTCTGACCTGTTAGCCTGGTTATGAAGAAGCAACAGGCCCTGTATCTGAAATGCATACATGGTAACTTAATTAGCAGTTGCATTTAATATGCAAGGGTCATTCAGACATTTATTGTGTTCCTTATTAGCATTCTGAAATAAAAATTGAGAATTGCATCCAATCTATTAATGTTTAAATAAAAATTGATTTTTATAGTAATATTTAAGTGTTAAGGATATTTAAATTAAAAAACAATTATTCATTCACCACTTAACGCCTACAACTCTTCATATACATAGAGAGCTTAGTGGAAGGTAATTACCCTTAATTTACGGAACCAGGGTATAGGAAACTTAATAAGAGGCAAGTTGTTGAAATGTAATATGGAGAAAAGCATCACATTAACCTAAAATACCCTTCTAATAGATGTGATGGGAATATAAGTCTATACCAATACTCCCCATGCATCAATAAATTCATCCATAATCCCACCTAATAGATGTGATGGGAATAGATGTGATGGGAATAGATGTGATGTGATAAGTCTATACCAATACCCTTCTAATAGATGTGATGGGAATAGATGTGATGGGAATATAAGTCTATACCTGAGATATATACATATTTTTATTTATTTTTTAATAATTTTTGAGGCTTAAGCCTCGGTCCGCCTCGAGGCTTACGCCTCGTGAGGCTAACAGAAAACGCCTTGAGGCTCGTTTCCGTTTTTTTAAACCTTGGTACTAATATATCACATAAATTTAGGTTTCTATACTAAAAAAATCATACCCTTTGTCAATTTATACCAGTGGCAGCAACTTATATATATCGAGTTCCCCAATAGAGATGCCAATTCCTTGAATTCCAAGGTCACCACCACCTTAAATATATCTACAATTTGTAAGCATGCTTATCATCTTTCCCCTTCTTGTTTTGCTCGTAGCCTCTTACTAATCTGGAGTCATACTAAAAAATAATGTTAACATACATAGCCACAGATGAATAATTAATGAAATATAAACAATTTATATATCCAAATCCTATGCATCTGAGTTGTTTTCATCATTCTGTGCAACATCTCTACCCCCACCACACCATCATCCAATGGTTCCAGCATGGCTGCCACCCGTGACTTACTTCCTTTGTTATATGCCACTTTAGTGTAGCTTTTACAGGTGGCACCACACCATCAAGTGGATTTGGACGCCCCTAAATCATATATAATACATCTTATTAACTAAAATATAACAGCATTTTAGAAAACTTTTAGAAAACAAAGGGTTATTATCTTTCACCTAATAGTAGTCATACCTGAAATTTAGAATGACCATTAGTTACTCAAGGTCCTCCAGGCTAATGGAGTACTTGTAGCCATAAACTCAACAACCTTTTCAAAAGCTTCATCCTATTTCAAATTAATAATAATAATAATAATAATAATAATAATAATAATAATAATAATAATAAGAATAATAATTGTTAAGCTGAAAATAACTCTTGACTACCTGTAGCAATAATAATTATAATAACAATAACCTTCATCAGTGCTTGCGTCTTTAATGGATCAATCATGTGTTTAAGGAGAAGGGAGAGATACTCAAGACACAAGGTTATCCTACAATATTTGAACAAATATAATCAATAAATTTAATTAACATATTGTAATAACAACATGAGTTTCGAAAGTTAAAAGACAAAAAAACTACCTGCCCAAATTGAATTGTAGAGATAATAGCATATGAACATGCGCACCTTCAAGGAACCTGTAATTATTTCCCGTGTTAGTTATCACCTACAATACTCTCGAGTCGACCCCTGCAAGGTGATTCTTATTTTCCAAAAGAAATCACCTAATAATCAAACATAAGGCATGAAAATGAAAAAGTAACATAACAGCAGCAGCCTCAACAAAATTTGGTGGCCGAGAACAACATAACAGCAGCAAGCCCAACAAAATCTGCTTTGACTATCCAAAGGAAAAATTGTGCATCTTTCTTGAAAATAAACGTATCCAAATTTGAAAATTTAGTAAGTCTCATTTGTTCCTGCAAATTTCAGAGATCTCATTTGTAACAACTTACATGAATTATACAGTGTCATGATTCAAATCAGCTTAAATAGAGAACAACAATACCTTAACTTGAAGATCCGAAAGCCGATCCAGCAATGTTTGAGTCTGCATATTAGGCAAAAGATCATGTATAAACGTTGATAATTGGAAAAATACACAACCAAGGGTGTAAAAAACACTTAAAAATACCCTTATAGATGAAATTTGCCTCAAAGTTGAGTCAATTTGACATTCTAGTTGCTCGAGCTCTTTCAGATTCAAAACCCCAAATCATTCCCAAATAGTTAACTTCTTTGGGTCTTGAATCAGCATTCACTTTCTTCGCAGCATCCTTTCACATTCCATCAATCAGCATCTTCCTTCGGATGATTCATACACTAATTCCACATAACAACCAACAATGAATCAACAATCCATCGATCAAAAGTAAAATAGCCATTTCTTACTTACTAAACAATAATCGGCCACATCGTAAAACTTGAATGGTCTAAAATCAGATCCGAAAAGTACCATTTAGGGTTTCGTTCTTGAAAGTTTCAAATATCAAGTTTTGGGATCGAGACTATAATGCTTAAGGCTGATTTGGGATTCATACTTTGCTTGAATCTTGAATCAGATAATCCCTAATCAATCGTTGTCATAAAACAACTAAAAAACAGATTTTATTCAGGGTTTCGTTCCAAAAATCAAGAACAACTTACCGATAGGCTTGAAGAGGAGCAAGTGTTCTCTGGTTTCTCTCTAAAGAAGGACAATGTGAAGAAAATCGATGTGAAAAGGATGGTTCCTCTTTGACCTTGTAGAAATTTCCGATTGATGTGAATCTGGAGTCATTTAGGGCAGCAGCAGATCGATGAAGGTTCAGCGGCTGGTTAGGGTTTGAGAGACGGAAGAGAGCGACTGGAAAAAATTCAAAGCGTGAATTAGGGTTGGTAAAGGAAGTACCATCGTCTTCCTCATAGCCACATGAAATCAAAAGATTAATCGAAGCAATTGATTTAATAGGATCAACGAACATCAGATGGATTAAAGCATACCTGATTTCTGCAATCAAAACCCCTAAAAACAAAATACGGGAATCAAAACCCATTTAAATGATTGATGAAATAGGAAATTAGGGTTTAATCAAACATACTAACTCCAAATCGTACATAAAATCAGAGATGATGATCTATAAGAAACGAAATTGATGAATTACCTCTGACCTGATTTGCTTTGATGCTTCTTGTTCGCAAGTTTGATCTGCGCAAGTTTGAACTGAGGGAGAGAGGTCGCATCGAAGGTGTCCTAGCCTGCAACTTAAATGCTTCTTGTTCGGGGTTTCAGTTCACGCAACCTTCAATTCAATTGTAATAATCGAGAGGGAGTTGCGTGGAGACACCCTAATTTGTGGTAATCAAGAAGAGAAATACGGCTGTGGACAGAGATTGATGGGGCTATCGAGATGATGACGGGCGGCAATAGGTTGATGGGGGAGAGAGACATGTGATGAATCGTTCGAGAGGATGTCCATCATTAATTAGGATTAGGATGACCAGATTACCCTCACGTGATATGCTTGTAAATATTGGATGTGGTATAAAAGCTATGCTTTACCAACTTGTATACGCAGCATAAACTCTTGTACGCGTCTTAAGGATTCAGCATTTTTCATGACAAAAATACCCTTTTGAGCAATATGTATTATATATAGTAATAGATATATATATATAGGGTTAGGTTTAAATGAGAACTTTTTATTTTGAGAACTTTTGAGAACTAAATCTCAACCACAAATTTCAGGGGGGACCACTACAATTCATGGGAGGGGGATATACATGTAATAAACATGTGGCTCAAATTAGTTCTTTTTAGTTCTCAAACCAAATTGGTTCTCAAATGATCCTCTCCCTATATATATATATATATATATATATATATATATATATATATATATATAGGGTTAGGTTCAAATGAAACTTTTTGTTTTGAGAACTAAATCTCAACCACAAATTTAAAGGGGGGCCACTACAATTAATGGGAATAGGGATACATGTAAATAAACGTGTGGCTCAAATTAGTTCTTTTTAGTTATCAAATCAAATTGGTTCTCAATTGATCATCTCCCTATATATATATATATATATATATATATATATATATATATATATATAATTGATAATTCATGCATACTCTTCTTATTACCAGAATAACATATTACATTACATTATATAAAAAACTAAAGTTATAATTCATAATATGGTATTGGTAAATTTACTATCTTTATCAAAAAATATATATTTGGGGCATGTGTCTACTTGTATATTTGGAAAATACAAGATAAACGTGATCATGTTTATAAAACAATCAAACCCTCAATAACAACTAACATGAATTATAAATTGACAAACTTGAGACTTTAAGTCTCTATAGTAAGTTAGATGAGTATAAAGTTTTATCAAAATTATAATGAGCGCATTCTAATTGTTTAGTATAAAATCTAAATTATAATCAAAAGATTATAATGTTATCAATAAAAAATGTTATGTTGATATACATGAGAAAACTTACAATTGTATTAGTCGCGATGTCTAAAATTTCCAAATTGGATGAACATGGCTCATTTGATATGGTAGAAAAACTATTTAATATTGGATATAATAAAAATGATTTTATCGCTTATGAATTTCTCTATAATATTATCACCCACAATGCAACGGTGATTGAATTTGTAAAATAATATTAGGTATTCATCAATTAAAATATTATATATGATTTGCCGAATTATATTTAAAAACACACAATATAAGTGTTTATTGGTATTTTATAAGTTTCTAAATATATTTTAAAATGAAAATAATAATAGCTTAAAAATTATTTTTAAATAAAAATAAGATGTAAATTAATATATGATTATCATAATTCCATTAATATAAATAGATAAAAATATATCATGATTATAAAATAGGATATAATTTCTAATAAAAAATTTTTATTAGGGGGAGTAGATTTGGGAGGGAAAACTTTTGTGAGAATGAATCTAGTGTTGACATGTGTCAATAATTGTAATTGTTTATTAGAGTAGGAAGATGAGATATGCTTAATATACTTGTTTTTAAGAAAACTTACCGTGGGGAAAAGTATACACAGTTTTAGATGTTGCGGTCGGTGTAGATCGGTCATTTGATGATTTTGATATTTGTTTATGTTTTTTACCATCCAATACTGCTTTTCTAGCAATTCGTCTTTTTTTAAACTCATCTTCTTTATCCATTGGACTGTTTAACCTACAAAATATATAAACATAAGTTAGATGGAATACAATATATTGTAGATACTAGAAAGTAGGAAAGTGAAAGAGAAAGTAAAGAGTGTATATTAATCTTGACAGACTTTTAGACCTAGTACGTATTATCGTGTAAAAATCTATTTTTCATGAAAGAATAGAAAGAATTATGATGTAATCAAATAAAGAAAATATGAATAATGAAACCACTTACGGAGATATAATAAAGAAAATAACAACTCTTCCAATAATATCTTCAAAGCTGCTTGCTTTTTTTATTCTTCGTGTATATTCACACAATTAGTTGACGTTAATTATGAATCAAATAATGAAGTTTCCTTCCATTATGAGTTCTAAAAACTTGAATATTTTGAGCTCGTTTCCTTATAAGACTTTTACAAAACAGAAGAGTTGTAATAGAACCTTACCCCTCTATGATAAATAATCATTTATTGTAGGTTCATGTCCTTCTCCACTATATTATATGTAGTCCTAAAGTGATAAGATTTGTCACTCAGATAAATAAATATCTATTGTAGAGAGAGATGGTATTAAGTATTAACAATTAAAGTGATATTTATTTATTAATAATTATTTATCGTGTGATAAATATTGATCAAGAAATATTTGAAAATATTAGGACTTCATATAAAATATGATGGCTTTTTTAAAATTATAAGTTTAAAATTTAAAATTAATGATTTCCTAAATTTTAAGGGTCCTTAACAATTATGAACTCGTATAATATCAAATAATTAAATAATAAATTATTAAATAAATTTTGCCTCGGTGTTTTTATTTTATAAATATAGATCTAGTGGTTTTTTAATGCTCCAATTTGTTTTAAAAACTTTTGGTTATAACCTTATATGAATGGGAATTATAGTTCTATTCTATTACTTGGCAAAGAAATTTTTTTTTTTTATAAATATGGCCCGTTTTTGTTTTTATAAACATAGATCTAGCGGTTTTGTTTACTTTAGTCCTATTCTATTACTTAGCAAAGAAAAAAGAATATTTTTTTTAAATAATTATTTAATTAGGATAGTGATTATCCTTACCATAAATATCCCACAACAAATTCGTATTATAAATATTAATTTTATGGACTTCAGATACTGTGCATCATTAAGAAACTTCAGATTAATTAGTTGGACTTTATGATTTGAATCGCATGGATGTTTAATCTGATTTTGGACAAAGCTTGATGGGATGGTACACATTTTTCATATGTGAATCTTAACGTTCAAGAAAAGACTTGATATGTATGACTAATTGCAAGTTGTAACTTAGTTATGTGTTCTCGCTGAGTGTTTCACAAGTCCTTCTAATATGTATGTAAGTTCATGATGACGTATGTCCGGATCGGGCCAAGTATATAGGCTTGAGCCCAGATACAGTTTAGCCCACACAAGGCTTTGGCCAAACAGGCCCAATTCAGGCCCACTATACTTCCCCTATAAAAGGAGGCTTACCCCTTCCTTGAGAAGGGATCCTGAACCCGTGAGTCGGCCCTCCCTTGTCTCGGTCGGTCTTGCCTCATTCGGGTCGGCCTTGCCCCACTTGGGTCGGCCTTGCCTCACTCGGGTCGGTCTCCTTTGTCTTGGGTCGGCCTCACCTCAGTCGGGTCGGCCTCCCCAATCTCAGTCGGGTCGGCCTCTGGGTCTTCCCCATAGGCCGAACCTGACAGTCTTCCTCTCCCACTCTACACTGCCTATAAAAGAAGACTCCAACACCTTACACTCTCCCCAACTACACCTCTGTCTCTCTAGACATGCTCTCTCTCTCTACATTCATACATGCACTCATATACTCATATATGCATACTCACTATCTATACAGTCTTACTGACTTGACCGTCGGAGGGTGGTCCAAAGACCCCGGTCTCTGTCCCCCTTCTAACGGGTTCTTTCTGTGTTACAGGTTTAGGAGAAGACTTTGAAGAGCTAGACCCGGCCTGCTCGGTTCGACGGCTCAACCCAACTCTTCCTCATGTAGATCGGCTCTATACCCGATGGCCCGTCCTTGGTCTTACCACTCCGGCCACCCCGAGGTACACCGTTTCTACATTGGCGCCATCCGTCTTTACTCTCTACACAACAGCTAGATCTGCATTTTTCAACATGCTCCATTCGAGATTTGGATCTCTGTCCAGATGGCTGGCTAACAGGTTCTTATATCACATCTTCACACATTATCACCTGCTTAAAGTATGTCTTGTGGGTACGTTTATCGATACATGCTTTTCTTTTCGTACATTGCATGCTTAAAACTCAATCTGAATATGAGAGAATTAACAAAAAGCATGAAATAGAAGGAACATGTATATAGCACCAAGTTATAAAAGCTTGTAGATTCCTTCGGCATTGAAAGCTAAATCCTTTAATTTATTAACAAAACAATCATAATCACGTAGAAGATGACGGTTGCTGCACAATATAAATTATAATACGATTTGCTTGTTAATAATCATGAACTTCATATTATTCGAAAATCTCTTTACACATTTCTGGGATTCATAAGATAAGTCTATGCATATACATAGGTATTAGCATTTTATTTATTGTTTTTGCCAATAAATATGACAAAACCAACGGTCCATAGGGATAACTCAATATGCATATGGACAAAAATGTCATTAAATAATGTTAGAAATTTATTCGATGAAGGTTTGACTAGAAACCCTTAAAACAAAAGTCTGACAATCTGAAATGTGAAAAGCAGCATATCAACTTTTCTACACATATGTCAATATGTCAGTGCATATATAACTTGCACAGTACAAACCAATAAAGCATTGTGTAGCCAAAGTCCTAACATTACTGTGAATATCAATATCCGACCGGACGTTTGGTCGACAATCTCCGATCCACCTAGGCCGGAATTCCAATTATGCCGGTAGTTCAAATTCCATCGGACTCTGGACGAAGTATACTATATTTGAACCTAACCCCTCCCCCCCCCCCCCCCCGGACTACTACTTTTATTCGGGTTAAGTCATATCCAGGAGCACACCCTCCGTACGATCCTCGTTCTCCAGATGAAGCCGCCTCCGAACTCGGCAACGGTCGGGTAGGTGCTTCGCGGAGCCTCACTTTTCTTTGCAAAACGGAGCTCCGATTGAAGAAATCATAGTCTTGTCTTTCAGAAACTGAGCCGAACTCAACTCCGACACACCTATTCCGGGCTTCCTCCATTACCGTCATGTTCACCGAATGAGACCTGGCTTGTCTCTGGCATGTTCCCTCTGTTTTTCACTGTTACAATGACGAACCTGCTTCATCTCCAGACGAGATCATCCCTAGAAGAAAGCATCTCAGAATGTCTCCTTTCCGGACGATATATATCTTTCTCCGAACAACACTGTTTCCAGGCTGTAAAACTAGCAAAAAGAGTTTCCGGACGAGTCTTTAGCACCAGACAACTCGTTCTCCCGGTCGGATGGTTAGCTCCAGAATACCCGTGTACCGCCTCCATCGAAAAAACCCTTTATGGGTTACATTGCACTCATACAGTAACACCATCACCGGATGACACCCCATCCCGGACTTCATATTCTCCGGAATGGCTCATTGTGATGTCTCTTTGACCCGAACGGTTATCTTGATCTCCGATCGACCTTGCCAAAGGCCG
This sequence comes from Deinandra increscens subsp. villosa, assembly GCA_039602395.1. Classification (NCBI taxonomy): domain Eukaryota; kingdom Viridiplantae; phylum Streptophyta; class Magnoliopsida; order Asterales; family Asteraceae; genus Deinandra; species Deinandra increscens. Next base: position 26,822,872 of record JBCNJP010000003.1, read on the forward strand.
ATCCTACTTGCGGAGCCATACGACCGGGGCAGACTAAAAGATGCCGACCGACTGATGATTTTATCACTGATGGTCAAGCCTACAAGCTCTGGACCTCACGTCCAGACGAGATTTCATCTCCAACCGAAACGACTTCGAACACCAACAATTCTGAAACACTTCGGTTCGTTCCGGCCGACCATCTTCCCAGATGAGTAAGGATACACAGTCCCCGGACGAAGTTTCTCTGGTTACATGACAACACACCTCTTTAGGGTTGGCCCCGGGCTACCTGCATATCGCGCCACCACCTTCATCGATTGACAATCTTTCGAACCAGTTTAATACGAGGAACCTACTGGACGAGCAATTGAATGAGGTCATCTCGGTCGGGCAGCTTCGTTAGCACAATGGCGTCACCCGGTATTTACCTGCCCGAACGACGTTCCAGATGAACCCTCCGATTGACGAACAACACCGTTGGCCGGACGAAGCGTCGTTTTCTCGTGACCCCCTTTGCTGGACGAACTTCTCCAGATCATCTTTCTCACTGATCCAGGCATGAGCTCGATCTAGCTCCTGATTCGGTTTATAACCCCAAGTCGGCCTGGGCACATGCCGTCCGGTAGGGCTTCGCGAACGAAGATCATGTTTAGCGTTCCATATTCAAAATATACGTACACATGATCGAGAGAGTTCAATACGCTGTCACGAGTGACACATGTTTCTTACTTAGCTCGTGACAAGTTCTCAATACGTATACAACTGTATATTTTCACAATAAACAAAGAACATCACATAGGGACACATTCAAAAGCTATTATATTCACACATCATACCCGTAGGTATACTACATCAATTTCATTACATCTTTGAATCTTATAACAATATTCATGATATTGTACATAGAATACTACCTATTAGTATTATACAACATGCCTAGTAAAATTTGGTATATTTCGATAGCTATGTATCCCTTAAAACCAATCGGGGATTGCTATCCTCACACGTGTATTATCAGGTGTATTAAACGCTCTAATACATTCAATAGAGAGCATCCAAAGCATCTAGATACACACAATATCTTTTGAGAACGTATTATAACATAGCTCCATACACCTTCTTTTATTAAAAAAAAATAATAAAAAAAATGCAACAATATATTTTATAAGATCAAAGCTACCAACCAGGTTTGGCAACTCTGAACGAAGGCTAATATAGTACACCACTGCTATAAAAATGACAAAAAATGATGGTTACACACTTCTGGAAGTTCTCGAGGAGGTTCACCCTATTCAAGATGCTCGCCTAGTCAACTAGAAGACTTTATTATCTGATCGGACATTCCAAAGCAACAAAGATGATTCATTCTACTTATTTATTTACCAAAAATAACAAATGTGCTTATATCGAGCAATGTTCAGTGTTGGTCTTATTATTTCCATCAAAGCTTATCCTACAAGCGGATATTAATTATTATACGAAGATCCTACAAACGGATATTATTATCTCCTAACTTATAGGATGGCATTACTTCATCAACAATATGGGTCAGATATTATTCATCTTCGACATTGATAAACATCAATCTATTATAATTATCAGTACATATGTGAAATACACATTTCGACATCAAGACATATATCCTCCAGAGTTGAAGGAAGACACTACATTTGTCGACTACCACTTACGCGAGTCTTATCACCACCATCGGATACAATTGTTCACCCGAGCTAATTATTATCATGGATCAGGCGACTGGCTATATGACATTCTTTAACTAAGCCTTTTAAAGCATCGATCGATGATCAACAGGTTATGTAATCCTTAACTCTGATTATTAGTTTATTTACATTCAATTATAAATCTTTTATTATGGCACACCTATAGACTATGACCTTTATACTAATCGGTATGGTCAAATTACGAACAACACTTCGGTAAACTTGACATACTCATACATTAAGATTACTTGACAATTTATTTTGTAAATTAAGCACTACTAACAAATATGTGCAGCATTACACAAAGCAATAGAGATGGTTCACCATGCCTTGCATATACATCAAGCGTTTTACATAGACGACCAAACTTTGGTCACACGACCACATACGTTGGTTTGACACTCGGCTTGCATGATGTTATGTCATCACATTTAGCCCTATCTGCGCATATTTGTTCTTTACATTGATTATGTCTTATAGTTGAAACTGACCTATTAATTCGAGTTCGATGCTTCTAACATGATCTAACACCACCGAACTGGGGGGCTAGCATAGGGTACCACCATTGTCACAGGGTGTCCTTGCCGTTACATGTTTTGGGAGCGCCCGAAGAAAGCAATATACTTATGCTCCTATGCTTTATCACATCATGAAGTGGCATCTCATTTACTATATAAGATCTCTTCATGCAACACCTCAAATGAAGTCTTCCTAAAATACAAATTAATCATTTATCACAGGCTAACAAATCAAAGGAAAGGACAACACATATGAGTAACACACTCGGTCTCTACAACTAATTATGAAAACTTGTCAATGGGATACTAAACCCCATACACCAATCATACGATTAGTCCGAACCACTAGTATCGCATGATTACACAACCTTACATGGCTACATACACAAGTAGATTATCATGACTACTCAAGACATGCTCCACTCTATCGAGCACTACAAGTGCTCACGCGGATTACTTCAAACCACTCAGCTTTTTTGAAGCTTTATGAATGGTTATCTAGATCACTCTGGACCATTCGAGAGATTTTACGGGTAGATTACGAGCTGGGCAATGCATAGGCCCTATTATGTACTCCCGACCCTAACGTGACTATATAGTTATACAGGTCGGCTGGCTAATGTCGACCTTGTGACAATCCGACTTTTCAGGTCATTTTCCGACATTAACTGAACGTAAAACGTATTAAATGTTGTGTGAACATTTATGTGCTTATCTGCGTTGACTTTAGCAAATTAGGGTTTTGTGTGATCAATCACTACGAGCATGCACGGAAAATTAAAACGATTGAAATTCTATGTTAAATGTGGAATTATAATATATACATATATAATTTAATGATATTTTTAATTTTGTGTGATTAAAAGGTTTTAATCATTTGATTATATAGGAGTTATGATTTTAAAGGATCTTAATTACAATTCATTATTTATAAATTTGTGTACCTTAAATACATAGAAGTTATGGATTTAAAAACCTATGATTTTATGTGAATTTAAATGGAGAAGTGAGAGTTATTATTTATGATTTTATGTAGTCATTTAAGTTTATATTTTCTTATAAACGTTATACGATTTATATTTTTGACGTTCCTCGTATATTCGTCGTTGAAAATATTTCTCGTTAATTCCGTTAGGGCCGTTAACTCTTTTTGAACTTCAAGGGACTTATGTTGTCATTCACCAAATATGAATTATCTAGCTAAAACCTGGAGGGGCTATTTTGTAAATATCTCAAACCTGCTCTTTTAATTCTTGAGGGACTGAAAGTGTCAAATGCCAAAACTTGATTTAATGGCATTTACGAGCCATTTAAGACGTGGAATTCGGTTTCGACCAACAACTTGAATTCGAGAATTAAAACCCTGATCAGTTTCAATCGACCCTTGATCATTAGGTCGAGTATAACTCCCGGAAATCATTGCCAACCACAACATACCATCTCAACTCTCGTTCTCTCTCTCGTTTTCCAGTTTCCGGCGAAGCAAAACTCACCGAATAACACCACCTAACCACCACATTGTGCCATTGTTTACCATCGTTCTTCACGTCCCTGTAATCGTGAGTTCCTCACGAGCAACCAGAAGCAATCAGATTTGGATTTCGTGACGACGCTCGGTGTTCGCGTTTACGTTTCGGGTTTATTTTCGGCTTCCAAATCACCTCGTATCTCATCTTCGATCAAAGGTAACAATCCCTTAGTGCTATTCGTACATTTTTATGTGTTTTATATGAGTTTTGCGATTTTCCGGCAACCGGAGTTAGGGTTCCGGTCACCGGAATTCTTGGTTGAAGAAGATGAGGCTAGGCGGGTATTAGTTAAATATTTTTGATATGGGATAAACAACAGACGCCAATCTGGCACGGACGGTTTGGGCACTTGGCTTATACACAAGGGACGCGGGTTCGAGTCCCGGTCTCACCAGTTTTTATTCTTTATTTTTCTGGGCTTGAATTCTGGTCGCTAAGTGTATACAAAAGGCCTGCAGTCGAGATCTTAACACGATCGTGCCACTGGCCGGATGGCCGAGACTCCCCTGTTTGGTCCAGGAGGTCACGGGTTCGAACCCAGTGACCTCCACAGTTTTATTTTTCTGTTTTTTTTTTTTGTTGCTTTGAGCGCTTGGTCTCTAGAACTTGTACCAAAATTGTTCCTCGTCGTATTTCAACCCGTAAAAACATATTTAAATCAATAAAACCTCGAAAATCATATTCTGATTTATAAAATATGTCTAACTTGTTATCTTTAATTAAAGATAGATTTCTAATACCTATAAAAATATATATACATATTGACATAAAAATTCTAGTTTTACGAAAAAGTAAAAATATATATATATTGACATAAAAATTCTAGTTTTACGAAAAGGTAAAAATATATATATATTGAATTGATTAATATATAAACTTGCCGTTGGATTTTATTGAACTAATCGAATATTTTATGATAACCTTTTATATATATAAATGTATATTGTCCTCACAAATTCGTTATTAACACTTCTCGAACGTCTAGTAAATACATATTATATATATATATATATATATATATATATATATAGATTTATTTATTTAATGAATCTTTGAACTTAGAAAATATATATTAACGATATATATATTGTATTTTCTCGCGTTATTTCGATAATCGCTCGGGTTTGGCACACGTGCCATCCTCGACTTATTCCGGACTTCACGATCCTTCGTTTTTTATCGTTTACGTTAGACTTAATAGTTTATAGAACACACACTTATACTTGAATGCTCGTTAGGTGATTGATTGCTTGCACAAGACTCGTTCTTGGTACTCGAATTAACTGTTTTATCTGGAAACTTTGCTGAGCAACCTAAGGTGAGTTTCACGGCCCCATTTTACTTATTTTAATCCTGTTGGGGGAGATTAACATGCAAACACTTGAACTGTTAGATATATATCACCTGAATGATAGTGGCACACTTATGATAAAGCCCTCACTTTATAGTTACTGTCAATGTGACATCAGCGGGAACTTATTTAGTAGATCTACTGGGTTTGACAACCCCACCAGGGTCAGTCGCTCTGGCACGATTGGATATCGAACGGGTGTTATAAACTTCTTAGTCTTAACGAGGCACAATTGAACTTGTCGAGCTTCAGTAATTGGATAGCTAGTTGATCTAGTCAAACGTGCACTGATTTCTTGAAAATAGTCTAGCTAACTATTGATATATTATCTGGATTTTACTGAACTGTTAAACTGATGAACTGATTAAACCTGTGAACTCACCAACCATTGTGTTGACACTTTAGCATGTTATTTCTCAGGTCGCTAAACTGGATTGCTTGTCACGAGCTAGGATGCACCATTTAAGGATTTCTGCTTATCATGCATGCATATTAGAACTTAAAACTTTTCAAACTGATTAACTTTTGGTTTGCGCATGTTTTGGCGCTTGAACAATTATTACAACTTTTGTCGATTACGCTTCCGCATTTAAAAACGCATTTACTCTGGTTTTACTTTTACATTGCATATAGACTGTTCGTATGGCTAATGTGTTCGATCCTGGTTTGTCACGCTCCCTGCGGCGCATTGTCGCGCATGGGATTTTTGGGGGTGTGACAGACCTAACTATAAAATAGTCCACTTAAAAAACATGGCTCTCAGCTTCGGGTCAGCCACCAGGCCACCCGGGCCGCCAAAACATAATAAACTAAAACGCACCAAGTGCAAAGCATTGCAACTTTGGGAAGAAGGAAACAACCGGTCAGCCATGATCGGCGACAAAGATCCGGCCTTCAAAAATCCCACTTTGTAATTTCGTAAGATAGGTTATCCGAACCGGGCTATATAGAAAGACATCTCATTGTCCATTTCTCACAGCTCTATTAGTGGGTGACCAGCATGGTTCCTTCCTTGCCCAGTCGGATAGTTAACATCCGACACATGGGATGGTCGGCGTAGTCTGGACCACATAGATCGGAGATTCTGATCGAACCTAGGTATAAACGCGCATATTTCCTGTGAAGGAATTTACATATGGACTGTACATCCATACATCCTGGTGCTCGGTCGTCGACCGAACCACTCAGCCTTTACGGCTTACATTGAGGTCCTCGGTCGTCCGACCGAACCACTCAGCCTTTACGGCTTACATTGTTGTCCTCGGTCGTCCGACCGAACCACTCAGCCTTTACGGCTTACATTGTGGTCCTCGGTCATCCGACCGAACCAATCAGCCTTCACGGCTTACATTGTGGTCCTCGGTCGTCGACCGAACCACTCAACCTATATGGCTTACATCATGGTGCTCGGCCTCGACCGAACCACTCGCCATTTACGTCTCACATTGTGGTGCTCAGTCATTGACCGAACCACTCAGCCTCTCATGGCTTACATACATTGGCTCTGACCACCGACCAAGCCAATTCCGCCTCTCACGGCTTATACACAGTGGTTACCGACTACTCACCGAACCACCCACCCTCCGAAACTCACATATGGTTCCTGGTCACTAACCTAACCACACAACTTACATTAAGTGCCTTGGCCATCAACCGAACCTTACAAACTACAAAGACCTAGATAGTGCTTCCAGACCTTTAACCGGACTACTCAGCCTTTGACGGCTTATACAAACAACATATTCAATATAGATGGTATGCAACTAGCAACCATTATATATGAAACACACATCACTCCCGAACCATCATAACAAACACATGATTTTCATAACATATCTGGACTACACAATAACACATACACGAAGAAAGGAGCATCCTGACCAAATATCTAGCCAAGATGAGGTAATGTACTAACGTTTTATGCAGAGCTTGGCACAATAAATGGCGCGAAAGTATATCAGAAGAACAAGATGAGTCTAGTATGGTGCAGTTAGAACTACACCATGCTAGACTGGGGGGCTGATGACGTATGTCCGGATCGGGCCAAGTATATAGGCTTGAGCCCAGACACAGTTTGGCCCACACAAGGCTTTGGCTAAACAGGCCCAATCCAGGCCCACTATACTTCCCCTATAAAAGGAGGCTTACCCCCTCCTTGAGAAAGGATCCTGAACCCGTGAGTCGGCTCTCCCATGTCTCGGTCGGTCTTGCCCCATTCGGGTTGGCCTTGCCCCACTTGGGTCGGCCTTGCCTCACTCGGGTCGGTCTCCTTTGTCTTGGGTTGGCCTCGCCTCAGTCGGGTCGGCCTCTGGGTCTTCCCCATAGGCCGAACCTGACAGTCTTCCTCTCCCACTCTACACTGCCTATAAAAGAAGACTCCAACACCTTACACTCTCCCCAACTACACCTCTGTCTCTCTAGACATACTCTCTCTCTCTCTCTCTACATTCATACATGCACTCATATACTTATATATGCATACTCACTATCTATACAGTCTTACTGACTTGACCGTCGGAGGGTGGTCCAGAGACCCCGGTCTCTGTCCCCCTTCTAACGGGTTCTTTCTATGTTACAGGTTTAGGAGAAGACTTGGAAGAGCTAGACCCGGCCTGCCCAGTTCGACGGCTCAACCCAACTCTTCCTCATGTAGATCGGCTCTATACGCGATGGCCCGTCCTTGGTCTTACCACTCCGGCCACCCCGAGGTACACCGTTTCTACATTAGGCATAGTTTTATCATGTTTTTAGCATTCATTTTTATCATATTTCATGCATTTTTATTATTTATATCCTCATATATTATAATACTAGTCAATTACCCGGTTTGATATAAAAAATATGATATAAAAATAGCATGTATATAAAGTAGTTAATAAATAACATGTAGGGTTATAAAAACTAAAATTAGAATATGAAGTTAAGTCTTGGAATATTTTTAACGTCTGTAATGATAATAAAGTTTTTTATCTTGAGGTCATGTTCGAATTCTGATCTTCAAACTGTTACGAAAACATATTAATATGCATCTAGTTGGAATCGTCTTTCAATTTCGAATGTATCAATATTTTCAATTTTATGATTCGATTAGGTGTGAATAAGTTATGGTCACTTAAAAAAATTTATTATAATATATTTGCTTTTAATTCAATTGAATAAACAAAGGCTTTTTTTTCTTTTCAAACAACTACGAATGATATAATTATCTTAAATTATGACTTATGATCGTCTAACATATCACCGTTATCTTAAATTAAATCACTTTCCCGCCTAAAGTATTACCATTTATTCTATTCTATACGTGGATCCTAATATTAAACCGTAATCCGTTTTCTGTGTTATAAGAAGGTTGCAGAACTCGCTAGACGTTCCGAGGTCGGCAGACTGGGGAGTTGCGAGTACTCGGCCTAGGCGGTGAGTACTCGGAATTGGTATACTATGCAGATTTTTTTTGAAATTATATACATGTTCAAATGCTAATATTTATAAAAAAATACGTGAATATTTATAATTTAATATCGATACCACCATTAGTTGTTCAAACAAGTAGTAAGTATTTCAGAAATTGATATCACCATTTACTACTTTAGACATAAAAATGTATAACAGTCGACTTATGATCGTCTTACATATCACCATTAGTTGATCAAACAAAGTATTTCAAAAATTGATATCACCATTTACTACTTTAGACATAAAAATGTATAACAATCGACTTATGATCGTCTAACATATCACCATTAGTTGTTCAAACAAATAGCAAAGTATTCAAAAATTGATATCACCATTTACTAGTCTAGACAAAAAAAAAAATAACAATCCACTTCTGATCTTCTAACATATTACTATATTAGATCCATTATGTTCATTAATGTAAACTCCATTTGATTCGTATTTAACGTCCGAAGACGGAAGAACTAAAGAAGACGAAGATTAAGGATTGATTGCTTGACTTCATCCAAATTTGTGTATTTACGAATAACTAAGTCTAGGGGTGAGCATGGTTCGGTTCGGTTTGGTTTTTTGCTCGAACCGAAACCGAACCGAACTTTTCGGTTTCTAAGAAAAAAAAAACCGAAACCGAACCGCTCAGTTTCGTTTTTTTTTCTAATTTTTTTAAATATAATTTTTAAATGTTAATATAATAGTAAAAGATAAGTACCGTCATAACTATTGAGTTAAAAAAACAACCTTATGTCTTCAACGCATAGGACATGGTAACGACCATTCATCGACTGTCTAAGTTCTCTTGCCAACATGTGAAGTGCTTCTTTAGGATTCAATGTCAAACAAGGCATAAGTGATACAACTATATATATTGATCCAAGAGAAAAGTCCGTGTAAGAAGTTTTGGTCAAATAAGAAGGATAAGAAGTCAAAAGGAAGGAGGGGCAAATTTGGAAACTTGCATATTTTTCACTTTCCCCCCAGTTATTAAAATGCTTATAACTTTTCCATACGATATTATTTTTTTATAAAAACCATAAAAATAAGCGACTTTTATCTTTAAAACCCATACAATATTGCTATATAAAAAAAATTGTGAATGACCTGAACATATAACACAACGACCTGAACATATGACACAATAACACAATGACCTGAACATTCTGAACACTGTTCAGATCATTGTGTCATTGTGTCATATGTTCAGGTCATTGTGTCATTGTGTCATATGTTGAGGTCATTGTGTCATTGTGTCATATGTTCAGGTCGTTGTGTCATATTTCACGTCATTGACAAAAAGAAATTTTGATTTTTTATATAGCAATACTGTATGCGTTTTATAGATAAAAAAACGCTTGTTTTTATGGTGTAATTTTTCTAAAAAAATAATATCGTATGAAAAAGTTATGAAGGTTTTAATAATTAGGGGAAAAGAGAAAAATGACAATTTGACCAAATTGCCCCTCTTCTCCCTGGAAATCCTTTTAACCTTTTATTTCTTAGTTTTAATTAAGGGAATAAATCTGGGCCATTGGATCATCAAATATAACCGATGAGAAAGCTTCTTATTCCTTCTTATCTTCACCTAACTTCTTATTATAATCTCACTCGTAAATAGTAATCGATAATTGTTTGTATGTGAAGGTATTGAGAAATTTGAATGGTAGTATGCAGAAATTGAAGAGGACGATCGTTCCTATACGTAAAAAACAAATTGCACATACAAATTGAAATTAAAATATATATGAGTAGTATAGGTAAATATACGGGCCGTATATATAGTTGTATGAATTTTTTTTTTGTATCTATATGACCTGTATAGTTTCTTATATGGTCATGTAGATTTTGAGGAATCTCATGCTTTTATACGGGTGGTATAGGGGTTCATATATTAAATAGGGTTACAGATAGTATGTCTCTTTCTTTATGTATGCAACTATTTTGTGTGTCCCGCGTTGTCTTCAAGAATTTTTTTTTCTTTTTTTTTTATATTTTTCCAAGCACTACGAATTTAGCAAGATAAGTTGGTGGTTTAGTGTGTACACTCATGTACAATAACTACTAGGTGGTAGGCTGAGTACTTTTAGTGTCGTTACTCATTTTTTGTATTCTCTTTTTCTTTACTTAGCGTTATAGTATATGCAACTGCCTGGTATGCCCGCGTTATCTCCGCAGCAACGTACAGGTATTTACATCTGGTTTTTAAACAATATGTATAGCATTAAAAAGATACTAAGTGTTTTTATGATGTGTAATGTGTTTATGGGTGATTAGGTTTATATTACATTTTCTAATAAAAAAAGAAGTGAACCGATTCAATTTTACTTGTCTCTTAACATTAAAAATTGCCACTTGTTTATTTAAATATGTAATTGATGTTGTGTGAACATATTATGAGTTGATTGAACAATTACTAAGTCAAAATCCTTATAATAATCAGGGAGATGACTAAATTGACATACAAAAGATTATTATTATTATTATTATTATTATTATTATTATTATTATTATTATTATTATTATTATTATTATTATTATTATTATTATTATTATTATTATTATTATTATTATATTTTTAAGTAACGACTAAGAATGACAATATTATATTGCAAGGTGGCTGATTTTATGAAATATTGATGACCATAATGGCCAATCAAGTGACAAGGAGTGTACTCAGAAATGTAGATATTATTTTGTCACATGTAGAGGTGCATTTCTTCTGACTTTTTCTTATTAATTTATTATCACGTCTAAATCTTTAAACGATTTTTTTTTGTGAAGGTGAGACTAGACCGATTAGTAGATGTTTTGTTATTTTAGTTAGAGATTTTATATTTATATCTAGATAATTGTGTAACTGATATAATTTAGTTTGTAAAATAATTTAAAAGTATGATAGATTTAGCGTTAAAAAAAGGTCTTAACTTTGTTCTGCATTAAAACAACTATTTTTATGTTGTTTTATACTAAACAAACACATTTTATGTTTTTTTAAGTTAAACAACACATATAATTGTGCCGGTTTGCATTAAAATATACTGATTTTATATATGTATCGTTTTACGTTAATACAACAGTACTTGTATTGTTTTACGTTAAGACAACATCATGGTTGTTCTAAAAATTCACGGCTCGTGGCTCACTTGAAAAAAAGCTCAAAATTAGCTCGCTCGAAATCGCCTCGGTTCACTAACGAGCCGAGCCTGAGCCAAGGTTAGCTTGGCTCGTGGCTTGCTCATCAGTTAGCTCATTGGCTCGCTCGCTTGACTCGTTTAAATTTAGGCTCAAATTTTTAGTATATATATAACCCAAATATTATAAGTTTATTATTTATAATATATTTTTTTAGTTAAATACTAAGTTCCTATAGTATTTTTCTTAAAAAATATTAAATTATAATAAGATATAAAACTAATATGTTACTTTTTAATAAGAAATATATATTTTTATTGAAAAATAAATAAAGAAACATTGAATTAAAATATTTTCATTACGAGTATGTTAAAATTATCATATTTTTCTTATGTTATATATCAATACTAGATGGAGACCCGCCGCGCGTTGCGGCGGGCCACCATTTTATTGTTTATGCTACTGTTTTGTGCTTCTTGCCTTCTTTTATTAAGAATATAATTTTCCTTGTTTGCGTTACTATGAGTTTATACTTCCTTTTATTAAGAGTATAGTTTTTTTATGAGTTTATACTTTCTTCTATTAAGAGTATAGTTTATATTATTATGAGCATAGTTTTAAGTCCATAACTAAGTATATATTTAATGCATCTCAATAAAATAAAAGTGTAACCATATTTATTCTAACCCCTTAATTTTAGTTTTCATCATGTATTTGCTACACAATAAAAAAATAATTTAAAGTTTAGAAAAACCTTATAACCTAGAACATTTTCTATTTATTTTTAAAAATATGTTATTTTTAAAAATATGTTATTTTTACATAAGTTTTTTAGTTTTTCTAAAATTTATTTTCAATTAAACGTCTTTTAACAATTCTCAAATTATTTTTAAGGATTTTATTCACTACTTGTTCTTAACAAACCGATTTAAGAGAAAAAGAAAACGATATAACTGATAGATAAATACAAATACCTAAACTCAATGCACTATTCTAATACAGCAAATGCATTTTTTTCACTTCCACAACCTAAAATGACACATTTGGACTCTTGATTAGTGATATACAAATAGAAAGTAGAAACTCTTCACCCTTTAGAAAAATTAAACATGGAGATGCTAAGTCATTAAAAGACCTCAAAAAAGCTGCTACAATGCCACCAGATACAACTTCATACATGTCAAGGAAACATAAAGTTAGAATGCAAAACAACCCAAATAAGAAAAAGGTCCAAATGAAATGCAAAGAAACCAAAGCCCCTCTAGACCTCCTTGGAACCATAAACATCAGACACAAAATAAAATCAGCCAAAAAAGAGAATTTGTATGCCATTTATTATGCCCATTAGGCTCAGATCAGAAAATCTTGTATCAAACAATAGAGGACACAGTGAAAGGCATGTTTGCAATGACTAATTCGTCTATTGCCCTCCGATGATCACTAATCCTCTATTTTGATTTATTTGGGGCAAATCGTCATAGCCATACCGTCAAGCAAAGTGACAGTAGATAATTAGGCTCAGAATTAGGGCTCGAATGTTCAACATAACTTATCACAGCCCCAAACATCATTGCCAAGAAGAATTGAAATTAGAACCATAGGCATCGTTAAACACATATAAACAACAGCGGCAAACAAACAGTCGCCTACCATCCACACAATCCAGAGAAACAGAGCTGTGAAAATGAACGGATCCCCTAGGCAGCCTGAAAGGAACAGCAGGATAGTCTCACAACCCTAGCTTTTAGGGTTTTGCTTCCTCGATCCACCATTGCTAACGATTCTCAGATCTATGAAACGTACGGGAAGTAACATAAAATAAAGAGAAGATCAAATCTGTTACACAACCGACGTCCACAATCGGCAACCACTGGCGACTGACGCAAAAAAGACATCGTTCCGGCGACGAAACAGGCGGCCACCAGGCGGTCACCGGATCGCACGACCAAGCTATGGTGGATTTAAGGGTTTGGTGATGAGAGAGATGATGGAGGCTGAACCAGAGAAATTGAGAAAATATATGAGAGAGAAAAAGTCTTGCTTATTTTAAAAGCAAGATGTGAGGGATGTGAGGCTGACACAGGAAAACAAATGTAAAGGAGATGGTCAGCTATGAGCCACGCGTTCATATAAAAGACATAGCCAGCTGTAAGAGCCAAATCCACACATAACATGTCAAGAAAAATAAAAAATAAAAACCACATGACTTGGATTGTCTAATTTGCTGGTAAGAGGTGATTGGGTGAGGAAAACACATGTAATTACTTGAGTGGCTTAAACCTAATAGTAACTTAACTCAGAAAATAAGTTACATTTTGTAAATATATATTAATATGTAAATAGTATAAATTTAAAAAATACACTAGCTGGCTCGACGAGCCGGCTCGACTAGGCTCAATTTTTAACAAGCTGAGCTCAAGCTCAATATTTTAGCTCGTTAAAATAAACAAGTTGGCTCGGCTCGGCTCGGTTTCTAAACGAGCCAAGCCTGAGCTCACCCTGACTCAGCTCGACTCATCTTTTTTACAACCCTAAGACAACATATTTGTATTGTTTTATATTAAGACAATATTATTTGTAGTTCTAAAGTAAAACAATACGTATAATTATGTAGGTTTGCAGTAAAAATGTACTGGTTTTATATATGTACTGTTTTACGTTAAGGCAACATTATTTGTACTGCTTTTTTTAAACTAAAATGTCATTACTCTTATATCTTAATTGTGCAACATGTCAAAGTTCTATTGCTTTCTATTAAACCAACACGGTAATTGTTTCTTGTGATATATTGCATTGTACGCTTGTTAATAACAAAATTATAATATGACACTTTTCAAATTGGAAATTTAAATCGTGGATTTAGTTTGTTTCACCTTTCTTACAAATTAATGAAATTTACAAAAGGGGTTGATATGCAACTTTTTTTTTATCACGATAAAAATCAAAAGACAACGGATTTAGCAACCAAAATTCAAATCGGACTCCTATTATAAAAACCCTTCAATGCCAAAAGTAGTGATCTTTCTAAAAACACCTACAATATTATTCAACCCAACCCTAATAGTCATGAAAACCAACAAATTTGTACAAGAGGAAAGAACAATCAAACGAAAAGTGAAAGAGTAACTAACAATCAAATGGAAGGTAAAATAATAGCACAAATGATTCCAATAAGTTTTTCAGTTTTTCAGATGTTGAAGAGAAGTATCATGACATAATCAATGATTCCATGAACCATAAGAATGAAGAATATGATTGGATAATAAATCAAAATCATCTGATTGATATCAATTCCACTTTAATTATGTTTCTTTGTTGAACATACATAAATAGATGAAGTAAAAATCAGGAAATTCAGTTCATTAGATTCAAGTATTATTGTTCTGATTCAAGTATTGTAGTTTTACACCTTAGAGGCAGCAAGTTTTTGAGTTGGGTAAAAACTAAGCTGGGTTTGATTCCAACACACATGTTTACCACTAATATATATTGTTATAACTATTATCAGGATGTATGCATATACGGCCATGTGGGCATAAAAACCTGTGCAAATGGGAGTGCTGGATGTGGAGAACAAGATTCCAACCAAAACACAAGATGTTAATCACTGGATTAAACACAGGGCAAGGATCAAAAATCAAAAAGATGTTTACCACAAGATTCAACACAAACACACTGAAAATAAAACTCGAGTTCAAAGAGTACACTGACAGATGTAGATCTAGAAAACAAACCACAGCAAGGCTTGGCTCAGAACGACTTCATGTGTACACTCAATTAAGCAGTGTCTTCACAATAGACTTATCATTTAGCCTTTTAAGATCCATATACCACTTCCACCAGATAATTCCCATATTTACATCTTGTCCCTGTTTGTCTCTGATGCTCGTTGCTGAAGCCACAATGCTTCCAGCAAGAACTCTATTTGTCTCTGTGTTCGGAATTCCAAAATCGATTTGGGTTCACAAGGATCATTCTCCCGTTGACATATTAAAGCAATAACTACTTCTTAGAAACTCTGTTCATCAAATTTTTTAGTTTTTTTTATGAATACATATAATCTGAATCAACTTGTTCCTAGGTTTGCAGGTAAAATTTACCACCTCTACCATATATGATGATAAATCCATATAGACTCAACATAGATGTTTATTAATGTATATAAACAAACATGCCCTAAATAGTGTCATGTGTCTAAACCTTAACGGGGTCGTCCATAGCACCAACATGTTTATAACGGAATCTGTATTGGATAAATGGTATAAAGTTTTAAAATTATCCGCTGGTGTCAAAGTTAAAGAAAGCCTTGATCGGGCTGTATATGTGTATGTTTATGAGCAGAAGTAAAAGCATGTAGTTTTTAATAGCATCACGATTAAAATCAAAATAACCCAATCCTATAATATATACATGTTTTAATGGATAAAGTTAGGTTCTTCTCCTCTATTGATTGTAAAAAGTTATGATTTGACTTAAGATCCCATGCACCATATCAAGAGATATGTAACATCTGCACTTTTCCAATTATAAAACCCAACCCATTTTGAAACCCTACATTTAACGATTTGCGAATTGTTAAGTACCGGGAGAATTTTCGGAAATTTATAACTCACATAATGTTTTTAAATGACTTACAATGGTTTTTCAAAATGAAATATCTAATCAAAATCAATTGGATTCAAATTGGATTCCTTGAATCGATAAAAAAAGCAAATCCGTGGCTTTTACTCGATTTCTGTACGCGATTCATCGTCTACCGGGAATCTCGAATTAGTGTACCATATGTCAAACTAGGATTAATTAGAGGTCCTATGTTTAGTTATTATGTCTCGAGTCATCACACAGTTGTTGGGGCACAAATCATTGGTGATTTGCCCAAAATCGATACGTACGTCAAAATCGACCAAAATATGTAATTTGACCTAATTTGTGCATCGTTATGAGTTATGTGACGTATTTATATTTGTTTTGAGTGAATTAAATGGGGTTAACATGATGGAATGATGAATTGGGTGATTTGGGTGGAAACAGGACTCGAAAACATTGAAAAAATGACAAAACAAGCACGCGAAACGGACAAGCGGTAAAGCTTTGGCTCGGGGAAGCTCTAGGTGTATCGCTTAGAGCAACCCCAAGCCCTAAGCGATACTCTTGCCACTCATATTTCAGCAAACCCTAATTTTTCCCTATAAATACCCCATTAAGTCCCCCACACTCCTCATTTCCACACCCACTCTCCTCCTACAGCCCCAAACGACTGTGAAACCCTAAGTCCATCATCTTTTAAGGTTTAGAGCTCAAGTTTTTGAGGCTTTCAAGACTAGAATAGTGTCAGTATTCATCCTTTCGATATGTATTCTCAAGACTATGCTTCTATCTTCTCAAATCTATGTTTTTCCTTGTCAAGATCTGAACTTTATGCTAAGTTTAGGTTAGAATAGTGTCATGCTTGGTGTATGATGATAGATCTATGGGTCGTTTGATTAAAGATTGAAACTTTATTATGTTTTGTGATGCGATCTACATGCTACATGAAGACTATGCCTAGATCTATGTGACTGGTCAAGATTGCATTTTTATGCTAGATTAGGGCTAGATCTATGTCATGCATGTGGAATATTGTTATATCTATGTGATTGATGATCAAGATTGTACTTTTATG